>CM037876.1:192217176-192621978 GCA_021292165.1 Shinisaurus crocodilurus | reverse complement strand
TCCCCCGAACTCAGAGTTCAGTCGCAGTTGTCAGGCAGATGTCAGTGTGGGTGAGAGGGAGTGGGGTGGACGGGACTTAAATGTACTCAAGGTTAAATCACAGCAATGCTGTGTAAGAAAGGGCGCAATCCTCTGGTCTTGGGGAGGGTATTCCAGGGAACATAGGATTTCTGCAGGTCTCCCTCTCTGTGGGTGGAGAGGGAGTTCCACCCTTGGAGCGGGAGGTCCACATTTTTGGCTAAAATTTCTGTCCTTTTTAAAAAACATCGTGTGTGGCTGTGATAGACTCATTACCTCATTTCTGGCAGCAAAATATTGATCGACTTTCCATTCCTCCCCTCCCATTTTCTTTTTCTTTATTTCTGTCTGAAAAAAAGATGTCTGACAGGAACAGCAGTGCAGTGAAGGAGTTCATTCTTTCAGGATTCACCGATCGTCCAGAGCTGGCTGCCACCCTGTTTGCAGTGTTTCTGGTGAATTACCTCATCACAGTTGTGGGGAATTTGGGGATGCTTGTGTTAATCAGGGTTGATGCTCGACTTCAAACCCCCATGTATTTCTTCCTTAGTAATTTGTCCTTCTTAGACATTTGCTATTCCACCACCATCAGTCCCAGGTTGCTGGCAGACCTCTTATCTGAACGGAAAGTGATTACTTTTACTGGGTGTCTAGTTCAATTCTATTTCTACGCCACTTTTGCCACCACCGAGTGTTACCTCCTGGCTGCCATGGCATATGATCGGTACGTGGCCATCTGCAATCCATTGATCTATACAATCACCATGTCTCAAAAGGTCTGTGTTTGGCTGGTGGCTGGTTCATACATTGCCGGATCTATCAATTCTCTGATACACACGGGTTGCCTGACTCGTTTAACTTTCTGTGGCCCTAATGTCATTGATCATTTTTACTGTGATGGCCCACCACTCTTCCAGCTTTCCTGTTCTGATACTAGGATCAATGAGCTTGTAATGTATGCATTGGCTAGCTTTCACCTGTTTAGCACCCACTTGATGGTCCTTGTCTCCTACTCTTTCATCTTTTTCACTATTTTGAGAAGCCACTCAGCAGAGGGCAGGCACAAAGCCTTCTCCACCTGCTCATCTCACCTGCTGGCTGTCATAATCTTTTATGGGGGCTTGATCTTCATATATCTCCAACCAAATACTTCAGCAAAGGGAGACAAAGTGGCCTCTTTGCTCTATGCTGTGGTGATCCCCATGCTAAACCCCCTGATCTACAGCTTGAGGAATAAGGAAGTGAAGTGTGCTTTGAAGCGGATGCTAGAGAAGTATATTGCCTCATAATGTTTGTACTTAGTATATTTATGTAGAGGTTTTCCTAAATGTTCATAGTACTCTATGTACATTCCCTCAGCATTCCTTAAAAGCCCTGTAAGGCAGGGGTGGGGAACCTCAGGCCTAGGGACCAAATCCAGCCCCCTTGCGGTCCCAATCCAGCCCTCCGAGGTTTCCCGGCATTCCTGCAGTATTTCCCCATTTTAGAAGGTTGAAATGGTTGAATTGATCATTTTTCCTAAGGCTCTCCTAAGGCTTAGTTACTGGCAGTAAGAGCTTTAAGCTAGAATAAGCTGGCATTTTTGATATTTTCCTGAAATTCACTCGCATGCACGCTCACACACACACACATGGTTAAAAAGTAAAGACAAAACACAACATGTGATTGGTGCCAATGGAAGCTTTTTCCTCTCTCTCTCTTTTTTTTAAACCCTCATGTAGGGGATATATTGGGAGGCAAGTGCTTACTTTAGAGTAAAAAGCAAAGATAGGATCAGCTTCACACACACTATGTATTTGACATATAGTGTGTAGTATCCTTTTGTGCCCATGCACTCGTGGGATCCACCACTCATGCAATGGAGCTTTGGCCTTTCTAAAAATAACCCAAACTGAGCAAAAATGCTCGTTCCTGGAACAGAGCATTGGAAGGGAACTCTGCTGACCTGTCCTGATCTGGGAGTGAGCATTTCCACTCGTTTACGGGGTTATTTTGAGACACATCAAAGCCCCATTGCACAAGCGGTTGGTTCCATAAACACAGTGGAAGCAGGGGAGATGGGGCGGCCCTGGTGGATACTGCTCAATGACTCCAAATTACTCTAGCTGCAGAGAGCAAATTCTGTCATACAGCATTGTTTCCAACAGCCTCCATCCAGTTGCCTCTGGAAGCTCTGATACGGAGGGCAAAATCAGCTGGAGACCATGTATATTGAATTTATTTATTTATTTATTATATTTATACCCCGCGTTTTTTCCTGCAAGGAACCCAAGGCAGCTTACATAATCCTCCTCCTCTCCATTTTATCCTCCCAACAACCCTGTGAGGTAGGTTAGGCTGAGAGGCAGTGCTTGGCCCAAAGTCCCCCAGTGGGTTTCATGGCAGAGCGGGGACTAAAACCCGGATCTCCCAAGTCCCAGTCCAATACTCTCACCACTATGCCTCACTGGATCTTAGCATTCCTACATTTTAATTGTAATTTTGCTCTGTTGTTTCACGTTTCTCAGTATATTCCTTTTTTTCCTGGCACATTCCCTTTCTACATTATATTATTTTCATATAGTTCTATGTTTACACGGTCATTTCAGTGATTTCATATTATGCCACTTATATACTCTATATGGTGAATTTACAGCTGTTCTCCAGTGTGAAGGCACACGACATTCTATTTCTGATTAGAAAACCCCAGCCCAGCCTTATAGAAGCGAGCTGCTGATGGTGCTGGCTTGATGCTATGCACCCACGGTGAGACGCTGCCGCCTTCAGGGCCCATTCGTGTCAGTTAAGAGGACCTCTTTTTCATCTGACAAATGTTGAAGGGCATGTGGAGCCCACTGACGGAGCGATTCGAGTTGCTTAAGGGGCCACAGCAACAAAGGAAGACACTTTTTATCATGTCAGGGTTCTGTCAGGACAGGACTTTGGAGCAGAGGTCCATGGCCCCATTCAGCAGAATGGGCCGAGAGGCTCTGAAATGCAGCAGGGCTGGCTTATCACTTTTTCAAGTAAGTGAAATAATAACACCTATTACCATCTAAAGACACACACCCCTTGCCACTGTAAGAGCATTAAGTCCAGAGTCTGAAATTACGTAACGCTGCCACTGGGATTTGAACTGTGTGTGCTGAAGTCTTGGTGCAATCTAGTGTGCTCTGAATTTTCTGAAACCTTGTGGGGTGGGGGTGCGGGTGGGGCTGTATCAAACCTGCCTTGGAAATGACTCTTCTTGTGCCAACTACTGCTACCCACCATCACTTCTCAACCTTTATATGCAGGATGAAAGAGACTGTTACTACAAAAGACACTTTTAAGTTTCAGTTGCTGCCACATTTAGTGGAAACTGACCCCACAAATGCTCCCTTGAAGTGACCATCGCGTTGGTGACAGACAGGAACCAAAACAATGCATAGAAGGAGCCGTGTGGTAGCAGTGCGTAGCTTGGAGCATCAAAGTCAAGGGACATGATGAACATTTTGCAGGTTGTGCTATAGATGTTGAAAATCTGTGAGTGCAATAACAATAAATAAAATCTTCTCAAAATAGCATCTTCTCCCACGTGCATTTTTTCCACACACGGTGTTTTTTAGCACTGCCAGGGATGCTCCCAGCCGGTGCCACCCTGGTTGCTCTACCCCCACTGCTCTTCCCTGGCCACTCCACCACTTTTTTTCACCCTGGCCAGCCTACTGTGTTCCCCTCTCCCACCAACCTGGTTGTTATGCTCTCCTCTCCCTCCATAAGCTTACTAGGTAGTGGTGGTGGGAGAGTTTCTTTCTTTCTTTTTCTTCCCTCCCTCCTTCCCTCCCTCCCTCCTTCCTTTCAACATTTTATGGGGGTTGGGAAGTTGGGCCTACTGAGCAGTGAAGGTGTAGTGGTTAGAGTGTTGGACTATGACTAGGGAGACCCACGTTCTGGTCTCCACTCAGCCATGAAACTCATTGGCTTTGGGCCAGTCACTGACATTCAGTCTAACCTACCTCACAGGGTTGTTGTTGTGAGGATAAAATGGAGAGGAGGAGGATCGTGTATGCCACCTTGGGCGCCTTTGGAGGAAGGCAAGAAATAAATGTAACAAAATAATAAACAAATAGTAATAAATGTAACAGCAGCATCCAAAGTTCCAGCCATGCCCCCTCCCCATCTTCATTTCCCCAGAATACTTCTGGGCCCCACGTAGGGTAGGTGAGAGTGAAGGGATTGGGGGACCATGTGGGAGAGGAGTAGGATAGCTTGGATTTTAATCTAGCTGGGCAAGAATTCAGGGTTTCTTAATGCTCCCATCTTCTTCGAAGCAAATGTTTTTGAGCCCCCAAAGCTCATCTCTGGGCCTGAGCTTGGCAAGCTTCAGCGACATGTCCACTGATTTCGTGGTTTTGGGTTATTTTAATAGCCACATCTTCACTAGCACAAATGTGCAGGCATAATGTTCATTAGGTGAGGTGTACTAGACTGCGGTACGCTGAATGGACAGTATGCCAGCAAATTTGCAACGAGGGGAAGATTCACACCAAGGGTTGTGCCCTCCCAACTGAATTGACTTGACTAGGGGTGCTCTCAGGCAGCTGCTGTGGAATCCCTGCTCCTGCAAGTGCAGGACCTCAATGTGGCCTCTCTGCCACCATTGCTTCTTATTCGGACTTTACAGTGGGGGGGGGAGGGATTGGACTAATAAACTAGTGAAATGCTCACGTATTTGAGCCTGCTTAAAACTGGCCACAGTGGCGTAGCGTGGGTTGTCAGCACCCGGGGCAAGGCAAGTAATTTGCGCCCCCTAACCCGTGGATTTTAGCACTCGAGTCTCTTCCACTAGATTAGTTAAAGAAACCCTTACCCCCTAAGCACATGTATTGTTTGTTATGAAAATACTGATGTAATTAAAGTAAAATGCATCTAAATACAAGTTTATTTTCAAACACTTTATTGAGTGCGAACATGCATTACACATTCTCCACATTTTCAGCAGGTCTATGAATACAAATCTACAAATGTAGTAACCTAGCATGGGCCATGCTATTATATGTCGTCTCACAACCATCGTAAACGACAAAAAATATCAAGAACAAAAACTAAACTTCAAAATGGAACCATACCCTGGAGATGATCCAAGACTGGGCTAGATGGAGCCACCTTCCTCAATCCTGTACCTCTAATTGTAATTCTTTAATAGAAGTGCAAGATATCAATCTGTATATAATATACAGATTAATTTAAATTCGCCTGCTTTTAATTAGCACAAATTTTTCAACAACGGAATTGAAATCTACATTAAAGTCTCTCTCAATGGACAGTATTGCTAGATTACTCAGTCTTTCTTGGCTCATTGTAGATCTCTGATATGTTTTAATTAGTTTAAGTTTTGAGAAACTTCTTTCACAACTCGCTGTAGAAACAGTGATAGTAAGAAAGATTCTTAATGTGACAACAAAGTTAGTTAAACTTTCTTGCAGCTTCCACTTATACACCCAGCGAAGCAAATCTAAAGCTGACCAGTTTGGAACCTGCTCATCAGGATTGACCTCCTTATACAAGATATACAGGGGGGTGCACTGGGGGAAAGCTTCACCTGTTTACTGTCTGTGCAGCTATTACAAGGCATAGGATGCTTGTCTAGAAGGAATTAATAGGTTAAAAGAGAGGTAGAGGCACCAGGAGGGGCTGGGGCAGGGCTGCCTAGAAGGCAGGGATCCAACTGGTGATGTTCTTCCAGCATGGAAACACTTCACCTGTTTAACTACTGCCTGTTGTGCAGTTGTTAAAGGATTTCAAAGCCTTATCTGGGCAGGGGTTAAAAATGGTCTTCTGTTAAAAAAGGAAACAGATATAATGGGAAGTGCAAGGCAGAACAGCTGTTTCCACAGCAGGCAGAATTCCAACAGATGATGTATTGATGGGGAAGATTCACCTGATGGCTGCCTGTTGTGCAGATGTTAGAAGATATTACAGCCTTACTAGGGAGAGGGGGAAACTGAACTGGCAACCTTGGACAGAGGATCTTGGACAAGACAAGTGCAGCGCAATAAGCACAAATACAACTGGTCATGTTTTTTTTTCTAGGCAAGGTCATGAAAACTTACAGGAAAACTTCACCTGTTTAATTACTGCCTGCTGTGCTGTTCTTAGGCATAGAAGCCTAATGGGGGACTGGCACTCTCACATAATGTAGCTGGGAGGGGGCCAAGGCAGGGCAAATGCTTTCATGGCAGGCAGAAATACAACTGGTTTTGTTTTCCAGGCAGGGTGATGCACTTATGGGTGAAAGCTTCACCTGTTTAATTCCAACCTAATGTGCAGCTGTTAAAGGCGCAGGCAGAGAGGGGGTAAAAAAAAAACCCACCTCCTCCACCAGATACAGAAGCTAGGAATAAGTGGAGACTCAGGAAGTGTTTGCGTTACAGGCAGAATGTAACAGGTGATGTTTTTTTTCCAAGCTAGGGAGGATTGTTTGGGGGAAATGTCACCTGTTTAAAAGCAACCCGTTTTGTAACTATTGGGCATAGAAAGCTTAGCGCTGGGGGCCGGGCCAGAGTTTGCGTGACAGGCAGAAACCCCAATGATGATGCGCATTTTCCAGCCAGGGAGATGCATGGCCGGGGAAGCTTTGCCTGTTTAATTACAACCTATTGTACACTTGTTAAAAGCACAGAAGCCTGGTTGTTTCCCCTTTGTTTTAAGGGCATAAGACGAGTGCCACGTAGCAGACAGGAATGCGGCAGGTAATCCCCACCCCAAGCAGGGGA
This sequence comes from Shinisaurus crocodilurus, assembly GCA_021292165.1. Lineage (NCBI taxonomy): Eukaryota > Metazoa > Chordata > Lepidosauria > Squamata > Shinisauridae > Shinisaurus > Shinisaurus crocodilurus. The sequence continues at coordinate 192,615,223 of CM037876.1, read as the reverse complement.
ATGCAATGATTGGAAGGGGGAAGCTTCACCTTTTTAATGACAGCCCTTCTTGGTAGTGGGATAGGGTCCTTAGGCTTTTTAAATAATAATTTTTTAAAACCCTCGTTGGTTGTGGGCAGGGTTAGGGCATGCATGCCAGACAGAAACCCAACAGGTGACTAGTATTTTCCAGCGAGGGCGCAGACTGAAGCTTCCCCTGTTTAATTCCTGCCTGTTGCGCGGGCGGGGCGCGGAGGAGGGGCGGAGGGGCCGGGCCGGGCAGCGTCGGTGCGCCCCTGCCGGCCGCGCGGAGCCTCTGCAAGCGCCGCCGGCGAGTCGGAGCGCCACTGCTCTCCCCTGCTCCGCCGCCGCAGCCATGTCCCCAGCCAGCCGCCAGCCCCGCAGGGTCCTCCCGGAGCTCCGCCGGCTGCCCTGAGTTCCCCCGGAGCCAGCTGGAGAGGCGGAGGGTGGCGCGGTCCCCTTCCCGGCCCATCGGCCGGCTCCACGGAGCCCAACGCCAGGCCCAGAGCAGCCAAGCGAGGCAGGGACGCCGCCGCCGCCAGCGCCAGGCAGGGGCAGAGAGCTGCGAGTGCGAGCGCGCCCCCCCAGATGTTGCGCCCGGTGCGGCCGGCCCCCCCTGCACCCCCCCATGCTACGCCTCTGACTGGCCAATTGGCAACCGGCTTTGCACAATGGATTCTGTGGGTATCTGTATGTATATAATGATGTTATGTGATAATAATACAGGGCTATGTGTTTATGCTGCAAATCTTCCATACAGTTTGCTTTCAGAAAGGCTGCCCTACTACACCAATACCACTGTGTGATGCCAGCCCAAGGGGGCAGAAGAAGGCTGCAACAAGGCTCAGTGTCCCCTAGTGCAGGAGCTGACCCTTTATTTTTATTTATTTTTTTAAATCCAGTTTCTAGCCCTTAGGGTTGCAAAGAGAAATTGAGGGAGGGAGGGAAGACTGAGGGCAATGCCTTGTGAAATCTCAAAAGCCAGGGTAGGGCTTTGCAGGATTTCTATTGGGGTTTGGAGCTGAAGTGCTCTGCATAGTTCCTTTCCACTTGAATTGACAAAAAGAATCAGAATAAATGATGCAAAATAATCACATAATGTTCAAACTTAAAGCACATAATGTTGAAACTTAATTTATATAGACTGCAGAATCCTGGCATGGTTTTCTTGGTATGAGATTTGGGTTACTTTGGAACAGGATTTTGATATTATTATTTTTTCATAGCAGAGTCCTGACAGCACTGAAAATATACACACATGGGAATTGCATTCGCCAGTAACAGACTATTTGTTTACACAGTGTGGCACGTTATTAAAAAAAAAAAAGTGTCATCAGAAATCACTGGCTCCATGTATAAGAATGAAGGTGGGTATCTGTATAAGCACGTACTGGGCAGCACACATACAGAAAGCTGCAAATGCCAGTGTGTTCATATCATTCATGGAGTCACTAAGTTTTAGGGTGGCCATGTATCTTCTTTTACAGTGGACAGTCTTCTGTTTGAAGGGCTGCCAGGGGACTGTCCCCTGTTTCTGAAGACATCCTCTGTTTTAAGGGCCGTTCAGTCCAAGTCCAATTTAAAGCTAAAGAACCATCAGCACCTGGACAGCAGACTGAGCAAGGCACACACAGACACAGGTCACCTGGCCACAGTCTTCCACACTGTAGCGAGGTGTACTAGATTTCTAATTAATTATTTCTAAATTTGCATCCATACATATAAATTAGTTTATGCAAATTATATACAAATCATTGTCCTGTTTTGTCCTCTTTCTTTTGGCAACCATGTCCTCTTTTTTGGTGATTCAGATGTGGTCACCCTGCTCAGTTTTCTGATTGCAGGGCCTTGCTCCATTTTGATCATTTTTATGATGGCAGGGGCTGGAAAGTTTTCAACTTTAACAGAGTCTTAATTATTCCTTAAGGAGCTTGTTTACAAGAAGATAAAATAAAAAAGTTATTGGCAAGTTGGTCTCATGGCACCATTGCATTTAACTAGACCCAAGGCAGATTGTCAAACTGGAAATCATCAGCCTCAAAAGACTCAGAAAGCTTCTTCTTTTTTTCCCTTTCTTTTTTTGGGGGGTCAGGGCAAAAGAATGCCAAATTAGTTATGCATTATTATAGCTCTCTCATACTGGTGAATTTAATTATAGCTTAATTGCATGAATATAGTATGCAGAAAGAGATACTATCTGCATACTAGTATCAGTATGCAGATACTGTACTGTGCAGATACTGTACTGTACAGTATGCACAGGCCTGTACTCACGCTGGCTCAGCTTGTCTGAGTGTGGAAAGCTAAGCAGGGTCAGGCCTGGTTATTACTTGGATGGGAGACCCCTCTAGTTTTCTGCATTGAGCAGGGGGTTGGACTCGATGGCCTTGTAGGCCCCTTCCAACTCTATTAAATCTATGAACTCTATCATGAATGTACTGAGAGGCAACACTTCACATAGTCCAGCCTGACCTCCACCGAGTTTCTGAAATCACAGTGTTCTCTTGCTCAAGCTAGAGATAGGCTAAAATGTTTTTCTTTCTCAGAGGTTGGAAAAAAGAGACATTTCTGTCCATCTCTTGGACTCCGGTAAACAGGTTTTTCAGGATTTCAAAAGCCTACAAAACCTGTGTGACCACATGTGTCAGTGGGACAAAAGAAAAGTGTGCAGACCACACTGCTTTTGTCATCTCATCTTCAAGTAGTGTCTGTTTCCAGCCTTACTGGTATGTTTGCTTCCATACTTAAAGCACAGATACAGTATCTGCAGACGGCCATCATTTGAAAATTCACAAGAGAGTAAAGGAAGACAGATGTAATTTTAAGAGAGGATTAACTGCAGTGCTTGAATTGCAGGGGGCTAGAAAGGGCCCACCCCTTTTCCTTATATGAGAGTAAGCTGCAAGTGGGGAGGCATGATTGGACAGTTTGGACTAAACTGGGTGGGAGTCAAGTGGGGGGGGGGCTGTGAACTTAATTAATTAAGGCCTTCCCAACTTTCCCCTTATAATTCAAGCACTGGTTGACAGCATGTCCCTCAGCCATGATGACAGCCCAGCCCAGCTTCCTTCTGCTTCTCAGTTTGAATGACTGAGAGGCATTCCAAGAAATGGGATGCTGATTTAGCCTTCAGGTGAAAAGGAGGGGATTTGTATCCATTTTTCTTTTTCCTTTCCCCCCATTAATTTTTATTGTGAATTTCAATAAATCAAAACAAAATCAAAATTAAAAAGAACATTAAAAATAAAATAAAAAGAGGAAGTATTACAGTTTTCTTACATGAGATTTGAATAGATCAAGTATGATAGCTGCATATGCAATGTATATCCCTATATATTTTATATAAAGCAAGATAAACTACTATAATTAGGCATGGTTATACATAGACTTCAACAAAGGCAGACCAAATAGCCATATATTTATCCATTCGTAGATTACACGTAAAGACCACCCGTTCAAAAAATTAAGCGTCATTAAGTCCTCAACCCATCGTGTTATCGAAGGTGGCCATTTGTCTTTCCAGTGTTGTAATATTAGTTTTTTTAGCTATCAAAAGGGCACGGAGAATCCATTTAAGTTCCAAGAAGCAGGTAGATACTTAAGAAGAACATGCCATCAGTAAATATTAAAGAGCTTTCCATCACAAAGTTTATCAGTATTATTACCTCCTCCCAAAAAGAGACGGCCATTGGGTATTGCCAAAACATATGGGGAAGAGAAGCATTAGCTGTATTACACCTCCATCAGTTAGCCAATTTAGACAAACCCTTATTAAAAAGACGTTGTGGCATCCAATATACATAGAACATAAGTTTTTGCTGAATTAGACACAACCTAAGAATCCATTAACCCTTCTGAGATAGATGCCAATGCAGCACAGTCCATTGATTGGGCAAGGTGGGACAATTCAATTCATCATTCCATTCTTGCTTAAGACGCTGTGTATCATATTTATTCACTGATAATATATATTTATAAACCTGGATCATGGGTTGATATAACTGCTCAGCCTCAATCAATCCTTACAATACCAAAGGGGGCACTCTGAAGATGTAAAGCAGCAGGGCCAAACCTAGATTCTAGCAAATTTTTCAGTTGCACATATTGCCATTCAGCCATGGCTGACAAATCATATTTAGCGCACAAAGCAGAGAATGGCAGAAAATTATCATTGGCACCCACTAGCAGATCCACAGTAAAAAATCAGCTTATCCATCCAAGTCAGCCAGACAAACGTTTTCTTACCCATTTTTAAAATTTGGGTTTCCCCATAGAGTTAATTTTGTGTGCAAAAATGGATCCAAGTGTAATTGATGTGATACTATGAGCTCAATGCATGATTGCGGAGTGGGCCCATGCTGACTTGCTCTGCCCCCAGTCAGCTGTGCATACAGCACAAATGTCTGCTGGGAGGAAGTCCACATGTGCACAGCTGTATATGGTTGGAAAGGCAGGAGTAAGATCCAGAATCCCAATCACGCGGGGTTCCCGATTGTGTGGGTGCCTTAACATGTACCACTGTAGACATTTGTGTCATACATATGTCAGCATATGGAGCAAGGTGATGTTCATAATGTGGGGCTAGTTAGCCCTACTCCCTGGTCACATGTTGATGTGAATGAGGAGTTATATATGAACAGGTTTGGGGGTGAGGGGCTTTACCAATGCTAAAGTATGGGAAAGGGGTAGATGGTGGTGTTAATTTCTCCCAATATGTGGGTTGGGTGCAAAGCTTGGAGGAGAGAAAAAGGGGGCTGTGCACATCTTTTGGATTTAGGGTCCAACCAGTGACAGTGACCAGTGACACAGTGACCAGTGACACAGTGACCAGTGACACAGAGGTGCAGAACCTCTGGCCCATGGGCCAAATTTGGCCCTTCTGGGGTCCAGTCTGCCACTCTGGGATTCCACAGATGGCCGTGCTCACCTTCCCTGGCCCCACCCCTTTTCTCTGACTACCAATTGTTTGGTGGTTTCTAGGCTTTTGCACAATTCTTTCCTCGTTCTAAGCAGGGTCAGGCCTGGTTATTACTTGGATGGGAGACCCCTCCTCTAGTTTCCTGTATTGCGCAGGGGGTTGGACTTGATAGCCTTGTAGGCTCCTTCCAGCTCTATCTATGAAATCTATGAAAATAAAAGGCTGGAAAAAAATGCCTCTCCTAAGGCTTAGTTACTGGCAGTATGAGCTTTAATGTAAGATATGTTGGTATTTCCCTGCCGCTTTGCCTTCAGCCATGCCCACCACTGGAATACAGCCCTCGAGAGCATCTCTGAAATGGAATTTGGCCGTTGGGCTGAAAGAAGTTGAACGCTTCTGCCTTAATGGGTACTAATGGGTGGCTGCGTATTCATGGCATTACTTTTACAGCATGCTGTGGCGGAGTGACAGGCAGAAGCCCAGGGAGGGGCCAAGCTGAACATTCCAGAGGCTCTGATTGGTTGAAGCCGAGGGCATAGAACCCCAGGGAGTTGACAGTTAAGGGGAGTTGGTTGTCAGTTGGGGAAGAGAGTGGGTTGGAGTGAGAGAAGGAGTGGAAGGTTAATAGCGTAGGTAGGGAAAGGTGGTACTGAAGAGAAGAGTTCAGACAGGAAATCTAGTAACTAAGTTGTGAGAAAGCAAACGTGAAGGTGTTAGTATAGAACAATTCACAGGAGTCTCCACTTAGGGAGTGAAGGACCTTCTGTCTGAAGAAGAAGGTGAAGCTCTGGACTAGTGAGAGGGACAGTTAAGTTCCCTGGTCTGATACTGTAACTTTCAAGTAACCAAGCCAAATTGATACAAAGAGCACTGTATAACATCTGCCTGCCTTTAACCTGAATCTAAGCAAAGAACAAGTTTGAATGTAACTGTTGAAAATTCCAAGTTATCTGTTCCTGAGTTGAATATCAGTTTAGAGGACTTTGTTAGAACAATAAATCAACCTTTTTATTCAAAGTTCTAATTCTCCAGAGTCTGACTGGTGACGGGAAAGTAAGAAGTGAATTAACGGAGGGGCACCCTGCTTCAAGTACCGCATTTTTCGCTCCATAAGACGCACTGGACCATAAGACGTACTTACCTGTATGGTACCCCCCATTTTTTTTTTAATCAGCTGTTCCGTGAGGAATCAGTTGAGAGGCGGGGATTCCCCGCCCTGCCCAGGAGTCCTCCGCTCTTCCGGACCAGCAGAAGAAAGTACATAATAATAATAATAATAATAATAATAATAATAATAATAATAATTTTTTAAAAAATAATAATAATTTTTTTTTTAAATCAGCTGTTCCGGGGGGAATCAGCTGAGAGGCAGGGGCTTCCCCCGCCCTGCCCAGGAGTCCTCCGCTCTTCCGGACCAGCAGAGGAAAGTATATATATATATATATATATATATAATTATTATTTTTAAATCAGCTGTTCCCCGGGGAATCAGCTGAGAGGCGGAGGCGGGGGCTTCCCCCGTCCTGCCCAGGAGTCCTCCGCTCTTCTGGACCAGCAGAGGAAAGTAAAATAATAATAATAATAATTTTTTTATTTTTTATTTTAATCAGCTGTTCCACGGGGAATCAGCTGAGAGGCGGGGGCTTCCCCCACCCTGCCCAGGAGTCCTCCGCTCTTCCGGACCAGCAGAGGAAAGTAAAAAAAAAAATTATTATTATTTTATTTTTTATTTTTAAATCAGCTGTTCCACAGGGAATCAGCTGAGAGGCAGGGGCTCTACACAAAAAGCTCTTCCTTTCCTGCTTTTCTGCTTCACAACCTCTAGGCAGAGCTGTGCTACAGTGGAATAGCACAAATACACCAGGAGAAAGAGCACACTTTCCTCCATTGTAATTTAATACCTCACTTTCCCCATTGTAAAAAAAAAAAAAATTGGGAAAGTGCTCTGAAAAAACAGAAGAGAAACTAGAGGATTGCAACATTGTCTAAAGAGTCCATAAACAACTGTGAGTAAGGAATCATGAGTGCACAAGAAATGCCTCATGTAGAAAAGCCCTAAGTAACATTCTTTTTCCAAACAGGGACCTATTGCATAAAGAAATCTGTGCTCTGAACCAGCCATCCTCTTCAATATATGGTAGGGAATCTGTCTATCTCTGTGTAACAGATGATCTGCATAGGAAACCTTACAGGATCTCACTAGATTTTGAAAACTATGCATGGAAGCCTATAATGAGATCCTGCCAGGTACAGGTACTAAAGAAATCCCATATTCATTCACACAATTGATCTGCAGATATGTTTTTGCATGTGCAACATGTTACATTGGGGGCAAAGGGGTAAAAAATGATTCAATGCAGACAACCCTGTCCTTCTTGAACTTAAATGTGACTCACATAAAGATGTGAGTCACATCTGCATCAGAATACTACATGCAGACGGCAGTACTAACTCTGTGCTGTGCCCCTTTGTGCATGAAATGAGCTCAAAATAGGCTGTAATCTTCAAACTACTTACTTGGGAGTCATCCCAGAAGCTTCAGTCAAGAGCCAACCTCATGATTCAGCACAAATGAATGTGAAATTGCAGACTAAATTGCTTGTTGAAAGTCATACAAGAAATCTCTGGCTGAACTCTTTTCCTCCCTAACTAGTGGGAAATGGAGGGTCAAGTGAAAAGTAAGAAACCATTCTAAAAACTATAGAACAATTTCAATTTTAACTATTGAGCTTTAAATAAAAGTGCCCATTCAAGATGAATGTTTCATGTCAGGTTAAGACAGAATTCAGCTTCTTGTTGATGAGTTTTCTAAAAGCTGCTTTAACATCCTTATTCCTCAGGCTATAGATCAGAGGGTTGAGCATGGGGATCACTACAGTGTAGAAGACGGATGCCCATTTATCTTGATCTAAGGCATAGACAGTCATGGGCCGCAGGTACATGAAAATCACAGTTCCATAAAACAAAGTGACCCCAGTGAAGTGGGACCCACAGGTGGAGAAGGCTTTCAGCCTCCCCAAGCCAGAGTGCATTCTCAGGACAGATGCTAAGATGAAGATGTAAGACACTAGGATGACAGAGAGGGAGCTCATCTCAACAAAGCCAGCAAAAGCAAAAAGCAGGATCTCGTTGATGTGAGTATCGGAGCAAGAGATTGCCAGGAGTGGAGGAACATCACAGAAAAAATGATTGATGAGGTTGGAGTGGCAGAAGCTCAGGCTGAAAGTGGCCGTTGTGTGTATTATGGCATTTGTTGTGCCAGCAACATACGATCCGAATAAGAGCCTGATGCAGAGAGACTTGGACATGGCAGAGGAATAGTGCAGTGGGTTACAGATGGCCACGTAGCGATCGTAGGCCATCACTGCCAAAATGTAGCACTCGGCATCCACAAAGGCAGCAAAGAAGTAGAACTGGGAAGTGCACCCAGGGAAAGAGATGGCCCTGCCTTCGGATAATAAGTCAGACAACATTCTGGGGGCAATGGCAGATGAGTAGCAAATGTCACAGAAGGATAGGTGCCACAGGAAGAAGTACATTGGATTGTGAAGGTGGGCATCAAGCGAGATCAGGACGATCATGCCCAGGTTTCCCACAACATTGACAAGATAGATGATCAGGAACACCATGAAGAATATGATTTGCATTCGTGCATTATCTGAGATGCCCAGGAGGATGAACTCGGTGACAGTAGTAGTGCTATTTCCTTCAACCATTTTCAGTCAAGGCCTTGAGAGATGTAGGGAATTTAGACCTCTGTGATCCCTGGAACTGGATGGAGTTTTCCAGAAAATAGCAGCTGCAGCTCCCCCCTTCATTGCTCTGCCAATCTCCTTTAAAGTAGCTGGGATGAATGGATACTTACATCTGTTAAAGTTTTGCTTGAGCCTCAATGCTTTGGAAGGCTGGTGCTGCCATAGAGGTCTGTCTTACCCAGGCTCCTCATGAAGATTTTAGAGGACCCAGACTTGCCAAATTGTGTTCCTTTTTCTCTTCTCTTTGCACCCTCTTATAGGTGGCTACATCCAATCCAAGGTTTCGACCATCAAGCAAGTCAGTGTTCTTCTGATCCCAACAAACTCTTTAGTGGCTCCAGCTGCCCAGAAGTTTTGTCACTATTTATTGGGCATCAGAAAATGATGTAATTCTTCTTGTGCAGCAGGAAATGATGAGGCTGGGAGCTTGGCTCCCAAAGGATTTCTGGTCTATGATTTCCCTCATCAGGGGACTCAATATTTTTGCACACATTTTTTTTTTTTAAGCAATATAGGCATCCCATGGAAAATAATTGCAATGGAAGTCAAAGCACATGCAGTTGTGTAGAGCTGAGAATATTGGTGGGGTTTTTTTTTCCAAATCTAGTGGTCTTGTGCACTAGACTTTTAGATTCATATTACTGAGATGATCTAAGCTATAGCAGGAATTAATTTAGCATAAGGCCAGCTTGTAACATTACTGAAATATTTTGGAAGTTGGTGAAAAAAGTAAAGTTGATTTTTAGTACAACTTCAGCTCAGATTTTGGTGGCACAAAAATGGAAGAATAGATTGCTCCCAATGGGGAATTTTTTTAAAAAAATTCATATGGTAATATTAAACATAGTGCAAAACACATTGGTTAATGTATTTATCCAATTTTGAGAACTGAGAATAAATTGGATCAGTTTTCTTTCTTTATAACATGGGAATTTAGGTAAATTTCAGCTCAGTCTAATGAAACTGTAATGGATATACAACATAATCTCTATTTCTGCCAATGCTTATGTAGCAAAAATGCCACTGCCCATGCACAGGAGGGAAATATCAGTAGGCTTGTTTGAACTCTGAGGTTTGGAAGAAGAACAAAATCTTGTGGAAAAAAGCACAAGGTGTCAAAAACAAACACACACACACACACACACACACACACAGAGGCTAAAATACAGCAGCAGATGTGTGGTAGTACATGTCTGAGTTATCCAGGCCATTGCAATAACAGGGGTAGGCAACCTGGTGTCCCATAAGCCCCAGTCAGCATGACCAATGGTCAGGAATTTGGGGAATTATAGTCTACAATATTTGTAATCTATTGTTGCCATAAATGCTCCATTTGGCACCAGAACTCACATGGCAGCCTTCCAAAAACCATTGTGCAGTTCTCCTGGCTGATTGTGATGGAAAATTGACAGTGCTGGAGCAGAGAAAGCTTTGATGGGGAGGAGTATTGCTTTCTGAATGTGTAGTAGCCTGTGTCAGCTGACAGCTGCCCCAGTCTGCGCCTTCAAAGCTCCCCCTGCTCTGCTGGGGAGGCATTTCCACTCTGGGCAGCCTCCCACCACCCCACTGAGAAGGCAGAGCTTTGAAGGCTCTCACAACACACAAGCAACATTTTGTTACAGTACCCAACTTGTACAGCAGTATTTTCTACTGGAAATAATGTGTGTGATTTTTTAAAAATCCATTTGTATCAAGAAAACAATAAAATGTGCATATGTATGTGTGAGCGCACATGGTGTTATACAAGTATTGTTGATAGTTCTGATAAATGGAATTTTAAACATCACCCAACTTCCTTTATTATTTTGTAGCACATTTTGTAGCACAAAGAGGCTTCAAATCCACATCTCAATTTTTGTCACAGCAACTATTGGAGGCAGGTTATGTTGAGAGCTAGTAACTTGCCCCTGTCCACCTGGTGATCTCTGTGCCACAAGGGAAGTTGCTAAATATGCACAGGGGCACTCACATGAGGGCATATCTGGGAGCAACACGTTGACCTGGAATACACATAGGTTTGGATCATTAAGGCTCAGAAACCTCATCAGTAAAAACGTTCTCATGGTTGCTTCCTGCAACAACTGCTAGTTAAAGAAGGAGAGCCTATCATGAAGACAATAGTATGGGCCCTATAGGCTAAGGGGTCCTAGACATATGAAAGATGGAAATTTCCATCCTCAGTCTAGTGACTCACAAAGAATTCACAATGCAAAGGAAGTTCTGAGGATACATCTATCAACAAATGCATGGCAAAAGGTACTAATTAGTAATATTTTCAGGATGGTAAAAATAAAAAGAAAAGCACATGCTTGCAGTCCATATTAATTTACTCTGCCCTCCATTTCATTGTCAGTTTCTTCAGAGCTTCCTTTACCTCCTTGTTCCTGAGGCTGTAAATGAGAGGATTCAGCATAGGGATCACTACTGTATAGAAGACAGACACAACTTTGTCCCTCTCCAAGGCATAGCTGGAACTGGGGCGCGAGTAGATGAAAAGGATGGAGCCATAGTACAAAGTGACCGCGGTCAGGTGAGAGGCACAGGTGGAAAAGGCTTTCAGTCTCCCTTCAGTGGAATGAATCTGCAAGATGGCTGCCAGGATGAAGGCATAGGAGGCAAGGATCAGTGCCAAGGGTGTAATTACATTAGAGGCCAGAATGAAGTACAGCACAGACTGATAGCTCCCTGGGACGTTAGACAGCTTCACCAGTGGGGGAAGGTCACAGAAGAAGTCGTCAATGACGTTGCCATCACAGAAGCTCAGCATGAAGGTTTCGCTGGTGATCATTGTGGCATTGATGAAACCGCTTAGATATGAGATGGCCACCAGCCCTGTGCACAGCTTTCTGGACATGGCCGTGGCATACAGCAGTGGGTTGGCAATGGCCACGTAACGGTCATAGGCCATGGCTGCAAGGAGGTAGCATTCACTATATGCAAGGCCGGCAGAAAAGAAGAACTGGGCAGCACAACCTCCGAAGGAAATGCTCTTGTCTTCAGAGATACAGTTCACCAGGATCTTAGGGGTATAGACAGAGGAATACCAGAGGTCCAGGAAGGACAGATTCCCAATGAAGAAATACATGGGTGTATGCAGACGAGAGCTGTTACAGATTACTGCGATTAGTACGATGTTCCCAGCCAGGCTGGCCATATATATTTTTAGAAACACCACGAACAGGAGCAGTTGGAGTTTTGGGTTTGTTGTGAATCCAAGAAGGATGAACTTAGTCACTGTAGTGTGATTTCCTTTCTCCATGAAGCTACTAGGGATCAGTTGCTAAGGAAATGGAAGATGTACATTGTGGTTATTTCATATCAGACTAGCATCAGTATGCAATGAGCTATATTTGGGGCATTCTTAGCATGTAGAAATTAAGGATTCCCTGACCTTAACAAATAATGCTGGACAACAGTGGAATTTGGAAAGAGATGCCATTCCTATGTAGTCACTTAATTATGATCTAACACAGCATTCCCCAACCTGGTGCCCTGTGGATGTGATGTGTTGGACTACAACTCTCAGCTATGCAGGCTGGGGGATGCTGGGAGTCATAGTCCAACACATCCAGAGAGCACCAGGTTGGGCAAGGCTGATCTAAAAGCAGGGTTGGCGTCAGTATTGAGGAGGCTCTCAGAAAGTGCTGTTGGGTGCCCCCTGCAAGAAATGAGTTTTACCTCTCAAAAGAAGCTGCACTGGGAGAAGCAGCAGGCAGCACATGCAGCCCCAAATGGTGGATGCACTGATCTTGGGGAGAAGAGAAGCTTCACATGCTAGTCCCTTCCTTCCTAATTGATGGATGAATGCAGCCACTTCTCCTGTAAATATTACAACTTCTTACCCTTCAGAAAGATCCCCTGCTCTTCCACCTCCTCACTTCAGACATTTCAAAACATCATACCAAAATTGCACAACTTTTAGGAAATGCACCTTTACCTGAGAATACTACTCTTCCATAAAGCAGACACATACCTAGCCCCTTAAAGCACTTAAGGAATACACATTCTGAGGAACCCAGTACTTGTTAATTTTTCTGGCATACAACACAATTATTTCCATGCTGGAAAAGGTGTGTCAAGGGGGACATTCCTGGTTTGTTTTGTAAACTGGAACCAGAACGGCAAGTGGTCGGGAGGCAGCATTCTCAGCTGCTCACTCCTGTGCAGGCCCAACAACCCATGGGTAGTCCTTATGACCAAACCAGGTCATTGTGTGAAAGCTATCTTTGCTTCAGGTACATGCGTTACATTAGGAAGGCACTGCCCAATGTGTTGTCTGATCGAGGTATCGTGCATTTTTCCAGTGCATGAAGATTAATTTTGATATTAGAAATAGCAATGTATAAAAGCAATCCAAGTTCTTATAAGTCCCCAGTTTTTCCAAAGCCCGGAAAGCCCACTGTATGTGCAGTATAAAGATATAACTTGCGTTCATTGTTAAAAGGTTTGATTTCCCTAGGCCTCTCACTTTAAATGTCCTGTCACACATTTGTAAACTTACAGGTTTAGAAGAGGTATGGAAAACAGAACTAAAAATCCTACAGAAGAAAGGAATAGAATATGAAAAGGGCTGTTAAAGAAACAGAATAGATGATTGCTTCCCTTTAAAGTGCTCCAGTTCTGTTTGCAGTCTTAAGGACTGAGCCCAAGAGTGGGATTGTTACACTTGGATAGTATCTGAGCTGGGACCCCTGGACATCTAGTTCTGGGCACCACACTTTAAGAAGGATGTAGACAGACGGGAGAGGGTTCAGAGGAGGGCGACAAAGATGGTAAAGGGACTGGAAACAAGGCCCTATGAGGAGAGACTGAAAGAACTGGGCATGTATGTTTAGCCTTCAGAAGAGGAGACTGAGGGGAGATTACGATCGCACTCTTCTAGTACTTGAAGGGTTGTCACACAGAGGAGGGCCAGGATCTCTTCTCGATCATCCCAGTTTGCAGGACACGGAATCATGGGCTCAAGTTACAGGAACCCAGATTCCACCTAAACATCAGGAAAAATTTCCTGACTGTCAGAGCAATAAGACAATGGAACCAACTACCTAGGGAGGTGGTGGGCTCTCCCACTCTGGAGGCATGCAAGGTGCAGCTGGACAGCCATCTGTCAGGGATGCTTTGACCTGGATTCCTGCATTGAGCAGGGGGTTGGACTTGATGGCCTTATAGGCCCCTTCCAACTCTACTTTTCTATGATTCTACGCCCAGTACGTGACAACCCCACACTACTCTCAAGAGGCATGAGATCTTTTTCTAGAGTCTAATGTGCATTGTTTAGGGTGTAGGTACCCCTACTTATTCTTATACTAAACAAGACTGACACACTCAGAAATACAAAGAACACTTTTATTACAAGAAAGATAGAACCGCTTAGATTCTGATCTGATTTTATCTGCTGAACCTACCTCTGAGTTATTATCTCTTTGAAGATCCCTTCGGTTATGAGCTCTGCCAGCTAAAAAGGAGGCAGTGACCCGGTTAATTCCTGGTTTTGAGTGTATTGAACTCTACTCTGTCATTTTAATCAGACTACCCTTGGAAGAGCGCAGCACCATGGATTGTTAGAAATTGCTCTGCCTGTCTGCTGCCCACCTCTTAGCAACATCCATCATTCAGGAAATGCTTGCTTGGCATTAGAGGCCAACTTGAACCAGTATTCTAAGCAAGGTGAAAGCTCTAGCATGAGCTTTCTTTCTTTCTTTTTTTGCTAGCTCAGTTTTCATTAAGCAGAAATCTCAATCCTTAGATTTCCTAAATTCCTTCAGAGCTGGCATCCTATGAACTCTGGCTTCACAATCCCTGACCTTACTTGCTTTTTACTCACTTTATACCTGTTTCCCACCTGAAAGCCACGGCAGGAATCTTCAGTCCCTGCTCTCCATCTGTCAGATGCTCAGCCCATTCTTTTGTGTTCTCACCCATCTCTTGAATATTGTGAGCTTGGTAAGTCAGAGAGGTGGTATTTATTTATCCAGCTCAGAGCCCCAGATGACTTGATGCAAGGATTCATTGCACTGCTTGCAGGAAGCCATTAAAAATGTATTTCCCCAAAGGTCTCCACCTTGTCACTCTCTGCCTTCCATCTTTGCAGAGATAATTAAAGATGTTCATAGTAATTTCTCTTCGTTTTGAAACTTTTCCCAGTAAAGCAAACTTTGGTAGACAGAAAGCCGTTTGCAGAACTGACCCAGGTCCCCAAATTGTCACAGTCGGCGTTCTCAGCTAAATGGGGCAACACTCCTTTGGGAGATGTTCTCAGTTTCATTTTCATTTAGTCTTCTTCAGATTTCTGATGTTGGCCTCTTGTGTCAAATTCTGTACTCTGTGAGAAATGCAGTGCTAATATATAGGTGCTTTCTACCATAGCCACTAGAGCAAGGATCAAAGAGAGCCCATCAGCAGGCCATCACTGAAACTGTATAAAATAGCTCACAGATATCCCTCCGTCTTTTGATGAGGTCATTTCATTGTGAAGACCTAAAGTGATATAGATCTACTTCTTGCCAGATAGATTTGCCTCCCCCCCCCAGGCTTCTGTGGGGGGGGGGAGTTTGCGCGGGGGGGGAGTGGAGGACGAGTTATAGATGAGGTGATTTCACCCTCAGGGCCTGGGGCAAATTGCTTGCCCGTTTGGTATTGGCTCAAGGGGTGGGGCCCTGAGGCTGTATTTAAGCACAGTGGACCCCACCCAATGACTCTTTCTTCACAGCTGCTTGGAGAGACCGGAGCCACAGATCTCTTACCTGCGACTGTGTCTGCGTCCTACTGATCCCTGCTGCCAACTGACTGACTGGTTTGGGGGCTTCAGGGGGTGGTTTACTTTCACCTTCCTTTAGGGGGCCTCGGGAGTTAGCATTCTTGTAATCCTTCGTTGTTCTTCCAATTTTATTTTCTCAATTTAGATTTTAGGAATCCTCATAGGGCAGCCGCAGCGGCATTTTCGGCGCCAGCGGCTCCTGCCGCGCAAGGTGGCAGAGGTTATTTTAGGCAGCGCCAGCCTGCTCCATAAGCCCCCGCGGTCTTGGAGAGGATCCGCTGGCGACTACTGTTGGGCTTTTATCTTTCTTTTCCATTTTGCGGGCTGCCTAAAGGGAGGTTTTAATTGCGGCAGCGACCTCCTTTCTTTTCTTAGCCCAGGTTCTTTATTTCCCTGAATTTCCCCGTTGACGACAGCATCCTCAAGCTGCAGCGGTGGCGTCGCTGTGCCTGCGGCTCTCCCCATGTGGAAGGGGCGGCTGCAGATTGCCAGGCTGAACCAGCCTGCTGCACAAGCCCCCGCGGCCACTCAGAGGGGAATCTGCGGCGGGGACTCCTTTTAATTTCTGCGCGGTGTCTTATCCGGGGGGGGCCGCTCGAGTTTCTGCTCCTGCCGCATGCCGCTCTCGAGCCTTATTTTGTCTGCTCTGAACAAGGGCCGCTGTTGGCGGGCACGGATACCGAGCGCTCCTCACGTGCCCTTTCCCGCGCTACGATTTCAGTGCACGTCTGCATTTTGGCGGCCGCCATTTTCGAGGGCAAAGCCAGCCATTTCGCACCCTCTGCAGTCCAGTGTTTCCCCGCGTTTCTTCATAAATTCACTGCTAAAGTGCACCTCCGCATTTTGGGCTGTTTAGGGGCAGTAATCTCTTACTTTTATTTGGGCATACATAGAATTCACTCAACTTACCGGTAATTCTTTTTTTCTTTTTTTTTAAGTTATTAATTATTCGTTCATAATTCAATCTAGGCTAGTTCATTAACTTATTCGATTGACACAGTCATAATTTAATTTGATTAGTGTAACTCATTTGATTTTCACGGTCACGATTCATTGCGATAATTTAATTTGTCTAGTTCATTGCCTTTTATTTCTTAATACACATTTATTATCAATTATCATATGCAGAGTTTATTTCTACATTAATCACATTATTTTATTGTCTACAATGAATAAATAAAATAATTACACTGTAGGATAATCTTTCATATTCCATTTAAATTGTAATACAGGCCTGTGGCTTATCCCTTGCTCAGCTTGTCTGAGCATGGAAGGTTAAGCAGGGTCAAGTCTTTTATTCTTTCAATTTCTCAGTTTTCCCAGTCTTTCAGGATGCCTCCCAAAAAGGGCCAGGGGGGCAAGAAAGGAAAAGGGTGTGCCCCTCGACAGCCAGCCAAGCGTCCTCCTCCACAGCGGCCCTCTTCTTCCTCCGATGATGAGGCGGTGGATGTATCAGCAGTCCTGGATCAGGTTGTCAGCATGGAAAGGGAGAGGGGTTTCCACCCCCTCTCGCTGGGGCGGCAGAGGGATCATCCAGGGGCCATTCGCGGTTATCTAAAAAATTGCAATGTGACCTGTGGCTAGGGATGTACTTCGGGCCCTACGTGGGCCCGAAGTTCTCCTGCGGCTGGGACCTCCGCGGTGGTGGCGGCCCGATCTCGCTCTTCAGAACGGTGCGGAGCGTTCTCTGCGCCGCTCGAGCCGCTCAAGCCGCTGCTGCCGCCGGAGGGCCCCCCGCCCCCCTGCCGTCGTCCTACCTGGTCCGCCGCCTCCGCGCTGCCTCCGCGCTGCCCCGCCTGCGCTCTGGAGCCCCGCCTGTGCTCTGTTTTGGCGCGGGGAACCATGGCAACAGGGCTTAAACAGCCCTGTTGCCATGGTTCCCCCCGCCAAAACAGAGCGCAGGGTCCCATCGCGTCACTTCCTCCACATGGGAAGTGACGCGACGGGACCTATCGAACAGAAGAGGACGGCTCTCCGCTCCGCGGAGAGCGCGATGGGACCTATCGAACAGAAGAGGACGGCTCTCCGCTCCGCGGAGAGCCCAGGTAAAACCCGTGCGGGTGGCTGAGAGCCCGCGCGGACACGAGCAGGCCCAGTTCGGGCCTCACTCGTGTCCTGTTGGGCTGCTCGGCTACACCCCTACGTCGTGGCTTTCTATTTCAGAGTACCTGGATGCCATGCATGGCCGCCTTTGTTTCTTCTGCTTCTAATCCATCTGTCACAGCAGCCCTGCCTCGGGAACACAGGGAGGAACGTCCGATGTGCTCGGCAGTTCGAGAGGAGGAGCCGGCGTTCACTGCAGTCACCTCTCAGCCAATGGGTGAACCAGGCCCTTCCGGTGATCAGGCGGCAGTTGGTGAGCAACCGATTCCAGTTGGGCCAGGACACTGGCCCATCTGGAACCAATACACCTACACAAGTTCCCCATGGGGACAGCATCTGATGTCTCCCATGCCGCATCTCACATTCAATCCAGGGTTTGGTCCTTCACAACCTTTCAGTCCTTGGTCTCCAGGGTACCCCATGATCTCTTCACTTCCCTGGCAGCTCCCTGCGGATGCACCTACAGATCAACCTAATCTGATTTCAGGGGTCACCCAGGACAAGTCGGGAGCCCCGGGGGCCCTGGCCACTTCCTGTGCCATGTGCCCCCTTAGTGTCAGCGGCAGCAGCCGCGGGAGCCACACCTTCTCCAGCCGCTCAGGCTTGTGCGTCTGTGTGGTCTGGTCCAGCGGGGCGGGTGACATCTCCCACAATAGGTTCCACCAAAGTCGACATGGCCGACCATTATCCATAGGCCAAATCCGGTTCTGTGCCACCAGGCGCACCTTCTTTCCCGCTAGGATATCACCTGGCCCCAGCCACCAAGGATAAGATACTCAAGGGAGAGTTTATTGATATCTTCTCCCTCTTAAATAGGGAACAGGATGCAATTGAGAAGGAGAAACCCAAGGATCGGGAGCAGGAAAAATTCAAGCCGAAAAAGCCAGCCCGTACTTGGGCCAATTGGCTGCCTGGGTTTCTAATTTACATGGGAATTTTGCAACAGGAGTATCCCGACCGGGGAGTCATCCTCACCAAATATCTCGATATAATCTATCGAGCATATTCGGGATTCAAGGGTGGTGCCTGGTTGGCATATGACGAGGGGTTCCGCAAGAAGGCGGCCTTCGACCATGCTATTTGCTGGGACAAAAAAGACAATGACCTGTGGATGGAGTTTATGATTCCAGCCAGGCTGGTGGTTGGGGAACGGTCTGAGAGCGGTCACATCTTGTCTAAGCCTCCAGTTAATGCTCATCTCCGGGTCCAGCTGGGGTAGTCAGTTCAACCCCGCCCACTGTGCTGGGAGTACATCTCCAAGGGCACATGCACTCAGCAGGAATGCCCATACAGACACGCCTGTACCATCTGCAATGGTGCACACACCCCAGCTTCCTGTTTCAAGGTCCGAAGGCAGAGCGGTGGCGGCAAGTTCGGACCAGCCGGGCGTTCCCCTGGGGCGGGTCAACAGCAACCTCCAAAAGGGCCCCAGCCCAGTTAAAGTCGGGCCGTTAGTTCGGCTTTTGCGACTTTACCCTGACAAAGACGCAGCCATGTATTTGAGGGACGGTTTTTTGTTTGGTTTTAGGATCCCATTTCAGGGGCCCCGTATTCATGTTATGTCCAGCAATCAGCGCTCCATCTGTGGGATGGAGCCTATTGTGGCACAAAAGCTAGCTAAGGAAGTTACGGCAGGTAGGGTCCTGGGCCCCTTCCCCTTTCTGCCGCTTCCTTCCCTGAGGGTTTCTCCATTAGGGATAGTGCCTAAGAAGGCCGAGGGAGAATTCCGCTTGATCCACAACTTGTCTTTTCCCAGAGGGGCTTCCGTCAACGACGCCATACCCAAGCATCTCTGCTCCGTGTGTTATACCTCTTTCGACGCCGCTGTGGCCATGGTTCACCGCTGCGGCCCCGGGGCCCTTCTGGGGAAATGCGACATCAAGTCGGCCTTCAGGTTGCTCCCAGTCCACCCTGATGACTTTGACTTGCTCGGTTTCAGTTTCCAAGGCCAGTTTTACATCGATAGAGCTATGCCCATGGGCTGCTCTATTTCTTGCTCAGCTTTTGAGTGTTTCAGTTCATTTCTGTAATGGGCCTTGTGTAATCGGACCGGTACGAGTCAGGTTATCCACTATCTGGACGATTTTCTGTTTGCAGGGGCACAGGACACCAATCAGTGTGCCTTTTTGATGGCCCAGTTTCAGCAGCTGTCACCTGAGCTGGGTGTGCCCCTTGCTACAGAAAAGACGGAGGGCCCCTCTTCTGTTTTGGTATTTTTGGGCATCGAATTAGATACCACCATGCAGTGCTCTTGCCTTCCCAGGGACAAGCTCCAAGCCCTGGAGGTTAGAGTGCGCTGCATGATTCAGTCCCGCAAGACTTCCCTACGTGAACTACAGGAGATTGTTGGGCACCTCAATTTTGCATGCAGAGTGGTTGCGCCTGGCCGACCCTTTCTGCGGTGCCTCTGTGCTGCCATGCGTGGTCTGTCCCGACCCTTTCACAGGGTTCGTGTCACTGCCTCCATGAGGGCTGATTTAAGGGTGTGGCTCCAATTTCTGGAACAATTTAATGGAGTTTTCGTTTTGGCGGCGCGAGCAGAAACTGCATGCCAATTTCAGGGTCCAGTCCGATGCCTCCGGTTCTTTTGGTTTTGGGGTGCTGTTCATGGAGCAATGGTGCGCTGCACCATGGCCTGAGGCGTGGGTTGATGCGGGTGTCTGCCGTGACCTGACATTTTTGGAATTTTTCCTGATTTACGTAGCAGTGCACCTATGGGCGACACAATTGGCGGATTCTGTCGTCCATTTTTGGTGTGACAATCAGTCCACGGTTCAGGTAGTCAACTCCTTGTCATCCAGAAACCCTCGGGTCATGCATCTGGTTCGCGGTTTGACACTGCGCTGTTTACAATTTAACATCTTGTTTCGGGCTCGGCATGTTCCGGGTCTCGATAACAGCATAGCAGATGCATTGTCTCGCAACCAGATGCATAGGTTCCGTGCGCTTGCCCCCTGGGCTTCACAACACCCGGTGGTAATGCCAGACTGTCTTTGGCAGATTGGAGGTCTGCTTCCATGCGTGCCATACTGCAGTCGTTAGCACCCAGTACAAGAGTCGCTTACGAACGTGCAGGTACGGAATTTCAGCAGTTCCGGGTAGACCACTATCTCCCCCTGTCTTGGCCAATACCGACAGATCATCTCATACAATTCTGTGGACCTTGCATATGTTTCATCACAGTGGCCTGGGGTATGCATCTTATGGTCTAATATTCTTCCCCGTTTCTGTTGGAGGTATTCTGTGCGCCCTGCCAGTATGAACAGGGCGGCTTGGAAAGTTAACGGTGAGATTCCGAGGGCCATTGGAGGCATGGGGTTCGTCATACCTCATTCTGAGATATCCTTGGTCCAGAGGGAGCTATACCAGCCGGACGGGGTGCATTTGTCCGACGCCGGCAATGATATATTCCTCGAAGATCTGCGTAGGGCCCTGCTTGAGCTTATCTCTGGCAGGTGTGGGAGAGTCGACTAAGCAGAGGCTTGTCTCTCTCTGTGGCGGTAAGTGCGGTGAATAGGCAGTGGGGTTAGGGTTTCGGTGTGCATCCCATGGCGCCTTTGAAGGTGATGGGCGAGAACGGATGTTGATGCCTTGTGGCTCCATTTGTGGGAGTTAGGGACGCCTTTGGGGTCTACCCTTCTCACCCTCCTCGGTTGTCCGGTGGCGCCGGGGGGCGGTGAATCAGGGTAGATCCCCCAGTACTTTGTGTGCGGAATTTGAGAGTGGCGAGTCACTGCGCCACTCTCGAGTTTGGGATGTTTTCGCCCTGATATGCTCCACCGGCCTTTGGGCCGGCCTTAGTTAATCCCACACTTCTCCCTTCACAGACCTTCGAATTAATAAATGTGGCCCTGATTTGAACCCATTACTGTTGTCTCGTCTCTTCATTTCCCCCTTTACCCGTGCAATGGAATGTTGTGTTAGACTCTTCTCATTGCAAAGACAATGTGATTTTCTATGCTTACCTAGTAACCTAGGAATGTGTAGTGAGGGAGAGACCAAGGCAGTGAAAAATTTCCATCTTTCTACCAATTTCTACTATGGTTGCCACCCATACATAACTTTTAAGTTTCATATATAAGTTTCATATTTATATCAAACATAAAGTTCAGTACATAATAAATATAATTTTAAAAAACTTATTACATAATAGATAGATACATAATAACAACACAATAAATAAAACTAAAAATAAAACTGCCAATATCATACTTCCCTCTACAAATCTATGATGCAGCCATACTTGGAATACTGTGTACCGTTCTGGTCACTGAACCTAAAAAAACGATATTGTAGAGTTAGAAAAGGTGCAGAAAAGGGTAACCAAAATGATCAAGGGGCTGGAGCAACTCCCCCATGAAGAAAGGTTACAATGTCTGGGATTGTTTAAATTAGAAAAAAGGAGAGTAAGGGGAGACATAGAAGTGTACAAAATTATGTGTGGTATGCAGAAAGTGGATAGGGAGACATTTTTCTCTCTCATAATACTAGAATCCAGGGTCATCCCATGAATCTGAGTGGTGGGAGAATCAGGACTGAGAAAAGGAAACTCTTCTTCACACAGTGCATATTTAAACTATGGAATTCACTACCACACGATGTAGTGATGGCCACCAACATGGATGGCTTTAAAAGGGGATTAGACAAATTCATGGAGGAGAGGGTAGCTGAAGGTGGTACTGCAAATTCCATAACCTAGAACAGGGGGAAAAAAATAGAGAACTAATTTGCAGTGCTGGTGACTGATGGCAAGTATTCTTTTTTAGCTGCCCTTGAAAAATTGCCAAAAAGCTTCTCAAATGATGTATGTTCAGAAAAGAAGAGGCTTTTTAGGGGCTGCAGGGTGGCAGCAGGGTGGGAGGGGGCGGGGGCGGGGAGGGGGCAGCGAAGTTCCCTATGACCAACTTCCTTCCGCAAGTGGTTTTTACGATTCATCTCATTACATGTTTCTCTGCCCCCACTCCGCATCATTGGCTAGCACTGGCAGGGTCAGGAAAACGTGCTGCATGAAGACATGTTTTGTTGTTCCAGTAGATTGGGGTGGCCAACCTGTGGCCCTCCCGATGTTTTGGCCTGCAGCTCCTATGATCCCTCACCTCTGGCTATGCTGGCTAGGGCTGATGGAAGATCTATCTTTTCAGTCCCCACTAAAACAGTGAAAGACACTTCAGTTGTTAAAGAATTCTGCAGACTTTTTTACAAGATATATTTTATATAAAGAAAACGTGTGTCTTTGTTTAAAAAGAAATACTTGATTCTCATTATTTTAAAAAAATGTTTTTAAATGATTTCTATTTAGGATATAGAGAAATTTATTATACAGTACAATGAGAATGTATTTTTATTATGTGTTGTCCTCACCATGAGAACTTATTGTATGTATTTTGAACACTTGCAGCCCCCTGAGGAAGGCCTTAGAAAAAAACACAGGCCGAAACGCGTCGGGCTTATCAATTCAATAAAGATTTTGCATCCTGAGAACATAGTTCTCTCTTCCTTTTTTTAGGGCTGGTGGAAAGCCAAAACATCTGGAGGGCCACGAGTTGCCCACCACTGCATTAGATACTATGTGGAAGGGAGGGAGAACTGCATCTGCTATAACATCTAATTCCTCTTTAAGTCATCTTCTGGTTCCATGATGGAGTGTCCTGAGTGTGTGTGTTAAATGAGCAAAATGGAACGGGCAAGGGTTATATAAACACTAGAACAATGCCTGGGATTGGCTATAGGATGAACATAGATGTTGAGGCCAAGAATTGCTTTACTTCTGTGCAGATATATTTGCCCACGTGTCTTTCTTCACGTTTAGCTGGTGGTGGAGTCAGTCTGTGGCATGCATCCAAACACCCCATGTTCACTCCTAAATTGTATCTTGCATCATATCGTTCCACAGTGTGGAAAAGACTTTAGAGGCTATTTTGTTAAGGGGGCAGGAAACAAACTGTGCTGGGAATAATTATAATTTGTGTTCTGCATGTTGCAATTAAAAATAATAGGACTTAAGAAACAAAGAATGTCAGTTCTTATTTTCCACTAATAATGTCCTCTGTACACAATTATTTATACATTTACTTGTTTTCTCTGGAGTAAAGCACATGATATTCTTCTTTTAATAAAGCCTCACTGGGCTGGCTGCAAGCAGTGGAAGAAGTTGCTAATTAGAACCAGGGACACCATTCTTTCCTCCTTCTTGTAGGTTCAGGCCATAATGGTAGTCAGTGTGTTTGCTATACAGTAATACCTTGGATTGCAAGTAACTTGGTCTGAGAGCATTTTGCAAGACAAGCACATTTTTAAAATAAATTTTGACTTGATAAACAAGCGACGTCTTGCAATACAAGTGTAGGGATGTAAACACTCGCCTCTAGCGAGTGTAGCAGGCCGAAATCGGCCCCACTCATGCCCACCAGAGACTCGCTT
Source organism: Shinisaurus crocodilurus (assembly GCA_021292165.1). NCBI lineage: Eukaryota > Metazoa > Chordata > Lepidosauria > Squamata > Shinisauridae > Shinisaurus > Shinisaurus crocodilurus. Next base: position 192,591,270 of record CM037876.1, on the reverse strand, counting down.
TGATATAAGAGTGTTTTGGATTACAAGCATGGTTCTGGAATGAATTATGCTTGCAATCCAAGGTATTACTGTATTAGTCAAGCTCAGTATTCTGAATATTGTGAGTGTTCTATGCAGGCCACTGGCCATGTTCTTAAATCTCATAGTCCTAAATCCCTACAGAAATAACTTGTACACGCAAGGCATAGAGCTTTAATACAGCACCAGTGGTTTATAATTATTAGTGCCATGCTGCTTGTTGTTAAGTGCTGCGCTTCTTCGCCATCATAGCCTTCTTCCAGCATTATGCCCCACACATGATGATAGGGAGACTGGGGATGACTGAGAGTGCGAACTCTGCCCCTACCTTCCTGCCACTGTCCCATCTCCTCTGCCCGACACCTGTCGAGAAGATGAACTTGAGTGCCATTTTTATTTTTGCTGCCTTGAGTGCCATTTTTAGTAGAAAGGCAGGGTACAAATCAAATCAAACCAATCAATCAATAAAAATATATAACAACAACAACAACTTCTTCAGAGGGGAGTCTTCTTTACTTGGGGAGGTTCCCTGTGTTCTCACCCTGAACTAGTGGGAAGGTGGGGAGGCGGGAGGTACCCCGAGCCGAGGCTGTCCTGATCGGATCTCTTCCTCTACCCACACCCCACATCCTTTGGTGGGAAAAAGGAGCTTCCCATCTAAATCCCTGAAAGCTCTTCAACCAGGTACCCTGGGTGGTCCTCCATACATTAACTGCACAGCCACTAGGGGGTGCTGCGTGGACCTATTTAAACCTTTACTCAGCACTGGTTAGGCCTCATCTTGAGTACTGTGTCCAGTTCTGGGCACCACACTTTAAGAAGGATGTAGACAAACTGGAGAGGGTTCAGAGGAGGGCAACAAAGATGATAAAGGGACTGGAAACAAGGCCCTATGAGGAGAGACTGAAAGAACTGGGCATTTTTAGCCTTCAGAAGAGGAGACTGAGGGGAGATATGACAGCACTCTTTCAATACTTGAAGGGTTGTCACAAAGAGGAGGGCCAGGATCTCTTCTCGATCATCCCAGTTTGCAGGACTTGAATCATGGGCTCAAGTTACAGGAACCCAGATTCCACCTAAACATCAGGAAAAATTTCCTGATAGAGCAATAAGACAATGGAACCAACTACCTGGGGAGGTGGTGAGCTCTCCCACTCTGGAGGCATTCAAGGTGCAGCTGGACAGCCATCTGTCAGGGATGCTTTGACTTGGATTCCTGCATTGAGCAGGGGGTTGGACTCGATGGTCTTGTAGGCCCCTTCCAACTCTACTTTTCTATGATTCTATGATTCTAGGGATGGATGAATCTGACCATTTTGGTTTCTCCTTTTTCCAATCTAATGTTGTTGTTTTTTCAAACTTTGAGCATTCACACAATCTTAAGTTTGTTTCATCCCAAACTTTGAGAAGTTTTTAAAAGTTTGTATAATTATTTGGTTTGCATGAAAATTGCATTTTTGAGTGTGTGCATTTCTCCGAATACATACATTTGTGTATGCAATTTTGCCCAAGATACACATTTGTTTCAAGCAATTTTCCTAATATAATACATTTTGCTTAAACTTTCCTTAATATAAACATTTTTGTGCACACTTTTTGACTGGAGAACTTCATAGTAAAATTTGGAGATGTGCACATCTTGAAGGACGACTGAGTTTCAGTTTGTGCATTGGTTCAAAAGTGCAAAATTAGGTAAGTTTGCATTACAATGTGAACCGAATCAATTTCTCCCCCGCAATACCACTTAGTTCTTTTTATTAGTCCAAGGATAGGGATAGATGAGGTTGACTCAAGGGAACATAGATTTAGAATGCAAGGTTTAAAGCTTTATTTATTCACACAGCAAACACAACATAAAACACTACACAATTACTATCTAAATTCCTTATCTAGCACTAAGCAGATAGGTGGGGTATTTTCAGTCCTCTTTCCCCCCTCATTCCTCCCAGCGGTATCCCAGGGGACACTGCGGGGAGGAATGAGGCTCCTTTCTTTGACAGCCACAATCGTGAGCTAATTTCAGCTCGTTGCGGCTGTCAAAGACTCCCCATTGCACAAAAAGGGCTCTTGCCCTGAAGCACAACAGGAAGGGGGGAGCCTCCTGCCTCTTCCTTGAGAGGTCTACTCTCAGGCAGGTGGCGGCGGTGCCAGTTCCACTCTCCACGGCTGCTCTGTGAATGGAGCAGCAGCGGAGAGCAGATCACCACCTCCTGCCTGAGAGGTCTAGTCAGAGTAAACTTCTCAGGTAGGAGACTCGTGGAGTGGAGGGGGGCACTCCTCTCTGTCATTGCCGTGGCACCAGTGACAGTGGGAAGCACCCGCCCCCTCCATTTTCCGAGAAGCTCCTTGGAAAGCAGAGTGGGGAGGTGCTTCCCTCTGTCACCGCTCACCGGCATGGCCGCACCAGTGACAAAGGGAACCACCCCACCCATCTGGCTCATCCCCTGCCTCTGAGTGGATCACCACCTCCCACCTCCTCCTCAAGAGGTCAACTCTCAAGGAGGAGGTGGGAGGTGGTTTGGGTGCCCGATCCACTTGGAGCCGCTGCCCCAAGGACAGGGCAGCAGTGCTGAGTGGATTGTAGGCTCCCGCCTCCTGCTTGAAAGGTCTACTCTTGGGCAGGAGCAGGGCCAGTGCAAGGCAGTTTGGTGCCCTAGGCAAGATCAGATATTTATCACGCCCCCTTCCCACTTGAGCCCTCCCTCCCTCCAGCCCTATGCTCCTGGCACCCCCTTTAGCCCGGTGCCCTAGGCAGCCGCCTAGTTGGCCTAATGGTAGCACCGGCCCTGGAGGCGGGAGGAGGTGGGGGTCCCAATCAGCTGTGTGGCAGCATGGTGAAGCACAGAGGCCAGAGAAGCTTCTGACAGCTGCCTCCTAGTGCCTTTGTGCACATTGGGGGCAGCTGTCAGCCACTGTCTATGGCTAGCCGCTTAGCAAGAGCAACAATGGCGCCCTGCTTGTTCTAGGGCTTGCACCACAATGGGTTGTATTGTCTGGGTTCAGATGACACGGCAAGCAATTGTGGTACAAGCAAACCCTAGAACAGACCACTGTGTCTTATCATGGTTGACAACAACCATGATAAGTCACAATGGTCAGTCACCACAACTGGGTTCACGCAACAAGCAATGGTAAGAAACAACCGTTGCTTGTCGTGCTGTGCAAACCCAGTCATTGAGCCTGCATTTTTATGGGTTAGCCTTATGGGGCTGCTCTCTCTGCACAAAGAACTTATTGTGCACTCATCATTCCCTACTCACAGTTGTTTACAGGTTCTTTAGACACCATCGTGACCCTCCAGGTTTGCTTCTGTGTCTAACCAGAATTTTTTTGAGTTTTTTTTAGAGCAGGGAAAATGTAGCATTAATTGTGAAAGCAAAAGAAAGTATGATTTCCTCTTCTGTATTTGTGCTATTCTGCTATACCACAGCGCCACCTAGAGGTTATGTAGCAGAAAAGCAGGAAAGGAAATGCTCCTCATGTAGTGCTCAGATCTCAATTCTGTGACGAAACTGAAAGGCGATACACTGGATTAACAGCGGATTAACAGCCTCATGTAAAAAAGCTGTCACTCTCTCTTTCCCTCTCCCACTCCCTCTCCCACTCCCTCTCCCCCCTCCTCAGTGGGTGTGTATGTGAATGGTCCCATTTTACAAAAATGAGACATTGCACATTGGTGAGGAAGAAGAGCAGAATAATACCAGCAGATAGTCAAGATGACATGAGGAAGGATGAGAAAATGATGGGATAGTAGGCTGGGAATTCTGAACACTTTTGGCAGAACAGAGGCTTTAGGATATAGGAGGATGCTGTTTTAATGAGTAAGACTACTGATCCATTTCACCCAGTCCTGGATATTATGACTGACAGTTTTCATTAAAAAAAAAAGAAAAACTGGGTAGGGCCTGAGGCAGAGTCCTCTGAGTCAGGGGGCAGATTCCAGAGTGGATGAAGCGTGGAGCTAGGGGGCACAGGTCAGATGTTTTTTTGTGGGCTGTGATGCAGAGCTCGGTGCGAAAGCTGTCTATGCACCAAAGGTGTATAACTAAAGAAGAACACGTCTAAGGTGGACAGGTGGTGGTGGTGGTGGGTTAACCCTGGCTCTTGCATTTCTGGCAACCTCCAACCTCAGGTGAGGAGTTGCCTTGGAAAGATTTCCACAGCAGCTGGGAGGTGCTCGGCAGGGAGTTGAGATCCATGATTGGATCTCCTCAGAGGTCTGAACTCACTCTCTCTCTCTCTCTGGCCTTGGAGGAGGGTACTCACAGCATCCTGTGACACCCCGAACACTGTCTGGGGGGGCATAGGATTGTAACAGTGCAACCCTATGCACGTCTAGTCACAGCAAGTCCCACTGAGTTCAATGGGATTGCAGCCTTAATTGTTTATGGGTATTGAAGATATTTGTAAAGTCTGGAGTGGAGGAACAGTTCTTTTCCCCAAAAGCTGCCATGCATTACATCATGAACCAAATGGTCTCTTTAGCGCAAGAGAGGCATAAGCAGCATGAAGGTCCACACATCACCATTGCTGGATACATCTAATATCATCATCATCATCATCACTCCATGGTCTGCCTAGGCTGAATGTCATGGGATGTGCCACCAAGGGAAGGTTGCCAGTGGACTAATAAGCACCACCCACATTTCTTTAAAATACACAAACATGTGCAGCCTCTGGAATCAGCACACTGTACGAAGAAAACTCTGCTTAACCACAGGCGTGGCTGAGACTGTGCTGCTTTCAGATACAATCATATACTGTATATTGAATTCTGTGTCTAATTTTCCTAGGGGAAGGAAGAGTCTTCTGTTTGCAAGAAGGGTAGTTAATATTACTGGAAAGATGTTCCCACATTTGCCTTTTTCTTTTTTTAAAGATCCATTTTAATGAATATTGAATTGCATGTTTTCAGTTAATTTGAGTAGCTGGAACCTAATCTGTTTCCAGTTTTCTTTTGTTCCAGATTTAGGGCTTAATAAATGATGACTGCTGAATTCAGAAAACAATAACTGCATGGAGTAATATTTCATAACAACACTGAGAGTTTCAGAAAATGTTATTCTTAAATAGTAAAGTAGTTTTATGGGCCCGTGTATTGCTCTAAAATCATTCATGGATGGTGCAGGAATGGGGACTCGGACTCCAGGACTCGACTCGTGAGTCGGACTGAGTCCCCCCTCTGACTCGAGTCCCACTCAAGTCCCAATATTTTTAATGGGACTCGAGACTCGACTCGGGACTCGAGACCAAGGACTCTTCAACATCCCTGGGTTGTGCCAGAAGGAGTGGAGAGTGGATCACTAAGTGATCACCAGTGAAGATTTTATTTTTTTAAAATCATTTTCCTAAAATGCAACCTTTCAGACATTTTGGGTTTGGCTGCCTCTGCCTGCCTGCTTTGGGGTTCCCTGCCTCCTCTGCCTGCCTGGTTATTTTGGGTTTGTCTGCCTGGTCTGTTCTTGTCAAAATCAATTGCAGAGTTTTGAAATAAAAAGGCACACTTGTGCCTAGAATTTATTTAAGCTACACATCTGAAGTAGCCTTATTTTGTTGGGACCCCCCCCCCCATCGATTTTAATTGGGACTCGTGGAGTCAACTTTGGGAGTGACTTGGGACTCGGGACTCGTGAGTCACCATTTTGGACGAAGGACTTGGACTCGGACTCGAGTCTTGGGTCCAAAGACTCGTGACTCGACTCATGGCTCGAGACCAAGGACTCTTCAACATCCCTGGGATGGTGTGGTAAATGTATCAATGAGTTGTTTTTCTCACCTTTTCACTCCTGTAAATGATGTTTTCCTCAGCCACCCTATTGTCTAGGTTCACCTGGAACTTGGTCTTGTGAAAGGGGGAAGCAAGACATGGATCTCACCAGATGCATGGGAGGGCTGGAGGGGTAATAATATCCAAATAAGCCCTTGTAAGACAGGGCAAGAACATTGGAAAAGGCATGAGAAATTCCTAGTGCATAAGATTACAACCTTAGACTGGGGTGCTTCCAGGTGATGCTTTTATCCCGACATCACCCTGCCTCATTTTTAGTGGCAGGGGTGGGGTGGGGGACAGACAATGACATCTTCCACGCATAACCCTCCCATGTTTTCCTGCCACTTCTTCCGTCTTTTTTTCTTACTGCAGAAAATCTATTAAGGAAAAATGATGGAATAGCTTCACAATGCCTTCTGAAAGTTAGCATAGAACCCCTCTATCTGGAAGCACACTCAGGGGAATTGAAGGATTATACAAAAAACAGAACAATTGGGCTAGTCCAGTCATGGCAAGGCCCCCATCCATGTGCATCTGTAGCATGTGGGGGTGCTGCAGGGCACAGTAACTGGGTCAGACATGTGTAAGAACACCAACTGTGTGAACAAATGCCTCCATGTATATGCAAACACGATCAGGATCAGATATGTGTAGAATCCAGCCCCAAACTGAATAGATGGCTTTGCTTGTGTCTAAAATAAAACTATAAAAAAGGTAGGGAGGGAGGAGAACCAGCAGACAGCTGCCAGAAGAAGTCACCTTCATGCTTCATTTTTATTAATTATATGTTCAATTGGTCAATTAACAGGTATGGGTGGTGGCTCCATGAAAATCTTTAACCTGAAAACATTTTTTCAGGTTAAACCTGAACCTTAAAAAAAAAAGTTATGTGCTTGTGCCCTTTATTAAATGTACATTTTGTAAAATCAGCCTTGGAGTGGGCACATATCAGCCTTGGAGCGATGTAAGTAATTTAGTTACATGAAAAATGGTTTTAAAATGTCTGTTTCTGAACCATAGAAGTGAAAACAAGCAGTTAAGTGTTTTAAAAAAGAAATCTCTTCCCAGTGCAGACGTGAATGATCTCAGTGTTTCACTGTGGTTTTGAAACTGTTCTTTCATTGACAGACCTGATCCAAGTCTTCAGTTTAGCCCTTGTTCCTGATGGAAGCTTAGTCCTACTGGAAGAATGCAAGAGGCGAACAGGACCCACATGTCTGAGTTCATTCTCTTAGGATTCTCAGATCATTCTGAAGTGGAGATACCCTTGTTCGTTCTTTTCCTACTGATTTACCTCCTGACCCTGATGGGGAATCTGGGTATGATTGTGCTGATCCAGACAGATTCCCTCCTGCAGTCTCCGATGTATTTTTTCCTCAGCAACTTGTCCTTCATTGACATCTGCTACTCCTCCATCATCATCCCCAGGATGCTGTATGACTTCCTTGCCATCAGGAAGGTAATTTCATACACTGCATGTGCAATCCAGATGTGGCTCTTCACCCTCTATGCCACAACGGAGTGCTATCTTCTGGCTTCAATGGCTTATGATCGCTTTGTTGCCATCTGTAACCCACTGTTTTATCCTATCGCCATGGCCAAAAAGGTCTGTCTACAGCTTGTGGCTGGATGCTACCTGGCGGGGCTTGTGAATGCCTTTGTCCATGTCACTGGCACCTTCAGGCTGTCTTTCTGTGGCTCCAATGAAATCAGCTCCTTTTTCTGTGACATCCCCCCTTTGCTACGGCTCTCCTGCTCAATAGCTATATTTCCAAGGTGGTTCTCTTTGTCCTCTCCACTTTTGTGGTGGTAGGGAATGCAGTGATTGTTCTCGTCTCCTACACTTATATCATTTCCACCATCTTGAAGATGCGGTCATCCACAGGCAGGCTTAAGACCTTCTCAACCTGTGCTTCACACCTGACTGCAATTGTACTGTACTATGGGTCCTTGACCTTCATGTATGTGCAACCTGGAGGGCTTGAGGCAGTGGAGCAGGACAAAATAGTGTCTGTCTTCTACACCATTGTGATCCCCATGCTCAACCCCATCATCTATAGTCTGAGGAATGAGGAGGTGAAAAAAGTCCTGAAGAAAAGACTACGCAAGAAAATCTTTCTTCAGCAGCCAAAGTTTTGAGGTTTTCAGGTGGTGCCAATTGTAACAATATTGTCGAGTGCTGCACCTTTGGCCTCACGCAAGCTAAGCAAGGACAATATATTTCATTATTTTACCAACTATACAGCAATCTCAGACATCAACATTTGACAGAATTTTAGAATTGAAACCTGACTTTTTGAAAAGTGAACACCTTCAAATGTTTTTCGGTTTGGAGTTTGAGGGCTTCTTTGGAAAAAAAATTAAATCTTCTTAAGACTTTATATGAATGTTAAGTCAATAATGTCAAACATCAGCTTGCCAGATTTAATACCTGTATATCTTTTAAAACTCTGCTAATTCAGCAGTCTGTATGAATGGAAATATTGGGGGAAATATACATTATATATAAATTATAACTTTTTCAAACATGCTTTACGTTAGAAATTGTTCGAGAACTGCCCCATCTCTTCATGTCCTTTCTAATGGAATTGTGTGGGAAGCATAATTTCTTAGCTGTGCTACTCAGATAACCTGGTGAATACAGCCTTATGCACCACTTGAAATAAATGGAGAAAAATTAAAACCTAGCTCCAAAATAGTTTGCTGTTGTCAGTGCTGGCTACGGGTTTTTGAGAGCCCTCAGGCAAGATACCCTCAATGGGGGGCCCTCCCTCAGTGAGTCTACCTTCTCACCACCATTGTCACCAGCTGTTCCCGCTCCTCCTCCTCTTTCTCATCATTGCTACTGTTTGCTTGCTTGATAGGCAGAGATCCAGTGAGCAAGTAAGCAGTGGCATCTCCTGCTCCTCCTTCTCACCACCACCGCTACTTAGGCCAGAGTGAGAGGCAGGTGACAGGGATGTTGCAATGGTAAAGAGGAGGAGCAACTCCAGGGTGCTCTTTTCAGTGGCCCCCTGCTTGGGTATGGGCCTTTCTTTTGGCAGGTGCCCAACCATGCCTACCCTTGATGCTGGCCCTGGTTGTCGTTGTTGTCATTTACTCACTCGCTCGCTTACTTACTTATACCTACTTACCCATAAAGTCATTCTAGACTCCCAGCTGTCCATGGAGGCTCAGGTGTCAGCTGTGAGCCGGGCGGCGCTGTATCAGCTCCATCTGATGCGGCAGTTGCGCTTCTACCTTCCTAATCATCTGCTCCCATCAGTGGTTCATGCCTTGGTCTCCTCTCGCCTAGACTACTGTAATGCGCTCTACGTGGGGTTACCCTGGAAGACGGTTTGGAAGTTGCAGCTGGTACAGAATGCAGCAGCTCGCAAGTTTAAAGGCTGCCACTGGCGTTATCACATCACTCCAGTGCTTAAAGAGTTGCACTGGCTACCAGTTGTTTGCCGAGCCGAATTCAAGGTGTTGGTGTTGACCTTTAAAACCCTGTACGGCTCCTGTCTAGTATATCTCAAGGAGCGCCTCCAGCAACCTCAAGTAGGCCGCTCAACAAGATCTGCCACAGATGGCCTTCTCCCTGTCCCATCAGCCAGAGAAACCAGGCTGGTGGGGATTAGGAGGGGGGCCTTTTCTGTGGCAGTCCCCAGTTTATGGAACTCTCTCCCCAGTGACCTCCGCCATGCCCCTTCTTTGATTAGCTTCCACCGGGCATTAAAAATGTGGCTTTTCAGGCAGGAATATGGGGTGGGTTAGGATTTTTAAGTTTTGTACTGTTTTTAATTGTGTTTTATACTGTGTGTATGTGTGTGTGTGTTCCCCCTCCCCTTGTGTTTTATTGGACTGTACATCGCTCAGAGTGGCCGGATGTCTGGCCAGATGGGCGATTCATAAATATAATAAATAAATAAACAAACATGGAACTTTTCAGCAGAAGCAAAAAATAAACATAAAAAAAGTAACAGACAATTTCCTGCTCTGAGAGAGAGTAGGAACTGGAGATGCAAAGGTAACAGATGAATGGGAGCAAATGCAATTTCCCACCCTATCCTGGCCCACAGCACAACAAGATGCAGTATATAATTGCAGTTTGATCATGGTGCTGAGAATTCTGCTTTTTTCCACTGTTCCCATGCATATGCACTGAACAGGTAGAAACAAATGCATACTTTTTATACCAGTCTCTCAAAACTACACTACTCAAGCAAGGTACTCCAGGCGAAGAGATTACTATTAAAATGTTATAACTGTGATGTAGATTTGCACAGTACATTTGACCAATTACAATGGGCCAACACCAGTTCTGATGCAATGAGTCAAAACATGTTACTGATGATGCTATGACTTACCATTACATTTACACCCCCTTCCAAGTCCTATTCAAAATAACCATTTTGAAGTTGTGAGATTTTTGTTGAGTAGATGTGGTATGTCTCCCCTGCCCAACACCAAACCTATGGTAAACCAGTCATGTGACTGCTACAATACACACCAGCTCCTCTCATGGACCTGATGAATTCACCCTCTGAAGTTTTGTGGTGACTTGGAAAATGATATTGAAATGCTGCAGAAGCAACCACTCAGCCACTCACCTAGTGCTCAGATGGAATACCTTCTCACCTGCAGAGTGTTGTTCTCTGTGACAGTGTAAATTCAAGTTATACCTTGTTGAGGAAAGAGTACAATAAATTCCATGTGGGAAATAGCTGGGTAATGCTGAGGGTGGGGTGGGGGATGAGAGATGTCTGTTTCCTAGCAGAGATGTGCCATACAGAGAATCAATGTTACATGGCATACACAAAAACAAAACCTTCAAAGTTGCATTAATTCAGAATAACTGTACCCCTCTGTTCTTCTGTATTCATGATCAGAAATGGACTGGAATATGCATATATTCCAAAGCTTTTTATATGCCAATCTTTATAGTCCTCCCCACATTGTGACATCAATACCATGGTATTTATTCAATTATTTTGATCATGGCTCTTTCCTTGCTCGTATATTTATGTAAACATTGATGTGCTGTATTCTGAAGATGCTTTGTGATATCAGAATAGAGCTACAATAGATAGCAATAAAACAACCAGTTAAACTTCAGTCACTGAAATCTATGCAGTAATTCAAAATAACAGATCAGCCCATAGTAAGCTTCTGATACCACCTTTCCAAAATTTTGTCTTATAAACACTCTTTTTATAAATGAACCACTTGTTCTGCCTAACTGTGGCCCTTTGGATGGAGGGTAGAAAGCATAGTTGCCCTGAAAATGCCAGGACTGTCAGGAAAACCCTTAAGCCATCACAGCTTCTCACTTTGTCATGCAGAGTCCTGAATTCTCCTGCCTCCCGCAACTGCAAGCTACTTAAAGGGGCCATGGACAAAATTTTAGCTAAGCTTGCAGTTTTAGCTTAGCTGCAATTTTGCCCATGGCCCCTTTAAGATAGCTCCGCTTAGGCTTGAACAGCCGCAGTAAGCAGGGAGGGAACAGACGCTGCTAAGCTGGGAGGGCCAGGCGAGGATTTGTGTGTGTGTGTGTGCTTGTGTGCGTGCATGCTCCACCTACTACCTCTGCTGCACATTATTGTGGGAAAGGATTTAGCTGGGTGAAAGCCTGGACCAATGGAGAGGTGAATGAGGGAATTTATCACACGATTCCTATATTTATATTGCCAAAGATTTTATTTCCTAACAGAGCTGACTCTTTGCCTCTAAGACGTGAGTTTATAGTGTTATAAGGAAATGCAAGAAACTTCCCCTTCTCTCTGAAGCTCCATGTCTGGGGGTGTTGGATGGGTGGGCAAGCTTCACCTGTTGAATTTGTGCCAATCCTGACAATTTTAAAACAAAAAGAAAGAGATTGCCCTGCAAGCACTGACCCCCCCCATGAAAAAAAAACCAGATATCAACAATTAAGGGTTTAAGTAAGGTAAAAAAATTTTTTTTACAAAAGCTACTTATAAAATATTATAAAATAATATATAATATAATAATGTAATAATTATAATATGTAAGATTTTGTGTGTTTCCTCTAATAACTTTTGTACTTGACCATGCCCTTTGGTTGCCTGGTCATACCCTTGGCCATGCCCTCATGTTGCCTGGACACACCCTCTTGATCACACCATGTTGCTTAACCATACCTCTTACGAATTCACATGTGTGCCCCTATTTTCCTCTGTGAAATGTTGGAGGGTATGGTAGAAAGTTGTGCTCAGCATTGCCTTCTGTTTACCAGACCTCTATTTCTCTAGAATGGTATGACAAGTTAGATCTTAATTGGTTCCAGAGAGTATGTATATTGTCATGAAGTCCCAAAGGACTTCCGAAGCCAAATATAACACCCATGTCTCTCCTCTGGAAATGAGACTGCCCCATTTCCTTTTTATATTTAGCCTCAACCATCTAAAACTGAAGGATTAAGAAAATCAACTTAGACAATACAATCTACAAAGACATGGATTGTAAGAAAGAAGAATAATTGTGGGGTCATTTATTTATTTATTTTTATTTTTATTTATTTACAGTATTTGTATACTGCTCCACATCAAGTAGATTCCGGAGTGGTGAACAATAAAAAGACAAAAACAGATAAAAGAAACAAAAACAATACATTGAAAACAAACTAAAATTATACTGGTGGTTGAAGAAGCAGAGAAGGCTTCCTGGAACAAGGAGGTCTTCAGCAGGCACCGAAAGCAGCGCAATGTCAGAGCCTGCCTGACCTCCAGAGGCAGGGGGTTCCACAGAAATGGAGCTGCCACACTGAAGGCCCTTATGCTGGTGGACTCCAATTGGGCCAAAGGTCCATGAGGAACCACCAGGAGCATGCCATCTGATGACCTCAGCGACCGTGCAGGTTGGTATGGGAGGAGGCGCTTCTCTCAAGTAACCTGGTCCCAAGTTATCCCAATACATTTACCTGTGTATTGTTTTACATCATGGAAATCACTGCAAAAGCCAGAAGTCTATGTCTGGCTGTTGGCCTAATGTTTGCATTGCTTATCCCTTGGCTTAACAAGTAACTAAAGGTAAGACCCTGTTCATAATAGGCCTTTTTGCAGAGCTCTCTTCGTTGTTTTGTTTCCAGAGAGCTTTACATGTGATCAGTATTTTCTAATTTGGTGCAGGGATAGCCATGTGGCTATAGGCTTTGAGTTTCTAAGAATAAGCATAGCGCAGGAGAGAACATGGAACAACAACAGTCTCGCTTTCCTTTGGTAGAAAAGCTATTGGGAAATAGCTAACAAGAAACCCTGCATGGCTGAGCTCTGTTTGGAATGAGCGGATTAAGGTATTTTTTTTAAAAAAAAAAATGGAGCACCAAGATGAGTGCCTGGAGAGAAATTCTTGCCTTGTCATCAGATGAGTACCTGTTTAATTGACCAAAGGCACACTGAAGAAAAACTTACTGTAATTTCAATGCACAGGGGCAGCATTCAATGCACAGGGCATTGCCATTAGGCAGAGTAAAGCACCCGCCTCGGGCAGCAGATGTTGAGGGGCAGGTGAGGAATGGCAGTGAGGTGTTGGAAGACGCAGCCGTGAAGTGAATGCCATTCAGCCTGCCCTGTGTCCCCTTAGGTGTGCCAGAGGATACCGTCCCATTGCCAATGTTGAAGTAAGATTCAACTGCCAGTCCAGTCCAGTCAGCTTCTGTCTATGGAATGGAGGGCACCATCTTGTCCTTCAGGTTGCAAAATGTTTGGGGTGCCCTGTCTGTCAATACAAGCATGGTGTATTGACAGGGCATGGTGCTGAAATTTGGTAAGTGTAACATGTTCTCTTTTGCCTTCATGCTAAAGTAGCAACATTTAGACCATAAAACTTTGAGAACTATTTGGTGAATGGATCAGACATTATGAACTCAAATTATATCTGACGTCGGTTCATAGTATTCATTATTATTTTTTCTGGATCTCTAATCAACAATTCTACATACTAATAGTGAACCCATTCTCCAAGTGTTGATCCTCATATAGATAAAACCATACCATCCATGCTCGGGGGGGGGGTTATAAGCATGCTTGGGGTACAAAAAAAAAAAACTTCAAGGAAAAAAACCTAATGGGGGGGGAGAAGAACCCCAAAATAGCCCAGTGAGCATGCTCCCATAATGCTTGGCATCTGTTGTGGGAAGGGGGAACAAAAATGGGAGGGGAATAGGATGGAGTATCCTGATAAAAGGCAAGGCTGTCTTCTGGAACCCTGAAGCACCACACACACACACTATCTGTAACACTGTGCTGCAGATATATGTAATATCTAAATAATCATATGAACTGTGTGGTATCCATACAGTTTAAAAGGGATGCACATATTTATCACGAAGTAGCTATTTATGGCGTTAATGCTGGAAGTGAGGTATAGATTAATAAAATCAAAATAATTAATTGAACATCACTCCATCCCTGGAGACCTATTAAACAGGATGTTAAATTGTAGCAGTATTTTAAAGAATTTCTGTTTTGGATTGGTTTATGAAGGCCATGTTATTCAGTTCGGGGGTTCACCCTTATGTTTTAATACAATTTGATTCTAGATTTTAGAATCATGAGACCTTTAATCTGGAGCATGCTAAGCCCATAAACCAATCAACTAGAGATGAGTGCTTGATTTCACTGTGTAAATGGTTTGGGGCTCTAAACCAGATATCTCAGTCAAGATTCTGCTGACTTTTTAGATATGATTCCTTAATCTGTTGGATGATTGATCAACTTGCTCCACCTCCTGATGTACTGGGGGGGTGGCTTCTGCTGCTACAGTTCCCCTACTTGCTGCAACCTACTTCCTCATGCACCGACTCATCCAGCCTTATCACTGGGCATGCGGTCTCCATCGTGAGATGCTGGCAGGGCTGGTGCTACCATTAGGCCACTAGGTGGCTGCCTAGGGCGCCGGGCTAAAGGGGGCACCAGAAATGCCTTGGGGGAAAAAATACAGCGCTAAAGAGTTGGAAATTGAGCCCACTTTTGAAGCAAATCGACCGAGACAAAGGAGAAAGAGAAGGCAGGGAGGGCTCAAGTGGGAAGGGGGGGCGCTAAATATCTGATCTTGCCTAGGGCACCAAACTGCCTTGCACCGGTGCTGGATGCTGGTAGGCCGTGGCAGAATACTAAGGAGGAGGAAGAGCAGCTGCAGCCCACCCTCTTGCCCACTCTCAGTTGCTGCCATGGGAGGGTCATGTATACTCAGGGAAGGCATCTCAAATTCTAAGGGGAGCCACTGAGGACATCTTGCTGGAGGGGTATCCAAGACCTTAGTCACTCCGCATGGTCAGCAGCAATTCCTGTGATCACAGACACTGGGGAAAGTGCTGCCACAACCCTAGGAATTGCTGCTATCCCTGTGCCTGGTTGCCTCTGGTTCATGTATTGCATTTATCCATGCAAGTGCATATGTGGGCAAAGAGACAGACATGGCAAATGTGAATCGTCAGTAGAGATGGACAAATCTGTTCATTTCTGTTTCTCTCCATTTCTCTTTTTTCCCAATCTTAAATTCAGTTCATCCCAAACTCTTGAGAATTTTTTTTAAGGTTTGCCTGAAAATATGTACACATTTTGGTGCTAATTTACTCTAATGCATGGGTTTTTGGAGCCCACATTTTTTCAAGCAATTTTCCTGATATAATGCATTGTTAACATTATTTTCACTAATATACACATTTTTGTATGCTTTTTTTTTTTTTTTTTGAGAAATATGCGTCCAGAGAAATGAGAATTTTGAATATGGGTCACATATTTTGTTGAAGGTGTGAAATTAGTAAAGTTCACATTGAAATGTGAACTGAACTAATTTCTACCCCATCCCTCATAAGCCCTCCAAGTGGAAAGTTACAGCTGTCATTCCCTTGGTTGCCTCCACCAATTCAAGCAGCCTCTCAGTACGGAGGAGCACTCTTGAAGTCCAACTTCCCAGGACCCCATTCTCGGTGCACAGAGCTGTACAGAGAGAAATTAGCCAGACTCTGAGAAATGGAATACTTGCCAGGAGGTCACTGAAAGCAATGGAAGAGACTCCCATTAAATTCTATGGACTTGATATCAGGACCTGAAATGAAGGGAGGGGAGGATTTGAAAAACTGTTTGGTGTTCACCTAAACAAATTCATATCCTGCAATATTTTCCTGATGTTTCAGGAGGAGAAAAATGCACATGGTGAGGAAAGGGCCATGGAGAATTACACCACAATGACTGAATTCATTCTTCGTGGACTGACGGATCTGCCAGAGCTGCAGATCCCCCTCTTTGTGATCTTCCTAGGGATCTACGCTGTCAGCTTGGTGGGAAATCTGGGGATGATTGTGTTAATTAGAATCAACTCTCAACTTTACACCCCCATGTACTTTTTCCTTTGCCACCTGTCCTTTGTTGACTTCTGCTACTCCACTGTCATCACCCCTAAGATGCTGGTGAACTTCGTAGCTGACACTAACAGCATCTCATTCCATGCATGTGCCATGCAATTCTACTTCTATGGTTCATTTGCAGGCATCGAGGGTTTCCTTTTGGCAGTGATGGCATATGACAGATACAATGCCATCTGTAACCCACTCCTCTACAAGGTTATTATGTCTTGGAAAGTCTGTACCTACTTGGTAATTGCCTCATATTTAGCTGGGTTCATAAATGCAGCTATACACACCTATTTCACATTCCACCTACAGTTCTGTGACTCCAATGTCATCAACAATTTCTTCTGTGACACTCCGCCTCTCCTAGCACTTTCTTGCTCTGATATACACATCAACCTGATCATCATTTTTATTTTTGCCAGTTTCAATGAATTAAGCTGTCTCATCGCAATTCTTATCTCCTACGTCTATATTCTCTCTGCCATCTTACGTATCCGCTCTTCCGAGGGGAGGCGCAGGGCCTTCTCCACCTGTGCATGCCACTTATTGGTAGTCACCATATTCTTTGGAGCTATCCTGTTCATGTATTTGAGACCCAGCTCCAGCCACTCTATGGATCAGGACAAAATAGTATCCGTCTTCTACACTGTGGTGATCCCCTTCCTGAACCCCCTAATCTACAGCTTGAGGAATAGGGAGGTAAAAGAGGCCCTGAGAAAAACAGTGGGCAGGAAGACCTTGTTTTAACAGATTAAACATATTAACATATGCACAATTTTATCTATGCACTGATAAATATGATGTTATCCATTGGTTTTACCCAATAAAGAGATTCTTCATATGGATTCTGTATGGAACAATGTTGCAATGGCACCTAAGAACTTGCAAATTAAGCCTGTATATGTCTCTTATTTTAACTAGATTGCACAGGAGGAACTATGTGAGATGTAGGCTTGGATCCTTCTGCAGTTTTCTTCTGCAGAGTTTCCGTTCTGCAGGCAGGAGTATCCTGTGAATGGAGCTCCACTCATGGGCTGCTCCAACCAGCGGAAGGGGAGAGGCAACTTTCACCAGTTCCTCCTTCCCCCTGAAGCTCCTTGCACCTTGGAGTGCTGGGGGACCATCCAGAATGGGGGGGGGTGCCACAGCAGGAGGGGGCATCAGCAAAAATTGCCTGCCACACTTCCACCAGCAGGATCCTCCACAAGACTGAAAGTTCATAGAAGGAGTCCTTCTGTTTGCTGGACACTTAGGATCCAAGTCATTGAACACCTGAGGCGAATTAAAATATGATGTATAGCTTAATATATTGGCTATAGTCCAGGGATGTTGAAGAGTCCTTGGTCTCGAGTCACGAGTCGAGTCACGAGTCTTTGGACCCGAGTCTCGAGTCCGAGTCCTTGGTCCAAAATGGTGACTCATGAGTCACGAGTCACTCCCAAAGCTGACTCCACGAGTCCCTATTAAAATCAATGGGGGTTTTCCCAACAAAATAAGGCTATTTCAGATGTGTGGCTTAAATAAATTCTAGGCACAAGTGTGCCTTTTTATTTCAAAACTCTGCAACTGATTTTGGCAAGAACAGACCAGCAGACAAACCCAAAATAACCAGACAGGCAAAGGAGGCAGGGAACCCCAAAGCAGGCAGGCAGAGGCCTTCCTTTGTCTTGGACAATTCAAACTGTGGAACTGGTTAAGAAGAGACCAGGCAGGCAGAGGAGGCTGGGAACCCCAAACAGGCAGGCAGAGGCAGCCAAACCCAAAATGTCTGAAAGGTTGCATTTTAGGAAAATGATTTTAAAAAATAAACTTGCTGTACTTCCTAAAACCTATCCATGTTGCAGTTGAGGAACACAATTTTGGAACACGAGTCCTTGGTCTCGAGTCCCGAGTCGAGTCTCGAGTCCCATTAAAAATATTGAGATTCGAGTCAGACTCGAGTCAGAGGGGGGACTCAGTCCGACTCACGAGTCGAGTCCTGGAGTCCAAGTCCCCATCCCTGCTATAGTCTTGGTGTCTCCATGAAATATTCTGCCAAATACAAACTCTTAATAGTATGTATGGCAAAGATGCTCTTTGACAGCAGGTCCCCCTCCCAGGACATTGGCCAGGTGAGGCTTTCCATTTCTGGACCTGCAGACCTGCGCACCCCCACAGTTGCGCAAGCCCAACTATTTTTTAAAAAACTGACCAAAAACATTTGTGCAAATTTGGGGTGCAGAAAATGGGGGTGCCCACCAGTGACAGCCCCTCCTTCAGCTGTGGTTTCCCCTTGGATACAGTCTGGAGGACTGAGGGGGAAGGACGGGGAGAACCACCCAAGGTGAGCCCGATCGTCTGTCAGGCGCACCATGGATTGTGGCTTATTGCCAGGGTGGGTTAGCATGATGTGCAAACCCATCCATTGACTGGCAGTGGCTTTGCAGGATTCCAGGATGGGATCTGCTGGCTTAGCTTGTCTGAGTGTGGAAAGCTAAGCAGGGTCAGGCCTGGTTATTACTTGGATGGGAGACCCCTCCTTTAGTTTCCTGCACTGAGCAGGGGGTTGGACTCGATAGCCTTGTAGGCTCCTTCCAACTCTATGATCTATGAAATCTATGAAATCTTTCCCAGCCCTACCAAGAGTTTATTTATTTATTTATTTATTTATTATATTTTTGAATCGCCCATCTGGCCTTTCATTCAGCCACTCTGAGCAATGTACAGTCCAATAAAATACAAGAACAAAACAGAGTTGGCTGGGATTGAACCTGGGACCTTCTGCATGCAAAGCAGGTGCTCTACAACAGAGCTATAGCCCTTCCCCAAAGTTAAAGCCCTTCCATCTAAGCCTCTCTAGAAGTATAGCTAATGCAGTTTCTATGCATGTTACAATATTTCCAAATCAGACATTCTCTTCAGTACTAAGTAAACAGTGGGATACTTTACCAGAGCAAGATGAAATAAAGATGCAACACAGGCTGTGATCATATGTGACACCAATTTAGGGTTGCTTACTTGTAATTTTGAAAATAGTCAATAAGGGCTTCCCTACATGAGACATTTATTGTGCGCTCGTGATTTTTTATTCATGGTAGTTTGTGGGGGCTTTACACAATGTCATTGTCCTCCAAGACCTCTCCTGTATTTTGCAGCCATTTTCACACTGTTTTTTAGAATGAGGATAATCAGCTATCTTTTAGCTATCACTCTAAAAAAATGCCCATGTATTTCTGGAATTGTGCTATACTGCAGCGCCATCTCGTGGTTGTGCAATAGAACATATAGGAAGGCAGAGAAAGAAAACCCACAGAAAAGCCCCTTGTTTTTGCGCTCTTACTCCTCTTACTCCTGCAAAGAAAATGGAAGAAGAAGCCTCGGTGAAGCGCCGGGGTTAAATGCCTTGTGTAGATAAGCCCTAAGAGGTCAGTGGGTAACTTTGGGAGTGAATTTTGACTGGTCACTGGGTGGGGCCTTGTGAGGTTTTGGTGAGTCTGAATGCAGAGAGGGGAGATTTAATCCTTTGCTCTCCTGTCACAAACTTGACAAAAATCACTTCCCGCAATGCTTTTGGCAACAGAAAGATATTCATTGGCACCAAAGGTTAAACTTCCCCTCCTTGCATGTTATGGCCCTGATTCAATGTGACACGCACACACACACACTTACTATTAATTGTTTAAAAAACAAAAACAAAACGCATCACACTATTATACAGGTGAGATATTTAATGCAATGTGCCCTAAGTTTAATTGATATCAGGGCAGTTAATCACTTCCAGTTCCAAATAAATGTGTTTTAAGACAGAGGTGTATGTTCCATAAATTTGTTTTGAATGCTTTACATAAAATTATGTATCAGATATCTACAGTAATTTGTCACTCTACTTTTCAAGCCTTTTCCTCATTTGGATGATAAATACATTACACATACCCAGCTGTACATTCTGTAGAAGATATCTGTCATTGCTTTGGGACATGTTTACATCTGCCACTAAACCTGGGGTGGGAAACACATGGCCCATGGGCCACGTACAGCTCCCCCCCCACCAAATTTGACAGCAGTGAAATTTCTTCCCCCCCCCCATGGCACTTTCGGAACTACGGAGTGCTAAAAGGGCCAAATTTAGCTTGTTTGCAAGCTAAATTTGACCCTTTAAGCCCTCCATAGCCACTATAGAGTGCTGAAAAGGTCAAATGTAGCTTTCAAACAAACTAAATTTACCCCTTTCAGCACTACGGAGTGGTTTGGTTTTTTGGGGCTGGTTTTGGGGGGGCCTGGACCTCCTGCAGTTACCCACCCCTGCTCTAAATGGAAATGAAAGCAGGAGACAAAAATGCCTGACTAGCGTGACTACTGAGAAAATGAAGCATAGGACTTATGGTAGATTCAGAGGTAGCCAAAATCCCACATGGCTACCCAACCAACTCTGATGATATCTCTTTAGATACCATTTAGATTCTAAATTTTAGAGCAACTCGACTATGGGGGAAGCTTACAATATTTGGGACTTGGAAAAAGGGTGAGTAAGCAGGGGACCTGATAGAGGTGCATGAAATTATGCATGGTGTGAAGAAAGTGGATAGAACAATGCTAGAATCCAGGGTTAACCAATGAAGCTGAATGGTGAGAGATTCAGGATCAAAAGAGGAAGTACTTCTTCACACTGGACATAGTTAAACTATGGAACTTGCATTGTTAAGATGTAGTGATGGCTGCCAAGCTGGACAACATTACAAGGTGATTAAACAAAATCATGGAGGATAAGGCAAACACTACTACTAGTCATGATGGCTACATATATTACTTCCAGTATCAGAGGCAGAATAGCCACTGAATAGCATATGCTGGAGAGAGAGAGAGAGAGAGAGAGAGAGAGAGAGAGAGAGAGAGAGTACTATTATACCCATGTCCTGCTTGTGGGCTTCCCATAGGCAACTGGTTGGCCACTACAGGAACAGAACACTCTGCAATTAATTAATTAATTAATTTCCAGCTTTCTGGCAAAAAATGACCAAAAAAAATCCTGACTGTTAGAGCAATACGCCAATTGAACCAACTACCTAGGGAGGTAGTGGGCTCTCCAACACTAAAGGCATTCAAAGTGCGGCTGGACAGCCATCTGTCAGGGATGCTTCAACTTGGGTTCCTGCATTGAGCGGGGGGGGGGGTGGACTCGATGGCCTTGTAGGCCCCTTCCAACTCTACTTTTCTATGATTCTATGACACACAAGCAGGCTAACAATACAATACAGATTAAAAACAAAATCTTAATTAAAACTGAAGGACCAGCACCCGGGTCCTATGCGTGAGTTCGGCGCTTAACGGGTTAACCGGCACTGAGTTACAGCCCGTACAAGCGATTGAAACCGACTAGGAAGTTTGCGCAACAAAAGGAAACTCCAGCCCTTTGTATGACCAAATAAGGCTTTTATTTACTATACAATATACGAGCGGAACTAATAACTTTCTAGGAATACTATAACGTCAACATGACCTGACGTGATCTCCGAGTTTATCAATGAACGGGTTCCCAGGCTAGCGCATTGGGATTAGTCAGTTACCTCAGACTAAAGACTTTACGCTGGTCAATTTCAGCCTGGCTCCGGATCTGCCCGATCCGGGGAAGAGAACAGCTTATCCCAGCCGCCGCTGTAGACGAACTTGACGAAAGCAACCCGTGTTCCCAACAACCCCCAAAAGGAGGGGAGAGGGGTTTTCTACCCCTGAGTTTCCCGCTCTCTCCGCCTTTGCAGTCAGGTGGGCTTATGCCTGCCCCTTCGTGTCAGGTGGGCTTATTCCTGCCCGGCAAAAAGGTGACGTGTTGGGTACTTTACAGCTCTTTGAGACTGCCCTGCTAGTTTTGATGGTCTTGATGGTCCTTTCCTGGGTTTTGTGGAATCCAACCGAGGTCCTCCATTGTTGGTATGCAGCTCCGTGTGGCTACTTCCCTGTAGCTCCAGTCTCCCTCCCCCGCCCCCTTTTGGGAAGAAACTGAGTTGTGCGTTTGTGTGTGTGCGTGTGCATGTGTACTCGTGTCAGGCTTTCTCCACACCCTCCCCTTTGAAAAAAGATGGCATTGGGGCTCACCACCCCAATCCCTATCTAATTTTCTCCTACTGAGAAAGCCCTGGATAACCCATCTGCCAAAATGTTGTCCTTGCCCTTGATGTGCTCTAGTGAAAAATCAAAATCCTGCAAGGCTCTTAACGGGTTAACCGGCACTGAGTTACAGCCCGTACAAGCGATTGAAACCGACTAGGAGGTTTGCGCAACAAAAGGAAACTCCAGCCCTTTGTATGACCAAATAAGGCTTTTATTTACTATACAATATACGGAGCGGAACTTGGCCACTGTCGAGAAGGAATGCTTGGCGATAGTATGGGCAGTGACCAAACTTCGCCCCTACCTCTGGGGACGCCATTTCTTGCTGCAAACTGACCATTCCCCCTTGTGTTGGCTGGATCGGGTGAAGGGATCCAACCAGAAGTTATTGCGGTGGAGCTTAGCCTTGCAGGATTTTGATTTTTCAGTAGAGCACATCAAGGGCAAGGACAACATTTTGGCAGATGGGTTATCCAGGGCTTTCTCAGTAGGAGAAAATTAGATAGGGATTGGGGTGGTGAGTCCCAATGCCATCTTTTTTCAAAGGGGAGGGTGTGGAGAAAGCCTGACACGAGTACACATGCACAAGCACACACACACGCACAACTCAGTCTCTTCCCAAAAGGGGGCGGGGGAGGGAGACTGGAGCTACAGGAAAGTAGCCAGACGGATCTGCATACCAACAATGGAGGACCTCGGCTGGATTCCACAAAACCCAGGAAAGGACCATCAAGACCATCAAAACTAGCAGGGCAGTCTCAAAGAGCTGTAAAGTACCCAACACGTCACCTTTTTGCCGGGCAGGAATAAGCCTGACACAAAGGGGCAGGCATAAGCCCACCTGACTGCAAGGGCGGAGAGAGCGGGAAACTCAGGGGTAGAAAACCCCTCTCCCCTCCTTTTGGGGGTTGTTGGGAACACGGGTTGCTTTCGTCAAGTTCGTCCTCCAGCGACGGCTGGGATAAGCTGTTCTCTTCCCCAGATCGGGCAGATCCGGAGCCAGGCTGAAACTGACCAGTTTAAAGTCTTTAGTCTAAGGTAACTGACTAATCCCAATGCGCTAGCCTGGAACCCGTTCATTGATAAACTCGGAGATCACGTCAGGTCATGCTGACATTATAGTATTCTAGAAAGTTATTAGTTCCGCTCCGTATATTGTATAGTAAATAAAAGCCTTATTTGGTCATACAAAGGGCTGGAGTTTCCTTTTGTTGCGCAAACCTCCTAGTCGGTTTCAATCGCTTGTACGGGCTGTAACTCAGTGCCGGTTAACCCGTTAAGCGCCGAACTCACGCATAGGACCCGGGTGCTGGTCCTTCACAAAAACATAACATAAAAACAAATACATTCAAAACACAACAATAAAGGGGGGGGGGGGAATCAGCACCAACCAAATAAAACTCCTTCAGCAACAGACCAGTGAATATGTCAAAGTCCTGCCTCAATTAAAAAAAAAATTGCCCGACAGTGGGAGGACAATGGGGGGGGCAATGTAGCCTCTCTCAGCAGGCAGCTCCAGAACCTCTGGAGCACAGATATACATCTCTCTCTGGCAAACCTGCCCCCAACACCACCTCCCTCCTCCTCCTGAACTTGCCAAATAAAAAAGCCTGCTCTGAAGAGAGAGTGGAGAAGCCCCACAGCCAGGTGCCAGGGAATGATCTGCCCTTGCACAGGAGTAACACCCATAGAGAGAACGGAGACTGGCTTACGCTGGCTCAGCTTGTCTGAGCATGGAAAGCTAAGCAGGATCAGGCCCGGTTATTACTTGGATGGGAGACCCCTCCTCTAGTTTCCTGCATTGAGCAGGGGGTTGGACTTGATGGCCTTGTAGGCTCCTTCCAACTCTATGATCTATGAAATATATTACTTACATCAGAGTAGCCCCCATGCAAAACACAGCTCCAATCCAATGAATCCATCAAGCACTCTGCCATCTCTCTCTCTTTCTCTCTCTCTCTCTCTCTCTCTCTCTCACACACACACACACACACACACATATGGGGCGGGGAATGCAACAAAAAGGGCAAGAAGGAGGAACCTGGGAACTATAGGCCAGTCAGTCTGACATCAATCCCTGGGAAAATTTTGGAGCAGATTATAAAAAAGTCAGTTTGCAAGCACCTTGAAAACAATGCAGTGATTACTAGAAGTCAGCATGGATTTGTCAAGAACAAATCCTGCCAGACTAATCTGATCTCATTTTTTGATCGGGTAACCTCCCTTGTGCACTGTGGGAATGCTGTGGACATCATATATCTGGACTTCAGCAAAACTTTCAACAAAGTGCCTCATGATATCCTGATTAGCAAACTAGCTAAAAGTGGGATAGATGGAACAACTATCAGGTGGATCCACAATTGGCTACAGAATCGGACTCAAAGAGTGCTTATCAATGGTTCCTTCTCAAACTGGGGAGAGGTAACGAGCGGGGTACCACAGGGCTCGGTCCTGGGCCCAGTGCTCTTCAACATTTTTAATAATGACTTGGATGAGGAGGTACAGGGAATGCTTATCAAATTTGCAGATGACACAAAGTTGGGTGGAACAGCTAATACTCTGGAAGACAGAAACAAAATTCAAAGCGACCTCGATAGGCTGGCGCGCTGGGCCGAAAACAACAGAATGAAATTTAATAGGGATAAATGCCAAGTGCTGCACCTAGGGAAAGGAAACCAAATGCACAGTTACAGAATGGGGGACACTTGGCTCAACAATACTACAAGTGAGAAGGATCTTGGAATTGTGGTAGATCACAAACTGAATATGAGTACAGCATCCAGTTCTGGGCACCACACTTTAAGAAGGACGTAGACAAACTGGAGAGGGTTCAGAGGCGGGCAACAAGGATGATAAAGGGACTGGAAACAAGGCCCTATGAGGAGAGACTGAAAGAACTCGGCATGTTTAGCCTTCAGAAGAGGAGACTGAGGGGAGATATGACAGCACTCTTCCAGTACTTGAAGGGATGTCACACAGAGGAGGGCCAGGATCTCTTCTCGATCATCCCAGTTTGCAGGACACGGAATAATGGGCTCAAGTGACAGGAAACCTAGATTCCACCTAAACATCAGGAAAAAATTCCTGATTGACAGAGCAATAAGACAGACAATAGACAGGCAATAAGACAGACAATAGACAGGCAATAAGATGAAGACAACTACCTAGGGAGGTGGTGGCCTCTCCCAATTTGGAGGCATTCAAGGTGCAGCTGGACAGCCATCTGTCAGGGATGCTTTGACCTGGATTCCTGCATTGAGCAGGGGGTTGGACTCGATGGCCTTGTAGGCCCCTTCCAGCTCTACTTTTCTATGATTCTATGATTCTATATAAAAATGTCATGATTACTGCTCTGAAAAAATCCAGGATATAGTGGCAGAAATAGCACCAGGAGGTCAGTTTGGGGTGTTGGTAAAAATCTGGAGGTTAGATCTCCCCCAGCTTGACAAGTTAAATTAGCATAACATTAAGAGTTGAACTGCAGTAGAGGTTCCCTAATGGCTCATCAGAAACCCTTTACAGATGCAAAAGAGTTCTCAGCTCCCAGTGTGGGCGGCAGGAATCTCACTGGGCAAGTTCGTGAGCAGGGGTGTGGCTGGGCTTGGCTGGAGCTTCCGAGGCAAATGGAACACTCCACAGGCTGATGAGAGTTGAGCTTTGGGAGTTCGGTACATCCCCCCATCATGACTACAGGAACAAAATTATGCTTCTGCACCTGCTGCTCTCTGGGCATCATTTGGGGGCCCACTGAGCTGCGGGGCCATGGCCTTCAACCCTTAGGTCCAGTCCTAGCTACATCACTGCTGACAAGTGAAAGAGAGTATAAACACACACTATCAGAACACTTTTTAAAAGTTCTTCTTTATATAAGCAAAGACTTCATGCTGTTTATACAAATAAGGGTGGAACATACTTATGGATATTATTCTTTCAGATGTGCATTACTTAAACACCTTTTGGACTCCGCGCTTTCCTCCCTAACTGTCTCTTTAGGGCACCCTTCACCTCTTTGTTCCTTAGGCTATAGATCAATGGGTTCAGCATGGGGATCACCACCACATAGAACACAGAAACTATTTTGCCCTGTTCTAGTGACAGGCTAGAAGGACGTCTAATGTATATGACAAACATTGACCCATAGAAGAGGGTGACAGCTGTCAGGTGGAAACCACATGTGGAGAAGGCTTTGTACCTACCTGCAGCAGAAGGAATCTTCAGGATAGTGATGAGAATGAAAATGTAGGAGATTAGAATACAAACGAGGGAGCTAATGAGGTTGAAGCTGGCAGAGATCGACATTAGGGTGAATTTGACATGGGTGTCAGAGCAGGAAAGCTTTAGGAGAGGTGGGTCAGC
This sequence comes from Shinisaurus crocodilurus, assembly GCA_021292165.1. Lineage (NCBI taxonomy): Eukaryota > Metazoa > Chordata > Lepidosauria > Squamata > Shinisauridae > Shinisaurus > Shinisaurus crocodilurus. Next base: position 192,564,688 of record CM037876.1, on the reverse strand, counting down.
ACAATAAAAGTGATTGATGACATTGGAGCCACAAAAGGTCAAACGGAAGGTGAATATGGTCTGGATCATGGCATCTAGGAAACCATATGCAGAAAGAGCTGCCACCAGCCAGACACAAAACTCCCATGACATTTTTCTGCTATACATCAGTGGATTGCAGATAGCTACGTATCGATCATATGCCATGGCAGTCAGGATGAAGGACTCCGTGAGAACCAGAGCAATGAAGAGATAACACTGTATCAAGCACCCAGTGAATGAAATGTCTTTATAGTCTGCTACCAAATTTGCCAACATCCTAGGTGTGACATTGGAGGAATAGCAAAGGTCTACAAAGGCCAAGTTGCTGAGGAAGAAGTACATGGGGGTGTGGAGTTGGGAGTCCATCTTGATTAAAGTGATCATTCCCAAATTTCCCACCACAGTAATAATATAGACCAGCAGGAACAAAACAAAGAGTGGACGCTGCAGCTCTGGACGATCTGCAAATCCCAACAGAACAAATGTAGATACGGATGTGTGATTCTCTTCAGCCATTTTTCTATGTGTTTTACCTGTTGATATTAGGAGGAGGAGGAGGAGGAGGAGGAGGAGGAGGAGGAGGAGGAGGAGGAGTCTATGAGCATTGCTGGAAGTTGAAACAACTCATTTTCTGTGTTTCTTTCTTCCCTTGGGTAGACACTGGAGAGAAAATATATGTGGAGGAATACACATGGCAAATGTAGCCTTAGAATAAGCATTATACATGGATTTTGTGATAAAGATCCCAAGCAGAGGAACAAATCCCTTCCCCACCCATGCATGTTCATGATTCTGTTTTTGCAAAATCCACTGTGTTCTGCTGCAATGCTAAGTATCTTCCTCTACACACACACCCTGCCCCGAATGTAATAATAAAAATAATCTCACACTGGAATCTGTTCTGCTTAACATGCCATAAAATTGTGCCAGGAATCCTGTTTGGGGCTTGATGCCAATAAATTTGATAGCAACATATTTCCCCAACAAGCTAAAAGATATCTCAACCAGTGTTATCCTTTGATTTATGCCAGGACTTTTGCATGCAGAGCATCTAATGTTAACTGTGCTGATCATTCTTCTTTGCCTGACATGCATATCTTCATTACTCCTTGCTTTTCCAGCTCTACACTTCAAGCCCATCCAGCCACAAACAATTAGAGAATTGTACTTATTACTACTGAAAGGATGAAGAAAGGCTGGACTCCTGTATGGAAAGTTCATGCCACAATCTCGGGATGTCTTTTGGTTTTTCCAGATAGATCATACAAAATAATAACAAATCATCACTGTTTCCAAGAGAAATCCTGAGTACCCTTCACAACCCTGTTCAACCTACCGGAAAGGTTGGAGGTATTTTCATCCAGAGCCCAGAGCATTAACACCAGACCGATATTGAAGGGTAACTTTATATTGTCATAGATATATAGCCCTAAGACATGTAACCTCTAACATTTTCCTGAAATTCCCAATGGCGTACATGCATCCCCAAAGACATTACACAATCATTGCTGCAGCAGAATCTCAGAAATCAATTAGAGATACTCTGGCAATTTCTCCTCCTAGGGTTGTTGGGAGTGTGAAATCCTTCTTTTGTTTTTGTTCCCTATACATTTTTGTGGGAGGGTGTCCATGGTCTTTCTTTAGCTGTGAGCCTGTTAGCTGTTGAAGCATTTAAGACTGGGGTGGGGAGCCACGGGCTGTGTGTGTGTGTGTGTGTGTGTGTGTGTGTGTGTGTCAAATTCAGCCCTCCTCTTGTCCTAATTCAGCCCCCCTAGTGCTCCGAAGATGGCCACACCCCTTCCCCAGGCATCACCCCCTTTCCCCCAACCCCTAAACATGCGGTGGCTTCCCAGCTTTTGTGCCATTCTTCTCCCATTCTAAAAGATTGAAATGCCTCTCCCAAGGCTTATTTACTGGCAGCAAGAGCTTTAAGCTAAAATCTGTTGAGTTTTTTTAAATTATTATTTAGGCTCCATCCATTTTGCCTTTGACCCTGCCCCCTTTGCCTCCAGCCCTGCCCACCATTGGAATGCGGTCCCTGAGAGCTCCTCCAAAATTGAATTCAGAAATGCATTTGTTGTGAATGTGTGCCTGGCCATACCTTTGCCAAGCAGATTACTGGCTAATGGTTTGGGATGGCTGTGGGAAGTAATTGGAGATGTCCCTGGAACCTTTTGAATGGAGATGGGCAGCCATCAGCCGTGGTTAGCATTATGGTCCTTAGCCACTGGGATATGTCTACACACCCAGTAATGCCTGGTGGCTCCAATATCAGTGGGGTGGTGTATCTACTCCGGGTTTCAGTCTGAACTTTAAAGGAGCTATCTATGGTGCTGAATCAAGCTTAGGGATAGGGTTCAGCACCACGGATAGCTCCTTAAAAGTTCAGACTAAGACCTGGAGTGGAGACACACCGCCCCACTGTCATTGGAGCCACCAGCATCCACTGTCTACACCCACACGGATGCCTCACTTGAAACTGCCAGTTCCTTTTATCTTCATATTACCATAGTGTTCTTGTAAACACAGACACATTTATCATGAAAACTGTGGCGTTTCCAAAGTGACAGGACATAAAATGGCAGAATTGCCCGAAACACATCCTGCACAAACTGCACTGAATCGATCAATAGACTTCCACTGTGGTCCCTATCTGGAGTCTATTGCTCCTGATCCAGATTGGGATTGCAGTGTAGGGGGAAAGGTTTTAAGCCCCCTTCCCCCACCACACACCTGCTACGTCCTGAACTGGATTGGGGGCCCTGCACCTATTCTAGAGTTTAAAAAAAGGAAAACATTAAAGTAATGTGTGGTTTGGCCCTGACTGTTGAATCCTGGGAGACAGACTATATTCTGCCTTCTTGGCTCTTGACATGGGAGTGTAAATCATGTGGGATTTGGCCATATCAAGTGGCTCTTGGGCCCAGCACTTTTTAGAAGCCCTAGGCTATTTCAAACACACCTTTATATTTGAACTCAGATTTATTTCCATAATTTTTAGAAAAGGCACATTTATAGTTAAAGTGCTATAGTCTTCAGAATGAAGCAGGTTCACATAGAATTGCTTATGAAATCAGCTATGGTACACAGAGAGAACCCACTCAGCACTGAGTGATTACACAACTGAGAGAACAGTCTGGTCTGAAATTTGATGGTTTATCTGTTATGCAGGAAATAATCTGTTTCAGCTGCACATAGGGATCTCTCTTCATAAACCAGTATGAAAGACTTTACTAGCTCCTTCCAAATCCTCTTTATTAATAAAAGACATAAGACATAAGCACAGAACCAAAATAAATGAATGAATAACAGCACAAAATCAGTAGTGAATGAACTCATAGTCTTGTTACAATAGTCTCTTTCCATATACTCTTGCACCTTGTGCAGAAGTAATATTCCATTTAAAAATAAAAATCCAGGATGAAGATAGAGAGAAAATGGAGCAACCATTCACAGAAATTGAAATAGAAAGTGCTATAAATAAATTAAAACAGGGGAAAACGCCAGGACTGGATGGTCTGGGGGCGGAATATTATAAAGTCTTTAAAAAAATGTTAATTCCGAAGTTAAAACGGTTGTTTAATGATATTTTTACAGGGGGGAGAGATCCCCCCGTCATGGAAACAGTCCTTGACCATTTTAATCCCGAAACCAAGGAAGGATTTAGCAGAACCAGGTTCTTATAGACCAATATCATTAATTAATCAAGATGCTAAACTATTGACAGCAATTTTAGCTAGAAGAATGAATAGTTTTTTAAATAAGTATATAGGGATAGATCAATGTGGGTTTATTCAAGGAAGACAAATGGCAGATTTAACAAGAAGGGTTCTGAATATAATTTATTTAATAAAGAAAAATAATTTGAAAGCGGGGGTTCTTGCATTGGATATTTTTAAAGCCTTTGATTGTGTGGAATGGCCTGCATTAAAGATGTTAATAAAAACTATGGGGTTTGGAGAAAAATTTATAGGTATTACTAACCAATTATATACTCATAATGTCACGTCGGTAATTGTAAACGATGGAATAACAGAAACTATTAGCCTAGGCCGGGGAACTAGACAGGGTTGTCCCCTTTCCCCAGTATTATTTGTGTTAGTTATGGAATTGTTAGCGAATTCGATAAGACAGGAGAAGAAATTATTGGGGATAGGAATAGAGACCAAATGTAAGATAAACCTTTTTGCAGATGATATCTTGTTAACATTAGAACGGCCTATAGAAAATTGGGATTGGATAGAGAAACATTTAGATGAATTTAGAGAAGTAACAGGGTTAAAAGTTAATTGGGATAAATCGGAGATAATGATATTTAATTATAGTAAACTGGAGGAAAGGGGATTTAAACAAAGGGGAGTGGATATAAAGATAAAAAATATAATTAAATATTTAGGTATTGATATATTAAAAGATTTGGATAAAATAGGGGAATGTAATTTTAAAAAACTAAAAGATGAAGTTAAAAATCAAATAGAGGATTATAAAAAATTGGGATTATCGTGGTTTGGTAGGATAGCTTTGATTAAAATGAAGATTTTACCGAAGTTTAATTTTTTATTTAGAATGATACCATATAACATATCAGAGAAAGAAATTAAAGAGTGGCAAGTAATGTTAAATAGCTATTGTAATGGGGGGAAAAATCAAGGATTACTAAGAATAGATGGTATAAAGCTCAAAAAATAGGGGGACTTGGTCTCCCTAATTTAAAATGGTATTATATAGCTAATCAACTTAGATATATCATGGATATTATTGTTAGAAAAGATTTTATGTGGTGGGAAATAGAAGCATTTGAATTGGGTAATAGGGTGGATAAATTCTTATTTACAAAACAAGGACATATTATGACAAAAAGATTAGAAAATCCCTTTTTAAAAAATATGTTAGAAATTTGGGGTAGAAATAAGGAAATATTTTTACCAGGTATATCCCCGCTTACTCCAGTGGTGGTTATGGAAGATTTTCCCGAGAATGTTAGACATTTAGAACGAATTTTTAGAGAGAAAAAGGTGATAACTTTAATGGATTGGCTGGAAAAAATGGAGACAAGACAGCAAATAATTGATAGGGTTGGGGCAGGAAGAATTTCTTGGTTAAATTTAATTCAATTAGTACAATGGGGTAAGAAATGGAAGAGGAGACATGAGCATGAAAGGGATTTCACTGCGTTTGAGCAGGTGGTTATGTCTAGAGAACTTGTAGAAGGAAATGCATCAGCTAGGGGTCTTACAAAGATGTTATATAAAATGTTGCAGAAATCAGAAGAGCAAGCAGAAAATCTTAAAATAGTTTGGGATACAGAGTTTGAAGAGGAAATATCAAAGGATGAGTGGAATAAGATTTGGGATAGGCGAATATTGAAAAATATGTCTATAAGAATTAAAGAGAATTTTTATAAGCTAATTTGGAGATGGTATTTGACCCCAGTGAGATTAAATAGAATAGATAATAAATGTTCTCCAATGTGTTGGCGAGGATGTCAGGAATTGGGTACATATGCTCATATGTGGTGGAGTTGTAAAAATGTAATGGATTTTTGGAAAATGATTTTTGAGGAAATATCAGAAATTGTTGGAGTTGATTTAGAGGTATGCCCTAAACTAGCTTTGCTAACAATAACGGAAAAGGTGATCGGTTCACAAAATGTTAAAGAATTAATCATAAATTTGTTAACGGCAGGTAGACTAATGATAGCAAGGAAATGGAAAATCCAGCAAGTTTTCACTATTACTGAATGGTATAAGGAAGTATGGGATATGGCTTTGAATGATATGTTGACTTGTAATATTAAATGCAAAAGGGGTCAATTAAAGAAAAATAATTTTAAGGATATTTGGGGTTTATTTTTGGAATATGTGTTTAAAAGGGGGAAAGGGAGTTTACCCTGTCAAGATATATTGTATTTTTGGAATAATGAACAATTATAGAGTTATTGGATTGTTTGGTCCCATGGTGATGGGAGCACAATATTAGTTATGTGTGTATGTTATTTTCTTTGTATTGTTTTAAAATTTAATAAAATATTTAAAAAAAAAAAAAGAAGTAATATTCCATTTATTTTTATTTTATTTATTTATTTATAATTTTTATAGGCCAATTTTTAGGAGAAACCCTTCCAAGGCAGCATATAAAATTTAAAACCAAGAAAAGCAATGATAAGAAAAAAAACCCAATAACAAAATCAAAATTAACAATTAAAACCAGGTACACTATATACACAATAGCACCAAGTAAGGTCCTGACTTAAATATAGGCCAAGTCTAAATAATAATAATAATAATAATAATAATAATAATAATAATAATAATAATAATAATCAAAGTCTTTAGGGCCCAACTGAAGGCCTGTAATGAAGGGGCGTGGTGAGCATCATTTGAAACAGAGTTCCATGACCAGGGGGCCACTACAAAGAAGGCCCTTTTCCTTGTCCCCACCAGCCTAATTGCTTTGACAGGCAGGCACACACGGAGGGCTTCTGATGTTGATCTCAGAGTGCAGGCAGATTAGTATAGGTGATGGTGGTTCTTCAAGAAACCTGGGCCCAGACAGATCAAGGCTTTAAAGGCCAATGCCAACACTTTAAATTGGACCCAGAAATATACTGGCAACCAGTGCAGCTGGTACTATATAGGTGTCACATGAGCCGACCACCTAGCACCTACCAGTATTCAAGTGGTTGCATTTTATACCAGCTGATGTTTCCAAACAATCTTTCTAGGCAGTCCCATGTAGAGCACATTACAGTAATTCAGCCTGGATATCACTAGAGCATGGATAACTAAAGCAAGGTCCATCCTCTCCAGGCAGCTAGGGTCGCAGTTGGCATACCAATCTAAGCTGGAAAAGAACACTTCTGGACACTGCTGCAAGGAGGCTTCTTGGGATCTATTTCCAGCCACGTTTCAGTGGGTAAAGCAGCCCGGGAGCTTTGGTATGGAGAATGGTGTATTAAGAACCGCAACTTTTACCAGTGGTAAGAGAATAAAAAGAGCTTTTAACCTATCACAAATGTGTGAATTGAGGAAGATTTGAGCTCAGTCTTTTTACTGCACATTTGAATGGTCAGAGAAAACTCCTTTTGTTGGATTAACGATCTACAAGGCTTTTTCAAAATAGAATATGTATATCATCGCTGAGTTACCAACTGTCCTATGGCCAGCCCTGGGCCCGCTTTGTAGTCAAGCTGTCAAGTCCTATTTCTAATCAGTTACCTTTGTTATGCAAACTACAGACAAGAAAGTATTGCCTCAAGCTACAGACAGCATCCTCATGCAGCCCAAAGAGACAAAACTTCCAGGCAGGCTTTGCATAGCACAGTACCTCATAAGCTTCAGTTAGTTCCCTGGGTTAGAACACCATGAAAGAGAGTTGTCCCAAAACTGACACAGTGTCTACTACAGCCCACCCTTCTCAAGCTGAGTGGGCTACCAAGTCCCGGCTCCCTCAAGGTGGGTCTTTCCACAGGGTCACCTTGCTGTCTGCAAGTCTCTTTGAGCACCGCATGACCCTGCATCACCCCTCCCTTTTCATCTGATGCCCAACTCCTGGGTCCCATATATTCCCACTCCCTCCTCCTCTTCGTTAGGAGCCTGCCTCCCCATGGGTTCAAAGGACCCACTTCGCTGACCTCCGAAAGATTAGATGACAGCTGGGTTTCCTCCTCTCTGTCCCTGCTATTCCCACCGGTCTCCTGCTCCCACACCCTTGGCACCTTGACAACACCTTCCACCTTCCTCTCCTTGCCTGACTTGGAGTCAGTTCCCATGTCTTCTTGCGGCAGGTCTGCAGAGGCGTTGGGCCCAATTCCTACACCAATTTCATCCCAAAACTGGAAGAGTCATAGCAGTGACTCTAGCTGGAGGTTTGCTTTCACATTCTTTGACCATTAAAATCCCATAAAATGCCCAGCTCTTTGTGCTTTCAGGGTAGCTTTAATCTCTGATTCATGTTAATGTTGGAAATGGCAGGCGTGGCATGATGACCGGTCGCACCATTTACTTTTGCAGCTAGTAAAACCTAACACTGCCATTGGAGTCACTGAACTGTCTCTACCTTTGAAAAAGATATGAAGACATATCTTGCAGAAGTGGAAGAATGAGATAGCAAAGAGCTCAAAGGAAAACAGAGGGAAATCGCAACAATTGAATGTACATATTGCATCAATATATTTATTGAATGACTGCAGTTTTTGCCTCCATGTTACTGTGTGACCTTCAATGTCAGATGATGGTTTGCAGCCAAAAGACCAGGTTCAAATTGGGGGAACACTAACAATGCATCCTGCAGTTGGATGCTGCCATGTTCACATCCCCACCTGGAGGAAGAGCAGTGGAAGATGCACATGATAGGACCAGCAGGGTGGGGGCAAGTCTGAAAGGACTGCAGCTAACATGAGATTCACTGGTATGCTCCAGTTTTAACTGTTTGTCTTCCATCTGTCTAGAATTTGAGCCTAGATGATGAGCTGCTCCAGGCTAACCCACAACAGCTTGCATTATTCCTTGCTTGGAATAAAATATGTTGGAAATAAATTGTTTTTGTAACCATTCATTAGTGAACAATCACAATTCTTTTGGATGTTCTCTTCAGAGCATCTTTCACCTCCTTGTTCCTCAGGCTGTAGATCAGGGGATTCAGCATAGGAATCACCAGTGTGTAGAACACAGAAGCTATTTTATCTGTCCCTAGAGAGTGGTTAGTACTAGGCTGCAAATACATAAAGATCAAAGTTCCATAGAAGATGGTGACAGCTGTCAAGTGAGACGCACAGGTGGAGAAAGCTTTGTGTTGGCCCTGGGCAGAGCGGATTCTCAGGATGGCAAAGAGGATAAACATGTAAGAGATGAGAACTATGAGAAGGGAGCATATCATATCAAACCCAGCAAAAGCATAGATCAGTATCTGTTTGGTGCTAGTATCAGAACAGGAAAGGGCTAATAGTGGGAGATCATCGCAGTAGAAATGGTTAATCACATTAGCAGAGCAGAAGGACAAACGAAATGTAACTATTGTGTGGAAGAGGGCAACACAAAAGCTGTATATGTAAGGGCCAGCTACCAACTGGATGCAGACTCTCTGGGACATGATGGTCCGATAAAGCAATGGACTACAGATGGCTACATAGCGGTCGTATGCCATCACTGCCAGGAGGAAACACTCTGTGATCATGAAAGTTAGGAAGCAGCCCAACTGTGCTGCACAGGCATGGAATGAAATGGTTTTCTTAGCTGCTAAGAAGTTGGCCAGCATCTTGGGGGCAATGACAGAGGAGTAACAGAGATCAACAAAAGCCAAGTGACCAAGGAAGAAGTACATAGGAGTATGGAGGTGGCTGTCAGTCCTGATTAAAATGATTATCCCCAGATTACCCATCACAGTTATAAAGTAGATTAGGAGGAAAATGAAAAAGAGAGGGATCTGCAGATCGGAGCGGTCAGTGATTCCAAACAAAATGAACTCCTCCACTGTGGTCATGGTGTGATTGGCATCTGCCATTTATTCCACCTCCTTTATCACCTTCTTGTGGATGGCATGTTGTAATCAGGAGGCAGTTCACCTGCCTGACAAGCAGGAATCAATGTACAGTACTTCTTTAGTGTTATCTCACCTACGAGACAGACGTGGATGGAAAATTCTGGTGGTTACTTCAAGATCTTTCCTCTGCCTTTTTAAGCGAAATTTCAGTTCTGTATTTTCAGTTCTGGCGCAGCACATATCTTTATGTGATCACAATGTCACCACCACCTGAAATTATTATTAGAGAAAAGTTATTTATCATGGTGGGGGGCAGGCTTTCCATTATAAAAATGCTTTCTTGCATCACTTATATCCAAAACAACAACAACAACAACAACAACAACAACAAAAACAAGCCAGTGTGGCGTAGTGGTGAGAGTATTGGACTGGGACTCGAAAGATCCAGGTTCGAGTCCCCGCTTGGCCATGAAACTCACTGGGTGACTTTGGGCCAGTCACTGACTCTCAGCCTAACCTACCTCACAGGGTTGTTTTGAGGATAAAATGGAGAGGAGGAGGAGGATTATGTAAGCCGCCTTGGGTTCCTTGCAGGAAAAAAGGCGGGGTATAAATATAATAAATAAATAAATAAATAAATAAAACAACCCTAACAGTTAAGGTAGGCTCAGGAAATGGCACCCCTCAATGGTAACTTGGCACTTTTTCTACACAGAGGTAATATACTCTCCTCTGTACACTGCTGTATGTGAAGGATGTTCATTTTTACACAAGTAATCATGATGAAACAACTGTGTACTGACTGTTTTCCTAATAGGATATGTGTTCCTGGCAAAAGTGACATTCGTTTGTCCCTCATGCATGACAAGGTACATATTTTGTATACAATTTCTATATAGGAAAAGGCATTACCACCTCCCTCATAGAAAAATGTCAAATCTGAACTGGCCCTTAGTTAAAGTTGTCAGTTGCCCAGCCTTACCTGTAGATGTGCTTTCTCTTCCTTTCATGCTTTGTGGACAGGTTCCACCTGACAGCTATCTGGCTAGATATTTATATGTGTATCTTTGTCCCTCTAGTGATTTGCTCTCAAAATTTCCAGAGAATTTCTGCTCCTATGAGAGATCACCAGATTAGCTGATGATATATACAGCAGGAATATAATTGTAGAGAGATGAAAAAATATACACTTGCAGACTTTATACATTACACATTTGCATGCCACCATCGGTTCAGTTCAGTTTACTGGATGTGCAAAAAATGTGTTGGTCCAGACATGTACATTTGGATGGATTTCCAGAACTTTTCCCTAACATTCAGAGTGATGGTCCACCATGGCATACAAAGTGTTGCCCATCTCTTGCCATATGAATATACATGGATGAACATACAAAGTAGTCTTATAATGAAGCAGACCATTGGTTCATCTTGCCCAAGGATGGGGAATGTGTGTCCCTCCAGTTGTTGTTGGACTACAACTCCCATCATCCATCACCATTGTCTATGCTGGCTAGGGCTGATGGAAGTCGTAGTCCACCAACATGTGGAGGGCCACATGTTCTCCACCTGTGATCTTGCCCGATATTGGCATTTTTGAGTGAGCTACAGCTACAGGCCTTCATGGATGAAACTGATTTTCTTGATCCTTCCCAATCTGGATTTGGGCCCACTTGGACTGAGGCAGTCTTGGTCATCCTGGTGGATGACATATGCTGACAGCTGAACCGAAGAAATGTATCTCTATTAGTTCTGCTGGACCTCTCAGCAGCCCTTCATATGATTACCCTTGGTAAATTTCTGGGCCATTTGGCAGGGGTGGGGTTAAGCAGCACAATTTAGTGGTAGCTTTGGCCCTACCTGGGGTGGGGGGAGTCCCAGAAAGTGGCACTGGGGGGCTACTTCTTGGCCATTGGCCTATAGGGTTCCACAAAGTTCCACCTTGTTCCTTCTACTATTGAACATCTACATCAAACCATTGGGAGAGATCATCTGGGGAGAGGTCAACTGGGGTTTGGAACAGGGTATTATCAATAGTTTTAAAGCCCTGAACAACTTAGGACCTGGATGCATGAGGACACACCTTCTCCCTTATCATCCTGCCTGATCTCTAAGGTCTTCTGAAGATGCTCTCTTGATGGTCACACAAGGGTCTGAGATCCACTTGGAAACCACCAGGAGTTGAGCCTTTAGCATGGCGGCTCGCTCCCTCCCTATGGAATGCCCTTCCAATTGAGCCCAGGCATGCACCTACATTACTTTGTTTTCAGTGTTTGCTGAAGACTTTTCTTTTCAGGCAAGCATTCCCTGACTAATGACTAAATTCCAGTCACTGGTTTATTGATGTTTCTGTTTTTATTGTAAGTTTTTCTGGGTATTTTTAATTTAATTTGTTCTACACTGCTCCAATATATCTTGATGTGGGGTGGTTTATAAATTCTATAAATAAATAAATAAATAAATAAATAAGTTGATGACACCCAACTCTATCTGTCCTTTACATCTGAGGTTAGGGTGGAGGCCCTTAACTGATGCCTGAGTGCAGTAACAGGCTGGATGTGAACTAATAACCTGAAACTTAATCCAGATAAGACAGAGGTTCTGTTTGTCAGTAGGGGAAGCCCATCTTGGATCAAGTATACAGCCTGTTATGATGCAGCCCGCCCCTCCCTTAAAGATTGAGGTTCACAGTTTGAAGGTGCTTCTGGATCCAGCCTGGTCCCCTGGATTGTCAGGTAGCACTTGTGGCAAGGAGTGCTTTGTGCTTGATAACATACTTCTGGAGAGTAGCATTTGTCCCATGGCCACCACAGGCCTGGAGGAGGAACAACATCAGCAAGAACAAGAGGAGGTTTGGGAACAGGACCTCATATATCACTCTCTGCAGTGCCTACCAAACAGCCATTGCTACCCAGAGTTCTGAGAGACAGGAGCCACTGATACCATCTGCCCTGTGACGAGTGCAACACTCAAGGAATGCCCCTGTTCAAGAAGAAGAGCAGAAGATAAACTGAAGTGAAAACATCAGAATTACAATTTAAAGTGATGATTTTTGACCTGGGTCCAAATCAGAACCTCGTTCCAGAAAATCCGAAGTTTCATGCCTCTCCATTAACTCTCACTGGGAAATCAAGAAATGCTACAACTTCTTAGTTTTTGTTTTTGACAGAGTTGGATGAACATTGCAGGACTGATAACCCTTTCTGAGTGGATTATGCCTGTTACACGGCAAAAGAAAAAATGGTGCATGTTTTTGTGCGTGCAAGTAGCCTTTAAATTTTGATTATTTAAAAAAAAAAAATAATAACTATATATTTTTTTAAAAAACGTTATTGTGAACCACCCAGAGAGCTTCAGCTATTGGCGGTATAGAAATGTAATAAATAAATAAAAATAAATAAAAAGGGAACTGCCTATAACTTTTATTTCTAGGAAGAATTGGATGCAATTTGCAGGCATAGTTGCCCCTTCTGAAGGGATGGATCCTGCAAATGTTTAGACAAATAAGTGCAGGGGGTTGGCATGGCATTAAATAAAAGCTGTCACCACTGCAGAGGTAAGCATTTGCCACCATCCCTGTACTGGCAAACCAATTCGCACCACCCCTCATGTCCAGGAAATTTGGACACTCCCCCCCCATCCCACCCCACCTCCAGTTTGTCAACTGCAGGCAAGCTGGTGGCAGCCACTTCAATGCAACCCAAGACATAGGGAGAGTGTAGGAGAGAGAAAGAAACTTTCCAACAGATGGGAGGTTTCCTGGTGACATCAAGGGGGGAAACAAATCTGTGCTGAGCTCAGCATAGCCAGCAGCTGAGCCAGTATTTTATATGCTGGTGGTATGTATGTGTATATCTATATATCTATATCTGTACTTTCAGCTGTAAAGCTGGAAGGAAGACATGCTTGCCCCTCAGCACCTAGGGCCATGATGTCAGCTCTGTTCTTTTTAAAATATTACCAGCTTTTTTATAGGAGGCATTTGTTATGTGCTCATCATACCTTACTCACGGTTTTTTATGGGTTTTTTTAGAAGACATTGTGACCCTCTAGTTTTGCTTCTGTGTCTAAAGAGCACTTTCAGCTGGCTTTTTTAGAACAGGGAAAATGCGGTAATATTCATGAAAGCGAAAGAAAATGTATTTTCCTTCTTGTGTAATTGCATTATTCCACTATAGCACAGTGCCACCTAGAGGTTATGTAGCAGAAAAGCAAGAAAGGAAAAGCTCTTTGTGTAGAGTTCAGATCTCAGTTCTATGATGAAAAGTAGATACAGCGGATTAACAGCCTCATGTGGAAAGCTCTACATCTATTTTCAGCCTATTTGGACCTCACTCTGCATCTTATTTATTTTCAACATTTATATACTGCTCCACATCTAAACTGATTCTGGAGTAGTGAACAATAAAATATTAAAAGAATAAAATACCATGTTAAACATATAAAGAATAAAACAACATCTTAAAAGTTTTTTAAAACATGGAATACCAATAAAAACCATGGCTGGTCAATGAAGGAAGGCTTCTTGAAACATCCTTGCATCTTCGAGACAGAGTAAATACCATGCCTTCTCAAGAGGGCAAAGTTGTGTTTCACGTGGTTCAAACATATACCTGAACAGATGTTTGCATGCACATTTTTATTCAATTTGTCTCACTCTCAGGGCAGCTAACAGAACATATAAAGACAATTCAATTCAATAAGAGTCAGTAGAATAACAGACAGCAGTAGATCAACTAAGGGCACAATACTACTCATGTTTAAATAGAAAAAGTCCTACAATTCCCAGCATTCCCCAGCCAACCATGCTGGCTGGGGCATGCTGAGAGTTGTAGGACTTTTTTCTGTCCAAACATAGGATTGCGCCCTAAAACAATAAATAAATAATGAATAAATCAAAGAAACAATGAATAAATTAGGGAGAGCTAAAAATGTACAGTAGCTTAAAAGTTACAGGGGGTCTCAAGAAATGTAGAAAAGCCAAAAGATCTAAAAGATAAAAGGGTCTTCATCTGGCACTGAAGAGATAACCATGAGCCTCCCTGAGGAAATAATTATTGGACCCAAATAACCTTTTGCTGCAACAGTCCTGTACAGTTACCTGAGAGTAAGTCCCATTTAAATGAATGGAGCTTACTTCTGAGTAGATATACATAGGATAGCAGGCAAAATTAGCCATAGGTGCATGGGGATGATGGGAGTTGTATCCCAATGTATCTGGAGGGCACCAGGTTGGGAAGGCTGCCATATAGACCATTCACAGGTGCCTCATGTGGGTGACTTCTATAACTCTACTCTGCAGCCACAGCAACAGCACCGCAAGAGGATGAGGACCTCCAGGGAACCTTCACAAGACAATTAATAAATATCCCCTGACTTTCTCATCCAAGCAGCCATCCTTTGAATGCTGCTGATGCTCCATTCCACAGGTAAGTGATTAAATTCTGAAGATGGCCCCAACATCAGGCTGAAAATAGGAGAGGAATGTCCTAGGAATTGCTGGCATTTTCATCATCATCATTTGCAGTTCATTACATGCCTAACATAGAAATTAACAGTAGGCAAAATAATGCTGGGATTGTAAGACTTTCAGTTTGCTATAAAGATAAATGCTGCTGCAATCCAGAGCTGGTTGTGCTTTCAGAAACACACAGGACTCTCTTGAACATACAGTAATACCTTGGATTGCAAGTAACTTGGTTTGAGAGCGTTTTGCAAGACAAGCAAAATTTTAAATATTTATTATTATTTTTTTGACTTGATATACAAGCAACGTCTTGCAATACAAGTACTGTAGTACGGCTTAAATTAAAAATCTCTGTACACATTTTTTGTGGGGGATTTTGTTTTGATATAAGAGTGTTTTGGATTACAAGCACGTTTCCGGAACGAATTATGCTCTCAATCCAAGGCATGACTGTATAGGGGCACCTATGATAAGTGTTCCTTTCCTATTCCCTTCAGTGGAGGCTGGGAGAGCCAGTCTGTGGCTCTGTGGATCTACACTGTGTGTTGTAGATCAGCTCCGTCCACTGGAATGAATGGGGAAGTACGGTAAGTAGCTTTTTCCATGCACTGGAACTTCCACATTTGGAAAAGATTACTGGATTGGGGGCACTAAATCTACCTTCAAAATGGGTTTTTATCAAAAATGGATTTTTTTCCCCATGGGAATATGCTATATATTAGAAGCTTATTTCCAACTGGAATGTTAGAAAATGAAACATTTGGAGTGCAATTTTGTGGTCCCTGGAAGGGCTTCCCAATAATCATAGGATACTACAGGCCACTCCCTTTGTGAGCAGAAAGGAAGGTCCGTCCATGGATACGGAGGTTTGCTGCAGAGGCCCTCCCTTGATCGGCAGCAGAAAGCTCCACCAATGCAGCCACCCCATTGACAGTGCTCGGTAGATGGTGAGGGCAAAGAAGAGGGGATTCTGGGGGCATGTCAGGGGCAGATCAGGGCAAACCACTTTGTTCCTTGGGCATGCACCCAGAATGGGAAAAAAAACTACACCAGTCCTGGAGCTGGCATAGTTATTTCCCCTCCCCATAGAACCAATTGGAGGTAAATTTTAAAAAGAAAGGGGGCAAAGCCACCCACCTAACTTCTCCCCTGGCTGGCATGAGCATGGCAGGGCTTATGAAGTGGTGGCTCCTCTGCCATGGACTCCCTGCCCTGCCCCCAATCTCTGCAGGTTTGCTCTGCCCATCTTGTTTAAATAGAATGTTCTGTAATTTGAAGAGAATTTTGAAATGTTAATTTCCCTCACACTATGTACTTTTCCTGCTTAGTAAAGAGGACAAAAACATGACTATTACATATATTATAAAATTTCTCTCATAATTCAATATATTTAGGAAAAGTTCCATATGCACAGACCTAGAACTTTTCAGATAGTTTGAAATACACACACACACACACACACACACGTGTGTGTGTGTGTGTGTGTGTGTGTGTATTCCAGAGAACAGAGAGCTGTGCCACTTCACAGGCACAGAATAAGTGGATATGATATGATGTGATGCTGTGAGAGTCAGTGTGGTGTAGTGGTTAGAGTGTAGGACTGGGACTCTGGAGAATCGGGTTCTAGTTGCCACTTGGCCGTGAAGCTTGGGCCAGTCACTGACTCTCAGCCTAGCCTATCTCACAGGGTTGTTTTGAGGATAAAATGGAGAGGAGGAGGATCATGTACACCATAGATTTCTTGGACATAAATGTCACAAATAAATAAATAAATTGACAGGATTGAGTGGATTGAAATTGTCTGGGCCCCATCTTCTTAGATATCTCACAAAGTAGATAGTAAATTCTGTTTGTTAATTGTATATGCTTTGCCTCTTCATTTCCACCACCACCCTGCTCTTCCAACAGTTAATCCACATGTCTCCGTGGAAAAACATGTCTCCGTGGAATCACACGAGAGTCACTAAATTCATTCTCCTGGGAATCACAGACCAGAAGGAGCTAAAACTTCCCCTTTTTGTTTTGTTTTTACTTGTCTATGTTGTCACCCTGGTGGGGAATCTGGGGATAATGTTGCTTATCAAAAGAGACTCTCGCCTTCACATTCCCATGTATTTCTTTCTCGGTAACTTGGCTTTTGTGGATGTGAACTATTCCTCAACTGTTACACCCAAAATGTTGATGGGTCTCTTAACAGGAAGGAAAAGCATTGGGTTCTCTGGATGTGCCTCTCAAATGTTTATGTTTGTTATGTGTGGGAGCACTGAATGCCTCCTATTGGCTGTGATGGCTTATGACCGGTATGTGGCTATCTGCCACCCTCTGCATTATTCTGTCATAATGTCAGGGAAAAGGTGTACCTGGCTGGTAGCTGGTTCATATTTCTTTGGCATTTTCTATGCAGTTTTACATACACTGTTTACTTTTACTTTATCCTTTTGTGGGCCAAATGTGATCAATCATTATTACTGCGATATCCCCCCTCTGTTACAACTTTCTTGCTCTGATACTCATACCAATGAGACAGTGATATTTGCACAAGTTAGTATAAATTGTGTAGGCACGACGATGGTCATCTTCATCTCGTATGTCTGTATCCTGGCTGCCATTTTGAAGATCCGTTCCAGTGAGAGCAGATGCAAGGCCTTTTCCACTTGCACTTCCCATCTGACAACTGTTAGCTTATTCTATGGGACAATTTTCTTTATGTATTTGCGGCCTAGCTCTACCTATGCACTGGAACAAGACAAAGTTGCTTCTTTGTTCTACACAGTGGTGATTCCCATGTTGAACCCCCTGATTTATAGCCTGAGGAACAAAGAGGTGAAGGATGCATTTTGGAGAGTGTTCAGGAAGACACTGTAATTCTAATGCACAATTATGGAAGTATAAAAATAAACCCATGTAATAATGAACAGTATGTTCCAGTCTCATTCTTTGCACTTACGTTTATTATGGCTTTCAGATGATGATGATGATGATGATGTATTTACCATTTAATTGTTTTATTCTTTTTGTAAGCTACCCTGGCAATATGATTTAAGGGCAGTGTAAAAATACTTATAATAAATTAATATTAAATAAACAATGTTCTTCATGAGCGAAGCTACACAACCAACTGTATCATGTGATGCATTGCTTACTAGACTCTTTCACCTTCACTGCACCTCAGGGGTCGCTTCTGTTATTGACCGGGCTCAGACAACACAATAACACACACTCAAGGGTTGAGTATGGGTTGAGTGTGGGTTGTTGTTGAGCCGTGAGTTGTTGTTGAAATGTGGGTTATTGTGTTGCCTGAACCCAGCTGTGCTAACAAATCATGACTTGTTAACCACAAACAACCCATGAAGATAACAACCCATGGTTTGTTGTTGGGTTGTCAACTGTGGGTTGTTCACCATGGTTTGTTATCTCAACTGGGTTTAGACAACACGATAACCTACGTTTCAACAACACCCCACGGTTCAACGACAACCCACACGCAACCCGTACTCAACCCTTGAGTGAGGGTTATTGTGCTGTCGGAACCCAGCCATTGTCAGGGTTTTAAAACTTTTCTAGTTTACTCTCATGGGTGAATGTAGCATATGCACAACTCTTGCTGGGAGGGCTTTTGTAGGGGGGGTTGTTTCCTTTTTTCTTTACAAAGTAACATTTTCCCGCTAACCCAGGGTGCCCCCCCCATCATCCCCATGCTGCAATGAGGCTCCACTGGAAGGCTTTTTTCAAGTCTAATTGCTGTGTGGGGGCACAGCTAGGAAGGGAGGCTGAGACATGGTTAGGGAGACCCTGCAGGCTGCATTTGACCCATGGACTGGACGTACCCCAACTCTGATCTAAATATATGATAATGAGACTGTTTTAGGATGCCTTACCTTCCTGGATTTAATTTCTCCACAGCAGCATACACAGCAGGAGCATGAAAACATTGAGGGAGAAGGTCCCAGAGGAGGTATCAGCCTGTATAAATACAATATGAATACCTCCTCTGCATAGCATCCTTCTGAGACATCTGATGCTCCAATCCACAGGTGCTATTTAATTCTTGGTGTATAGCATTGATACAGTATTCTTGATAGAGTAGAAGCCAATGGGATTTTGTTTATTAGGGTATATTCACTGCTTAAGTTAGATATGAGAAGGGGAGAATGGATCTGGATAACTAACCACGGGATGGTCTTGGTTAGATAAAGGGCTGAACACAGCTGCAGCTTTACACTTCCTTCCACATTTGATAGAAGCCTGGGAATCTTTCCAGAGAGAATGTCACTTTAACTCAGGGTTTTCAGAAAGATATTTGATTTTGACACTAGAAAAGGAATTGCTGGGCTGGACAGGGTGAGGACTTGGTTTAGAGCTCATATTCTGCACCTTTTCTTGCTTGTCTGATTGCAGGGGTATTGCTAGGCATTTAAAAGATTCAGGGCACAGGCCCATAAGCCCACCCCTGAGAATAATTAGGTATGGCAACATGACCCTTCTCTATCAATAAGAGACCTCTCAGCCAGCTAGGAACATAAACTCAGCACTAACGGGCAACCACAAGTTTGTGTGCCTTTTATACATATCTCTCTCTCTCTCTCTCTCCCGCTCACACACACACAGCCCTGTTCTTTCCAGCTCAGTTCTTCTCAACTCATGGATCCTACCTCTGTACTGTGTTCAACTGGTGCTTATCCCCACAAATTCAATAGGTGAAGCTTACCCACCCACCCCACACCCCCAAACACGGAGCTTCAGAGAGAAGGGGAAGTTTCTTGCATTTCCTTCTGACACTGTATCTTACCTGTTAGAGGCACAGAGTCAGCTCTGTTAGGAAATAAAATCTGTGGCAATATAAAGATAGGAATCATGTGATAAATTCCCTCATTCACCTCTCCATAGGTCCAGGCCAGCTGGTGCTGCCTCCACCTCCTTTTCTTTTCGTGTGCGCGCGCACACGCACACACAGCTAAGCTAAAAATTTTGCCCATGGCCCCTTTAATAGCAGTTTAAAGTAGCTTGTGGGAGGCAGGGGAGAATTCGGGACTCTGCATAACAAAGTGAGAAGCCATGATGGCTTAAGGGTTTTTGGGACTGTCCTAGCATTTGGGGGGCAGTTGGAGACTATGTTGGTACACCAACTATGCCCGTTTCTGGATAGGGATAACCTAGCCACAGTGATCCATGCACTGGTAACCTCAGATTAGACTACTGTAATATGCTCTATGTGGGGCTGCCCTTGGGCCTGGTTCAGAAGCTGCAGCTAGTGCAGAATGCAGCAGCTAGGGTGCTTCCTGGGACACCCAGCTATGCCCACCTAAGACCTATGCTAAAAGAACTGCACAGCCATGTTCAAGGTTATGTTATTGTCACACAAAGCCCTAGATATCTTGGGACCAGGATATCTAGCAGACTGCCTCCCCTTACATATACCCAACCGACCCCTAAGATCGTCAGAGGAGGCCTTGCTGGTCATT
This sequence comes from Shinisaurus crocodilurus, assembly GCA_021292165.1. Taxonomy (NCBI): domain Eukaryota; kingdom Metazoa; phylum Chordata; class Lepidosauria; order Squamata; family Shinisauridae; genus Shinisaurus; species Shinisaurus crocodilurus. The sequence goes on along the minus strand of CM037876.1, from coordinate 192,544,261 downwards.
CCAAAATTAATGGAATGCCACCACATAATGCCTCGACAGCAGGCCTTCTCAGTAGTGGCACCCACCCTGTGAAAACAGCACCTTTCCCATCCTTGGCTTCTACTTTAAGCCCATGTCTGGCGTATTGGCTTATGTGGTTAGGCAAGTGAGTGGCTCAGATCCCTCCTTTGCCACCAGTAAGCAGCCTCTTCCTCTCCTAACGGGCCAACTGGAAAGAGAGAAGAATGGCAGAGCACTGAGTGAGCATGGCAGCCTGCATAGACAAATGGGGGAGAGAAGAGGAAGATGCAGCTGTGGCATTGGCCAGCTGCTCTGCACACAGAGCTCCATCTAGCCAGTGCCCAGCTTTTCACATTGTGCTCTCTCTCTCTCTCTCTCTCTCTCTCTCTCTCTGAGCAGCAGCAGCTGGTTGGTTGAATCTACTCTGATTAATAGATTCAGGGACCTATTCCCCAGGTGCCCGTAGCTAGCACCGTCTTTGTCTGATTGCTTAGACTTCAATATCTTCCTTGAATGAGACAATATAGAATTATACTTCTTGTGAGATTACGTTAGACATGTGCTCATAAATGGTGGGAGACTCCACAAAACTGGTGGCACACAATTCTCTCTGGGTAGGAAAGCAGAGCTTATGAATTGAGGACAAGGGAAGAATATGGAACAAGGTCTAAATGGAAAAAGAGAAATGATAATAAACTGAACTGAAATTGTATCTCTGTTGCTCTGATGGAAAGTGGGACAATGCAACTCATATCTGATCCCCCCCCCCCATAAGAACTGTGCTGCTGAGAATAGAGTCTCAAACCATCCATTATCTCACATGCAATGAAAAGAATGGATGCCACCCAGAGCACTTTAGAGCAGTGTTTTCCAACCTTGGGTCCCCAGATGTTTTTGGCCTACAACTCACAGCATGCCCCAGCCAGCGTAGGCCAAAAACATCTGGGGACCCAAGGTTAGAGAACACTGCTTTAGAGGAATACAGATAGACAGATAGACAATGAAACAAAGATGAAGGCAGGCACTTTGAGAAGACGTGTTTCTGCAACAGAAATTTCCCAGTTACACATTTCTACTTCAGCATATTGTTTCTTAGACAGAATATCAGTCAAAAGAATATCCTTTTCACACATATAAATTTCCTAGTTTGAATTCAATCGACCACTACAAATGGATCCAAGGTGCATTTAACTTCTCAACCTCACACATTTAACCTTCCCAACCCACTATCCTATAGCTTGCTTAAGGAACTCTTGCTACTTGGATCATGTTTGTTGTACATCTGCAACCGGCCGCCTGAACTGAGTACGTGAGTGTTGTTATATCTGAGGGCAACAGTGGGCAAGAATATGTCCCTGTAGCTTAGTAGATAGATACTATCAACAGCTTTAAGCATGTTTAATTTACTATTTATGCAATTTCTTTCTTTCTTTTTTTTAATTTTATTTCCAGCAGGAAGATCAGAATGATGGAAACATCTCTGTTCAATCACACCAGAGTCACTGAGTTTATTTTCTTGGGAATCACAGACAAGACTGAGCTAACACGGCCTTTATTCATTTTGTTTCTAGTTATCTATGTTGTTACTATGGCAGGGAATCTGGGGATTATTTTTCTAATCAGGATCGATGCACGGCTGCACACTCCCATGTATTTCTTTCTTAGTAATCTGGCTATTGCGGATGCCAGTTATTCCTCAGCCATTACGCCGAAAATGTTGGTGGATCTCTTGGCAGAGAAGAAAAGCATTGGATTCTTTGGATGTGCAACTCAAATGTTCTTCTGTGTTATATGTGGGAGTACTGAATGCCTTTTGGCTGTGATGGCATATGGCCGGTATGTGGCCATCTGTAACCCCTTGCATTACTCTGTCATAATGTCAGGAAAGCTGTGTGCCTGGCTGGTAGCTGGTTCATATGTCCTAAGCATTTGGTATTCAGTTTTATATATTGTGTGCATTTTTACTTTATCCTTTTGTGGGCCAAATGTGATCAATCATTATTACTGTGATATCCCCCCTCTGTTACAACTTTCTTGCTCTGATACTCACACCAATGAAACAGTGATATTTGCACAAGACAGTATAAACTGTGTAAGTACTACAATGATCATTCTAATTTCGTATGTCTATATCCTGGCCACCATCTTGAAGATTCGTTCCACTGAGAGCAAGCATAAAGCCTTTTCCACCTGTTCTTCTCACCTGATGGTCGTGAGCTTATTCTATGGAACAATTTTCTATATGTACTTGCGGCCTAGATCTACCTATGTATTGGAACAAGACAAAAGTGGCTTCTTTGTTCTACACAGTGTTGAACCCCATGATCTACAGTGCGAGGAACAAGGAGGTTAAGGGAGCTTTTTGGCGAGTGTTTGAGAAGACATTGTACCGGTAATTCAAAAGTACAATTATATGATAATAAACACAGATACTGTTGAGTAGTATATTCCACTTAATTTATTTGCTATAATGTTCTCTATTAGCTGAGCTTCACAATCAGCAGAATCATGTTATGTGTCTGTTGCTCCAAATCAAGTCACTTGTCACATATTTACATGTTGCCTGCATATTAAAAACAAACAAACCCTGACACATAGAAGATACGGCTCTCAGGACAGATTCTTGACTTTTTTCTGATGTGCTAGTATGGGGAGTTGCTGTCTTGTGCATGCATTAAACACGAGATCCTTCAGCTGCAGTTCCAGCAAAAGCTGTGTGGCATGATTGCCCCCACAGCAGAGTGATGATATAGGACAAAAAGTTCATGACTTTATTTAACTTGTAAAGATCTGAAACAAACATTTATTATATTCAATTTACTCAAGCTGTGTGGGCAACCTATAAATTAAAAGGAAAACCAGGAGAACCTGCTGCTGTCTTCATTAGTTGGATAACACCACCTTACCTCTATGCACTGTATCAGTCACTTAACTGATAGAAAATTAGACTCTCAGGGTGAAGGATCCTGATGTCCTAGTTTTCTATATACAGGGAGTTACTTTCATGGGGAGCATGAAACATGAGAGCAAGGGTTACATGTGTGTAAAGTCTGCCTGTAAGAACAGAATGTTAAAAAACAATTAAAAGCCATGACAGTGACAAAAACAAGGGGAGAAAAATTGGTCCCATCTGAGCCATTTCCCATTCTCTCTTCAAGAAAGACAGCAAGGGTATGGAAGGGATAAATTGACTGCACTAGTGCCAGTTTCCTCTGCTCCTTCAACAAGGTGGACAAGGGGGGAAGAACTCTCTCCTAGACTCCACAGGGAGTTGTGGGGCAGGGGGCGGGGAGACGCTTCCCAGAGGTCCTGCTCAGGCGATGCATAAGTGGCCAATCTGTCCAGAATCCCCGGGACGCAAGCTGGCTGCATGCAACACAGACCAACTGTCTGTCAAAACTGGACTGCTTCAGTGGAATATCAATGGCATAAAAAGAAGCCAGCACCCTCATCCCTCTACCCCAAGTGATCCCACAGTGTCTGGCCAGGACTTAGCCTCCTTCCTGTTCCCTGATGCCTCTGCTGCGATGCCCAACCCATTGCCAGCACTCACTCTCAGCATCACACAATCCCAGTGGTGGTAATGAGTGGGTCAAAAACCTCCTACAAGGAGAAACCTGTGAAGCAAATAAGCAAGCCCTGCCAACCAAACATAGGTCCACCCTTCTGGACCACGTCTTTCCTCCCTGTCCCTGAATGTAGTTCTTGAATGTTCTGGACCTCCATGATCATAACCTCTGTATTTCCTGGCCCTTAAACCCTAGGCATGTGGTTGTGTTCACAGCACCTACTGCAAATGAATGGGCACCAGATTCCCAGGCTGACTCCATGCAGTCTGGGCCAAATGCCTGCCCGGCAGCTCAGGGCTAATTCACACTGAGGTGGAAAAAATGTGTGACTGAGCTGTACCACTTCAGACTGGTGGTGGTGGTGTATGGTTCATTGGATGGAATATTTTTGTATGGGGGGCGGGGAACCCTTCCCACAAAAGTAGGATGTCAGGGCAAGTATATGTTGGAAGCCTTCTCCCTGACATCTATGTTTCTATATACATGGGTTTGTTTGTTTTAACAAAAAGCATTCAATTATGTGAATTACCACCTGGAATCTGAAATGGTATAACCCAGCCATAGCTTTATCACATCAGTGAGAACTAGGCCTCAGAATTGGACCTGGGGTGGGCTATGGTGGATGTATATTTGCTTATATAAAGACGAATACTAGAATTGTGACTGAAGAGGGGGCAGAATGAAGAGAGCCTGTGGCTCACGCTGGCTCAGCTTGTCTGAGCGTGGAAAGCTAAGCAGGGTCAGGCCTGGTTGTTACTTGGATGGGAGACCCCTCCTCTAGTTTCCTGCATTGAGCAGGGGGTTGGACTCGATAGCCTTGTAGGATCCTTCCAACTCTATGATCTATGAAATCTATGAGACACAGATATATGATGTAAACCTGGGCCACATTTATTTAGAAGATCTGCAAAGGGGCCCTGTGTGTGCAGGCTTCTAATCTATACAGACAGCTAGCCTACCCCTGTTGAGTGGCATCTGTGAGATTGCCACCCCTCAGGACTACCCCTTTTGGGTGTTGGGAGGCCTTCCCGTGTCACCCCCTCCCAGAGCCACAAAACTCTGAGTGGGTGAGGTGAGTTAGCCTCAAAGGCAATCCTTATCTCCCCACGGGGTCTCATAGCCCTGAGAGGGAAACCTCAGGCATTGCCTATCACCATAAAGGTGCCTCAGGATGCTAATTAACCTTGACCCCACTAAGATGCCTCCACATATCTGCCACAGGAGAATGACAAAGCCTCTGCTTAGTCACTCACCTGCTGAGAATTAAATCTAGCAGGCCCCTCCACAGATCTGCCAAAAAACATATCATTACTCTGGTCAGATAAATGTACCCCATTCTGTCTATGTCAGAACCTGGCAGTCTATAAAGCTCTCTCCTAGAATGGGAAATATCCTCATGAAGGATAACCTTATCTCTTTGTCTCAAAAGTCCAATCTGCATTTCCCTATTAACTTTTTTGCGAACTCGATTGAGTCCATGAGGGTCAATTCTGTCCCTTCAATTAATATGAGGAATCAAGGGACCATAAAATGACCACAGAATAAGGGCCTTACCCTTCAATAAACCAAGGTCATTCCCCACCCAGGTGCAACAACAATACCTGCAGGGGGATATACACCAAACTTTGCTGGAACAGTGTGGGAAGGAGGCGCTCCCACTGCATGCAGCATCTGCCCAATCATTGAATGGTGGAAAACCAGCTGAGTCTGAGCTGGGATCCACAGCTTGACTTGGGAGCTCTCCTACTGACCCAGAACACTGGGTCAGCATTGAGCAGGAGGTTGGACTTGATGGCCTTATAGGGCCCTTCCAACTCTACTGTTCTATGGTTCTATGAACACCATGCTGCACCCATAGATGAGCACCCGCATGGACTCCCTTCCATTCTAGCGATCTAAAAGAAGCAACCCCACGCCACCATCAAGCCTCCCCCCCCACAACCTCTTCCCTGAGCCAAGGCAAACTAGGGGCAGGGGAAGGCATGGGTATATGAATTCACATCCTTGCCCTGGGCTACATGATACAAAAACCACATATAATGACTAGGCTACATGATACAAAAACCCACATATAAGCCACTTGAGTTGAGGAACAATTTCTGCATGACAGCTATTCTCTATTCAGTGACTGTTTTGTATAGTGTGGCTCACTACCACATGGATTATCCAAAAAAATGTAAAAAGTTTACCCACCACTATCAGGAAGGTATGGTGGAGGCCTGGAGACGCATATAAAGCAGCCAAACTGCTCTACAAAGGTTATAGCTTCTTTATGAAGCAGCCAAACAGAAGCCATTGATGTATCTTCCACATGGCATTTGTACTGTGTAGACTGGCCCCATATCTATCCCATAGACAAGGACTCTACTCATTTCCAAAAGAGCCGGGATCATTTATAAAAGCTCAGCTGAGATACACAGCCCTGAAAAATAACAACAGTGCTGAACTTTCCAGAAGATGTCAGAAGAAGTTACATCTAATATTGAAGTTCTACTGTACAAAGAAAAAGCAGGTGCGTGAACAGAATATGGCATAAGATAGATGCAATTCTGCACAGTCTTATTTGCTCCGTTGCTAAGCACTCAAGCGGAAAGATATAATCTTAGGGAGTTTTCATGTGTGAGACTTAAATGTGAGCCACGTGTAGACAATCTAGTGCAAATTAACTTTCTGGCCAATGTAGCATTTATAGTCACACTACAAACACAGTTTAAGCAAGAGCCACTAAACAAGTGTGAAAATGCCGTTACATATTTACAAAGGCTTAAGATGCTTTAATTTGGTGAATTCCTTGTGATCCATCTATTACAGAAACAGGCTCCAGAAAGATCTGTAAGTTAGTGATGATGTATTAAAACCTTCATCCTGCATTCTGGGAGGTTTTCTTACCCTTGGCTCACATTTTGTTGTGTAATTTACACATAAGTAGACCTATAAGCCAGTGCTTCTAGGACATTGTCAAAGGCAAGGTAGTAAAAAATATTACCAAATTTCAGCCACCTGCCTTTTACAGTTTTCTTTCTATAAACCAAACATGCCTGGGGAACAAAATGTCCAGAAATCTCCATAAGAATTCGCATTATGGGACATTTTGTGCCCCAAACAACTGAAACAATTATGGGGGAACAAAAGGAGGCCATCTACAGGTCATCTAATTGCAAACACGTCCTTCAAACAAAAAAGAAATCAATTGAAGGAAAGCTTTGTTATGCTGATTTAAAGTTTACAGGCTGCTTCAGGCCTTTTTCAGACTTTTGTAATGCTAATTGACTTGCACTAGACCAGGCTTTTGTTATATTAATTGCCTGGATTTATATTGCTGCAGGAGAGATTAAGTCTTTAGTTACCTTAAGTAGCTGAAACCTGAACCTGAAATCCATTCTTATTCTGATCCTAACTGCCTGGGGGAAACATTCAGTCAAACAAAAGCCTTTCATATGCACAATTTGCCTTGCCTGAGGCACTTTTGGGGAGGTTAAGCTGGACCCCATATGCAAGGAAAACTAGGTTTCATAAAAATTCAGGATTCTTTAGTGCTTATTTTAGGTAAGATGTCTACAAAGAGATCCTCTGAATACTCAGCTTTATTCAAGGCTCAGTGAAGTTATGGAAACAATCCTCATTTAAGGCAAACCTAATTGAGAGCAGTGCTTCCTAATGATATTGCTAATTATGCCCTTAACTGGTGATTAGATTGGAGGTCCACAATGCCCTGCACTTCTGTCTCTTTGGCAAATGAAAGGGTGCTTTCGAAACCAGGGAGACAAGGGTGATTATAATTTCCCTGAAGACCAGACACAAAAGAAGTAGAGATACATATAGGAAGGAGGGAATCACTCCTAAACATACTAGAACATATGACTATTCAGAACAGCCCAGACTAACCGGACAAGTCATCTTCAGCATCGTATTAAAAAAAAAGTATACACAAAAGCTTAAGGGAGAAAGTTCCAGAGGTCAAAAGAATGTGAATAAATGCGCCTCTGAATATCAGACAAACAAGTGTAACAATGCTGATGCTTCATCTCACAGGTAAACTTGTTTGTAACCAATTCTAGGTATTGCATTTAAGAGGCAAGAGTGAGGAATCATGAGCATTTTCAATACTAGTATTATCTCTAATATAGAGCCAACAGTGTGCTAGCTGCTGTTGGGAAAATAGGAGTGAGATGCCTGGAAGGCTGGCATTCTACACCAGATAGACAAGACAGGGAGAGTGGGAGATGTTAGGAACTGACAATGGAGAGCAGCAATGGGCAGGAGAAAGTGAAGTAATGATGGAAGCAGATAAGCAAAGATGATTCAGAAAACAGGAGGGTCTTGAGGGGTGACTTGAAAAAAAGGTGGAGGAGTCTGCCAGAAGAGGGTAGTACAGGATTAATCAGAAGCTATGGGAAAAGGAGTGGGAGAGAAAGACTTGGCTAGTAATAGATGAATAGATATGTCGTTGGGGATGGAGAAGTGGAGAGTTTTAACAGTCTGTGGCTTGTTTTGTTTTTGTTTTTTTGCAATAAAAATAACTAGGAAGAAAATAATTTGGACAAATATCACTAGCAACGTTGTGGAATAGTCACAGTGCATGAAAGAGGCAGCCTAGCTTAAGCCATTAAATATCTGTAGCCCTTACAATACTCTGACAGGAAACATTTAACAGCCAAAACAAGTTTCCATAAGAAATATGGAAAAGTTCCCATAAAAGTTTTATTCCCCCCCCCTCCAGAAATAAACTTTTAAAAACTGACTTGATCCCATTGGTAGAATTTTTGAATTTTCAGATTTTCTCTTTCCATTAATTCTTTCCTATTTTTTATCTATTTGCTTTGCAATATTGGAACCAGCAAAATCTGTATGCAACATATGTGAGAATAATGACCTGCTGAAATGGCAATTTGCTTTGTTTATTTGAGAACTGGAAGATTAGGTGGACAATTTGATCTTGCCCATTTGTCCCAAATATAAATGCACAGCATGGGTAATAATAATTTGGCCAGCATATGATCATTGTTTCTTATTCCAAACAGGTAACTCATACTAGGGGAAATGTCTCAGTGGAATCATACCACAAAAACTGAATTCATTTTTCTTGGAGTCACAAACCAAACAGAACTGCAATTGCCCCTCTTCATTCTGTTCCTAAATGTCTATGTTGTAACCTTAGTGGAGAATATGGGCATGATCAGGAGTGACTCGCAGCTACACACTCCCATGCATTTCTTTCTTAGTCATTTGGCTTTTGTGGATATCTGTTATTCTTCAGCCATCACCCCCAAAATGTTGGTGGACCTCTTGTCAGAGAGAAGGAGCATTGGGTTTTTCGGTTGTGCTACCCAAATGTTTTCGTTTGTCATATTTGGGGTTACTGAGTGCCTCCTACTGGCTGTAATGGCCTATGATCGTTATGTGGCTGTTTGTAACCCTCTACTTTATTCAATCATTATGTCTCGTAAAAGGTGTGTCTGGCTAGTAGCTTTTTCTTATGCAGTTGGCCTATTCCATTCACTTACACATACCATGTTCACTTTTACTTTATCTTTCTGCGGATCAAATAGAATAAATCACTACTTCTGTGATATTCCTCCGCTTCTCCAGCTTTCTTGCTCTGATACCCATATTTATGAGTTGGTGATATTCATGCTGGTTAGTGTAAATTGTGTAACCACCACAGTGACCATTAGCATTTCCTATACCTGCATACTGATCACAGTCTTGAATATACGCTCAACAGAGAGCCGGCGCAAAACTTTTTCCACCTGCACCTCCCACATGATGGTTGTTATCATGTTCTATGGGACAATTTTTTTCATGTATCTACGACCTAGTTCCACGTACACACTGGATCAGAACAAAGTGGCTTCCGTGTTCTACACAGTGGTGATCCCTATGCTTAACCCCCTGATCTACACCTTGAGGAACAAGGAGGTGAAATATGCCTTCCAAAGAGTGACAAGAAGACATTGTTATTGTGAAACAGAATAGCAGAACAATTGAGACAAAGTGCAGCAGGAAACATATTTAAACTTTGCACTGTCCTTGATCACTAATAAACGTATTGGCCATTGCTAGTTGTTCCAGATTGTGGTTCCTAACAAATGGATTTGGAGCAACAATATTTGTGGCTTTACCCTTTTTATGCATGAAAATTGCAATTTAAGCCAAAATGTTTCACATTCCACAGGGGTTACTAGAATGGCATATTGATTACAAAAGTGAGGTAAGGCTATCATAGTGCTACAAAATTCAGAAATGTGCAGTCGTGCTCACAGTTACAAGAGCTCTTACCCTATATAGATTATATTCCATCAGTTTCTGTGCTAGCATTGCATTGCTCAGGATGATGCATATAACTGTTCTGCCAGCACAGTTTCAAAATGTGCAACGTTGTGCTAGTGTCATGGCCCAGGATGTTTCACTACAATGTAGGGATACTACTACTGCATTGGCAATTGGGACACCTTAATTATTTATTTACTTTTTATCCCTCCTTCCAAGGAGCTTAGTGTGGCCTGGACAGGGTTATCCCAGTTTTTCCTGTGAGGAAAGTCAGGTTGAGAGATAGCGGTTGACCCAAGTTCAACGCTGAAAAGGGATCTGAACTGTGTCACCCAGTGTCATAGATATGGGTCTGTGCATAATATCAGCATATCACATCACATTACAATACATGCATAAACCATTCAAAGGACCTCAAATAGTGTGGTGTAGTGGTTAGAGTGTCCGACTACAACTGGGGAGATCCAGTTTCAAATCCCTGCTCCGTTGTGAAGCCCACTGGTTGATCTCTCGGCCTAACCTACCTCACAGGGCTGTTGTAAGAATAAAATGGGCAGGGGGGGGGGAGAGTCACCTTGAGCTCCTTGTAGGAAAGACAGAATATAAATACATACATACATACATACACACATTCCCTAAAGGCACAGGAGAAAAAGGAAGGTGTTTGCCTAGAACTAAAAATTAGCAAATGATGGTGCCAAACATGTCTAAGAGAAAAGATCAATAATTTTGGCACTACTACAGATTTCAGTTTGTTTGTTCCCTGTCTGGCATCCAAAGATGGGATTACATAGAGAAGGGCCCCTGGAGAAGATCTCAATTGGCGGGCTTTGTTGCTACACATTTTGTGACCCATGGAGCACACACACATATAAGATGCCTGCTCTTTGTTTCTCCAAATGAACTCCTTGGAATAAAGTGAACCAAGCTTTAACCTGCCTGCATGTTTGATCTTCCATAAATAGCGAAACCATTGCTGCCTAGGACAGTCCCGTGGCCATCCTTTGGTCCCTAGATGCTTTTTTAAAAATATTTTATTTACTTTTCAAAACAAATTATAACAAAAAAATATATAACAGAATACAAGAATATCACAAAAATATAACATAAACAACATACAATAAATCATGAAGTGCTCCCCCCCCCACCCTCCAAGGGACCAATTAATATACTTCCATCCTCTTGATCAAATAAAGTCTAAATTCCAAAAATATAACATATCCTGACAAGGCATGTTCCCCTTCCCCTTTATTAATACATAATCTAGTAATTGATTCCATATATCCATAAAATTATTCTTCTTTAGCAATCCTTTTTTGCATTTGATACTACTAGTTAGTTTATCATTTAGGGCTATGTCCCAAACTTCCTTATACCAGTCTGTTATTAGGAAAACATGTTGTACTTTCCAATTTCTCGCTATGGTAAGTATGTCCCTAGATGCTTCTGGAGTACAACTCCCATCATCCACAACCAGCAGGGGCAGTGGTCAGATATGATGGGAGTTGTAGTCCAAAACATATGGGGACCCAACGCTGGGAAAGGCTGCCCTAGAGCATTGTGAATAAACTAACTTTTTGCCAGCAGCTTGGTCCAACTACACCTCTCTAACCATTACCCCACATTCTAATATTGACAGTGTAATCATGTGTACCAAGCCATCATTTAGCTAAGAAAAGCTCCCTCCCTCCCTCTCTCCGCTTTCTCTTTTATCTAGAACTTCCTCCAGGGAGCTCAGGGATGTACTGGTGGATTTGTCCCAACTTATCCTCATACTAAGTCACCATGAGAGATATTGAAGACTGGCCTTTTGAGCTGCATGGCTGAGTAGGGAGTTCTTGTCAGTGGTCTTCAATCTTTTCGGACCTGGGACTTCCTGCACCTCCCCACTGCTAGCCAAAAGTGGTGCATTTTGGAACCACGTCTTTGTATTTTACCATATATTTGTAAGGTGGTGCTGGTATGACCCATCTTAAGTCATGATGTGACCCACCAGTTGAAGACCAGTGGTCTAAGTCCTACATTCTAACTACTATTCTGGGGTCTTTGTCCTCAGAATCTTCAACAGAGGAGACTTCCTGGCCTAGCCATAGGTCAAGTGTGACACTATTCCGCTTCTGCCCAGCCAGCCATCTTTTGGTTAAGGGAGGGCCCACGGTTCACTAACTCTCTCCAACCCCCATGACTTTTGGTGTGTGTGTGCTCTGGATAAGCCACAAAGGGGTTACTTTTAGTGCTTTGCTGAACCCCGCCCCCTATTTTCATGAAGTTTTTCATCAAACTTTTCACTCCCTGTGAAGTTGTGTGGTCACATGGGCATTCCAGGAAAGACTGCCAGAGTGCAAGGTCGTTTGAGAAGAGGCCCATGCTCCTGCAAGCATGTGGGGATGCTTTAAAAGGAGAGAGAGAGACCACTTGGCCACCTTGTGCACTGGAAAGCACACACCCCTGCCCAACGTCCAACCTCCCTCAATGAGAAATTTTATTGAAGTTCTCCCCCTCCCTGCTTCTTACTAAGGCATCTTAGTTTCATACTCAGCACAGTTTTAGCTATTTCCCCCATCCCTGCATCCCACAGCCCTTAAGGTCAAGTGTAGGGAATCCCCTTTCAGTCTAGAGGTGCCTCAGGATATTCACCAATGAGTGCCTGTTGATTTCCCTTTCCTGCACTGCCCTGACATTGTGACCAACCTATTTAAAGATGGCATCATCATCCCAGCCAGTCTCCCAACTTGCCCTATCTGGATCCGTGTTGAGGTGAAACTCACTAGATAGCTGAAGAATTTTTTTCCGAGCGTACTTGGAAAAACTTTTAGCCCCTGACAAAGGTACATACCGAAATGCGTTGGGCAATAAAATATTTCAGTTGGCACCAGAGGCTTCTTTCTCTTTCGTTCTTTTTACCCATTGGTTCCTTCCCCTCTTGTTCTGTTTTTGAGGTGAACCACCCTACATACCACACCACAGCCAATCAGGTTTGCAGGGGCAAATTCCTACTCAGACCCAGACTGATCAGTTACACCTACACTGACTCCTTGAAGGGCAAGAGGGTGGATGCCAAACAAGAAAAGAGAAGGCCAACGCAGGGCAGATTGGGCTTATATAGCCCTGCTTCACCCTGCCCCTATGTCAGCCTGCATGCAGACACTATATACATCTGGACAGAGGCCTATCAGTCCCTACTCACTCCATGGGTGGGCACAAAGCTGCCCCCATGCCAATCATCTGTCTGAGATGGATGCAGGAGCAGGATTGGATCCAAACCAGTGAATATGGAGACACCATGGAGTCCACTGCAAATTGTTGTGCGTTGTAAAAAAAAAAAAAAAAGGAAAAAAAAATGATGGACCTGTCAATTACAAGCACAATGTGAGAATACTCAGCTTTTGAAAGAGAGAATTCTCAATTCTTTATGTAATTTTTTGTGTGCGTGCACATGCTTGCACGGCCACTTGGGAATGGTAAAGAACTGTAGGACAAGTTTGGGAAGTGCATTGCCTAAACCACGGTGTTGTGCTTCCTTTTCAGCCATGAACATTGTGTGACACAACACCTTACCCCTAGAAAACAGCTGTTGCTTCAAAAAAGCAGCTGGCTTTGGGGGTGCCTATCCTGCAGAATGCTGCCTGTGCATACACAGAATTTCATTTTGCATTCCAAGCTAGAGAAGAACCTTTTGGGAGAAATGTCTCTTGATTTGTAAGACAGCCAAGCATTTTGTGCAGGGTAACACTGTGTTAGGAACCAGGGAATTACAAATGTCAGTGGCATCACAACTTTCTGTGAAAACGTCCAACCCCACCTCCCATCCAAAAATGCATATTCTTTACCATATTGATCAATTTGTCAGAATCTCATGGCTTCTGAGAAAATTAATCAGAATTTTAGCAGAACCAGAAATCACAAAACCTCATGAACATCAGTACTTATTATATTAATAGCTCAAATGCAGAATGGATAGACTGGATATTGGATAATTATACAGATACAGATCACAGCCTCATGAATTAGACTTAGTGTCATATTTTCTTAAGAGAACTGCTGGAGCTCTGAAATGCCTTGGTGGCTCAGTCCCCAGTAGGTTTCAGAACAAATAAAGCCCGGTGGAAATGTTGGGCTGAAATAGGAACTGCACAGGACCTACTGCATTTTGTTCTGTAGGTAAGATGCACAGATGACCATGAGAAAGTGTAAATCCAGATCCAGGGAAAATATGAATGTAGGATTAAAAGAGTAATGGTTCACAGTGTGTTTTTACGGGTTGTTATTGACCTATAGAACCTGTGACCCATTGAGTCAAACACAGCCCATAGCATTGCATTTTGGCTTCTCTAGTGCTTCTCAATGGCTGCTCTTTAATAGCAGTGCGGCTTCGCTATGTGGAATTCTCTGATATATGAGGGATCACTGAAGTAGGTAGGGCACCTGAGGTTAGCATCTCCAAGATGAATTTTGAATTTCTAAATATGACTGCCTAATGTTAATAGAAAAGTAGAACTTGCTTTTGGAAGCGTTGGATGAAAATCTGCTGCATCAATTGCATTATTAGAATGATCCCTTCTGGATACTTTTCTTTAGTTCAGAGTGCAATCCTATGTCATGCGCTCTCAATAGACCAAGGGCTCTGAGTTCGGAGCCCTCCACCTTTCCTTTGCCCTGCTGGCAAGAGCCAGGCAGAGTGGGAGGAGGATGGAAGTGATTTCACCTCCGTTCCTCCCACTCCTGGTGCAAGTTCTCTCGCCGCCCATGGTGAGAGAGAACGCACGCTGCCGCCACCACTGCCACATTGGGTTTGAATATGGGCAATCCGTGTTCAAAGCGCTACCTATCCACAAATCTTATAGGGAGGCCTTGGGCAAGTCAGTATCCCTTCACATAATCTAATTAAAAGAAAATGGAAATGCACCTTTTACACTGAAAAGGGCTATAATGATTGATTAGTAAGAAATGTACATGCATTATAGACTAACGTGAAGGACATGGTTTTCATCAAGGGAATATAAAATCAATGCCCAGATTCTCTTGCAGAAGTAATACTTGGGTCTTTGAATAGTCTAATGATTTTTTTTCAGTGGACATAGGACAGAGGTCCAACAGCGTATAGAAAGAGTGAGTGATTGTGCTGTCTGATTCTGGTTCCTGCAATTCTGTACACACCTACTTTCAAGTCCCATTGAACTCAGTGGAGCTTATGTCTATGACATACATAGGATTGCATTGTAAAATGGCTGCATAGACTTCTATACTTCCCTCCACTCAGTATTTCTAGTACTTTGTTTTCATTTGAGAAAAGTGCCAGGGATGCAGAGGGACTGAGGAGATGCCTGGTTTTACTGTAGATGTCAGGTAAGTGTAGAAATCTATATAGGAGACCGAGAGTCTGGCCAGAAATAAATGCACACCTTGCTTTAGAAGGACAATGAACATCTAGAGATCTGTGTTATTTCTTTCCACATACATATCTTAAAAAATGGATATATATTGTCCTTTGAAATCAATCTCCATCCAACTACTCATGTGTTTTATATCCTAAGGGTAGAATTGCAAACCATTTGATATTATATTGATTTATGCAATGAGGATTAAAATTTATGTTTCCACGTGTATTACAAGCAATAATTTGAGACTGGAACTGATATACAGATTAGTTCAAAGCAAAGCAAACATGATGATCGCTCAGAAAAGATAAGAATCATTCTTTTCTTTTTGAGTGTGGGGGGAGTGGTTTAATTTGTTTGATACACAGTGTCAGAATTTCCAGCTTTCCATTGGAAATGAGACAGGATAACCTCATCTAGGATAATAACCTCATCTAGGTTAATAAAATCCTACGATTTTCCCAGTGCAATCTATCCTATGCAGGTAATGCACTAATGGATGAAATGTCTGAGGGAAATCAAACTACTGCCATCGCTGAGTTCATTTTCATGGGATTAACAGACAATCCTATGCTTCAGCTCATTCTTTTTGTGGTGTTCCTTGTCATCTACATCATCAGCTTCATGGGGAACTTTGCAATGATTGTATTGATCTGGGCCAGTTCCCAGCTCCACACCCCAATGTACTTCTTCATCAGCAACTTACCTATCTTTCTTGGATATCTGCTATTCCTCAGTAATAGCCCCCCAAACACTCACCGACACCATTGCAGAAAAAAAATCAATTTCAGTGGCTGGATGTGCAACACAAATGTACTTTTTCATAGCTTTGGGGACCACGGAGTGCTGTCTCCTGGCTGTGATGGCGTATGACCGATATGTGGCTATCTGTAACCCGCTGTTGTATCCAGTCCTCATGTCTCCTAGAATCTGTATCCCATTGGTGGTTAGATCATACATACTTGGGTTTTTCCATTCTCTTGTTCACACAATCTTCACATTTAGACTGTCCTTCTGTGGGTCTAATGAGATCAATCATTTCTACTGTGACATCACACCACTGTTGTCCATCTCCTGTTCCAACACAAATGTTAGTGAAATTCTTTTATTCAGCCTTGTGGGAGTCATCGAAATCATCACCATTTTTACCATTGTGGTCTCTTACTCTTACATTCTTGCCACCATCCTGAGAATCCACTCAGCCCACGGGAGACACAAAGCTTTTTCCACCTGTGCCTCCCATTTTACAGGTGTCACCATTTACCATGGGACAATCCTCTTCATGTATTTGCGACCCACCTCTAGCTACTCCTTGGATACTGACAAAATCCTTGCTGTGTTCTATACCCTGGTGATCCCTTTGCTGAACCCACTGATTTATAGCCTGAGGAACCAAGATGTGAAGGATGCTTTGAGGGACATCCTTAAAAAGAATATATCAATACGTATAATTACTACTATGATTGCTCACATTTAGAAAAGTAATAAAGAAGGGCTGCATGTTAAGAATGGTGTGCTATTTTGCATTCTTTTTTATATATTGGCTTCCACTTTTTGCATACATGGACAAAAATGAGCATTCTATGGGTAGATGAGAACCCCATACATTAAATTTTGTACAAAGAGTAAGAAAAGAGAAAGAAGCAGAAGGAGAGAGGAGGAAAATTATATCCACACCAGAATTAACAGTTGACTATTCTGTAGGATTTAAAGTGTTGGCAGGGGAGGGAAATCTAGGCCAGGGGGTTGTATCCATTTTCAGAATAGAAGCAAGGGCTTTGTATAAAGTATTGTAGGATACTATATTTCAGTGTGCTCCCCACTTCCTGAGTGATGAGAAATAGTACCCAGGAGCAGCACTACCTTCTTTTGGAGGATAAATCACTGAGTCTTATGACGGGATGTTGTTGTTGTTTTTTGCAGGGGGGGGATATTTGGTTTATTTACTTATCTACAAGTAGAGCATAGGTGGAGGCAAGCAGCATACATGCTCCTGACAGATCCACTCCCCACATCATATCTCCAGCAAGAGGCAACCTACACACCAATATTCTTGTAGCCTTCAGCTAACTGTTTATCAAGAAACCATCTTCTAACAATTAACTCCCATAAAAGACATCCACTGACCACCCTAGGCTATTATCCAGCAATCTTCCTGACAAAGGAATGGCTGACCAACTGCCATAACACCAGTATAAGAAAACAAAACAGCAGCACATTGAAGTCATAAGTCATATCTGTGTCATTTGTCCTGTCTTGTATTATTTATTGGATGTAACTCTCATAAAGCTTTATTAAAATAAATAAATATAAACAGATTATTAGAAAGACACTGTAAACTTCCAAGAATAATAAAACAAAACAAAAACCTTACTTTGTAATATTTGCCCTGAAATTTGTACCACTTGGTGAGGAGAAGTGCAAAACAACCCACTTAATAAGAGCAGCAGGATATGTTGAATTTCCTGGATTGAGTTGGAAGGTGGAAGGTTGGAAGCTTCAAGCATGTGCTTTTATGTGTTTCTTCGTTTAGATATGTTGCTTTACTGTATTTGGAAGATCTAGGGTGAGTTAGAGCAGTTCTTCACATAAAAATAAATTCTCTAAAAGTACAATGAGTTTGATCAGAGTTTTGCTAGCATGGGAAGGAGAGGGGAGGTGTTTGGTTTGTCCCAAACACTGAGATTTTTTTTTTTTAAAAGGTTTTCATGAAAATTTATACACATTTTTGTGTGCCTTGTTCCTAATATATGCATTTTTGTATGTAAATTTGCCTAATACACACATTTTTGCAAGTAATTTTCCTAATATAATGCATATTTCAAAGTTATTTTCACAAATATCTGCATTTCTGTGTGCACTTTCCTGTCATTTTTTTTCATGTGGTTTTTGACAAGAGAATTCCATTGCAAAATTCAGAGAAATGTGAATTTCAAAGGATAACTGTGTTTCGGATCTCATATTGCTTTGAAAGCGGCATTTCAAATCTCTCAAATTTCTCCCCCACCCTTACTCAGAAGTAAGTCTTACTGAAGTCAATGAGGCTTTCTCTCAGGTAAGTTGGTATGAAATTGCAGCCCAAAAGGACTATCTACTGCCCAGTTCAGACACTAACCCAGTTGGCTGTTAAGACATTATTACAGGTGGTTGCAATGGAAAATGTACTCTGTCCCTAAAGCTATACCACTTAAGGAACATTTTTATTTCTCCCCACGAGAGATTGTTATTGTTTCCATACATCAAGGTTGTGCAGATGGGCAAGAATTTAAAAACTAACCACAATCCACAAATTTCTTCATAAATGGGATGGAAAGAACTTGAGATGATTTTTTTAAAAATCAGAATGTGGAAGAGAGTGAAACTCACAGATCTGTCTAGGAAAGTAAGATTCCTACAAAAAAAAAAAAAGCAGAGCAAGAATTAGTTCATAAAAGTAATGCTATTAAAAGGATAAAAATCAACAAGATCACAATCATGTTACTGAAGACTATACCAGAAGGGAGTGACTGAGAATGAGGTAGCATCAGTGAACCAAGAATAGCTGTGAGGCAGCACCTAGACGGGAGAGAGGAAGTGTGAGAGAGAAGGCAAAGAGGAAAAAAGAGGGAGCTAGAAGACAACCACCCCAAAAAAATCTCTGAAGTGGCCCTCTCTCTTTTGACATTCCTGAATAGGCCATTTTGGTTCAACCCTGCTGTTCTCACCTGCTCTCAATCATAGACTTAATAATCTACAGACTCAAACAAGCCCCATTCAGGTGTTCTCCACATGAGCATTGCTGTATGGAGCAGTGACTGACTCTGTCTGTCATCAGCCGCCGCCACCAGCATCAATCACAACTCCCAACATCCATGGGTTGACCTGTACATCTACACAGCTGTGTGTACCATGGCTTTCCCTTTGCAGATGTTTGCATCAATGCATGGACATCAAGAAGCATGGCCAGGGGGGTGCATGATGTCAGCGCCACGGTGGGGCCACCAGGTATGCCTTTCCTCCCTTCTTCCCTTATTGGTCCATATGAGGAGAATGACTGAATACAGTCTGCCTGAGTCCTGATTCCCTTAGATTCCCTTTCTCCCATCTCTCCATAGGCTCAACAGTCATCAACGTTCTGAAGTGTGCACAATCATAGATCCTTTCAGGCCATTTTGTTATTTTTCCCATTTAGTTCACATTATTTGATTCTTCTGCATATGTGTGCAAGAAAAACTCCATTGCAAAATGTGGAGAAGTGTGAATATAGAAGAATGACTAAATTTCAGTTCTCATATTGGTTCAAAAGTGTGAACTTAGGTAAGCTTCATTAAAATGTGAACCAAACATATTTTTCCGTCCTTACACAGAAGTAAGTCCCATTGAGCTCAATGGGGCTTACTCCAAGGAAAGTGGGTATAGAATTGAGCCTGCAAGGACTGTCTACTACACAGATCAGACATTAACACAGTTGTCTGTTGGGAATTCATTACAATGGCTGCTGTGTAATGTGTAGTTTGTCCCAAAGGGTATAGCATTAAGGAATATTTTCATCCCCCCCCCCCTGCTCCCAGGGATTATTATGACTTCTGAGGAGTCCTCCTGAGACCCAGAACTTTGAGGGACATGTTTGTGAAAAACTCAGCTCCATCAGTGTCTTTGTTTTTGATGTGGATTCCATCAGAACTGGAGTGGAGGCACTCCATTCTGAAGACACACAGACGACCTTACTTAGCTTTAAAGCAAATGCTGCACACACAGCTCGTGGACCGTTTTGGTTTCTAGGGGAGTTTAGAATGCCTTAAGAAAAATAACCATTTATTCTAACATGATAAAACTGAAGCTGCTTCAGAAAGAAAATTGTTGGAAAGAATCTCACATGCTCTGTTACTGATCAGAAAGCTATGATATATAATCAGAGCAGTGCTCAGAATCCATCCTCAGAATCCTGAAAGAGCAAGGATAAGGATAGTCTCGAGTATGAAGACCATTTGGATGAACAGAAGGGCGCCGAAGGAGTGTGAGAGGCTGAGTGCTCCTGCGACTATCCATTAAGGTAAATGAAGTGATGATGGTATCTCATTCTTGTCTGAGAGAGGCTGAAGATGCTCAAAATTCCAATACATCAGAGGCAAGAGTAAAATCAGTTTAAGGAGGTTGTTGAAGTTTTCTCTAAATATGGGGAGAATTTTAGTCAGTTGCCCGCTGATATTTTTATCTCCTGCTTATGAATATCCAGATGAAACATATGGGCAGAGCGATCTTATGGCCCCTAGACATCGTCTGGGGGCCCCTAGGATTCTTCAGATTCCCAGTTCTGAGGTCAGAGACAGAGCTTTGACATCAGAACTGTGGTTACGCACTCAGATCCCACACACACACAGCAGGTGCAGAAAAAAAGACACTGACTGCTTCTCTGAGGTCAGAAAAGTGACTTTGGAGAAGGGATAAAGAAGGCATTCCAGGGGGTGGGGAGTGGAGGAGACTGGGGCTGCCAGGACACGAGGTATCCTGGAGGTTCTGCAGCCTCCTTCCTGCCCAGTCTGAAGTGCCACAGATGGAGAGCCAAAATCAGCCATCTACCTGACTTGCAGAGTGGGAGGAGTGGGGAGGCAGGAATTGCCTCTGTCACTTGCACCAGTCAGTATAGGATGATCATAAGTCTCCAAGTTTGGAGTCTTACAAGCATCAAGGGCACAACACAACCCATTGGATTGCACCCTAAACTTCATACTTTAATACAAAATCATTCATGTTCCTTGTCCCCAGCATGTGATGACCAGAGATATATCACCTCTATATGTGGGGTTGGCATTTATAGTAGAGGCTGGTGACTCCTATTTCGGTGGGGTTCGTAATCCATTTCAGGTTTTCTTTGGAGCCTTATAGGAGCTATCCATGATGCTCCATGGTGGTGAACCTATTCTGGGGATGGGGTTCAGTACCATGGATAGCTCCTTTAAAGCTCCAAATAAAACCTGAAATGGATTAGGATCCCCCGCCGAAATAGGAGCACCAGCCTCACCTGTTTATATACATAAAACCAAGTGTGCCATTGCATTGAACCCAAAGGCTTCACAGGAAAAGTAGATTATGAAAGAAGAGAGAGAGAGAGAGAGAGAGAGAGAGAGAAACAGAGGTGGTGTCATGTACAAAAGGAGTCCCAGGCCTAAAAAGAATGGGCTGAGGTGGGATGTAGCATCATTTAAGGGAAGGGGACACATTTGAATGGCAGAAGGTGGTAGAGTTGGAGATGCAAGGGGCAGAGGCAGGGACCTATTGGGATGTGAGGGTGGAGAGAGAAGAAAGGGCATGGCCATGGCAGGCTTTCCAGTTCAGTATGAGAAGTGCTGCATCTAGAAATGGACAGGAAGTCAGTGTGGTGTTTAGGGAGGGATGTCACACGGCCAACATGATAGGAGCGATGAATGATGGTGGCACCAGAGTGCTGAACAGATGGGAGACAGCTGAGGTGTGCCAATGGAAGGCCAGAGAGGGAAAAGGTTGCAGGAGCCAAGATGGGAAATGAATAGTGCATGGATGAGAGTTTTAGCAAGGAGGCAAAGAGGAAGGGCCCTATTTCTCAGTACCTTAAGAGGGAAAATGACATCATTGGCTGGTAGGCTGAAAAGGGGGACTATTTCCATAGAGGAGGTTATGAGAGTTGGAGTGAAGAAGGGTCAGGTGAAAGGACGCAGTGGCGATGGATGAGACAAGGAACTGGATCCCTCCCTTCTTCCAAGCCTCTTCCCTCCCCAATGAAATTATATGACCCTTTTGCTTGTCTTTGCATTATTTATTTATTTATTTATTTTATTATATTTATGAATCGCCCATCTGGCCAGACATCCGGCCTCTCTGAGCGATGTACAGTCCAATAAAACACAAGAGGGGGGGAACACACACACACAAACACACACACAGTATAAAACACAAAACAGTACAATACTTAAAAATCCTAACCCACCTCATATTCCTACCTGAAAAGCCACGTTTTTAATGCCCGGTGGAAGCTAATCAAGGAAGGGGCATGGCGGAGGTCACTGGGGAGAGACCAATGGTCAGTGGTTCGTCTATGACTTGTCAAGTCCACTTTTAAAGCTATGTGGACACTGCCACTGCCCATCCCCACAGCTGGTGGCAACAAATTTAAATTCGATAAATTAAGGATGTGCAGTGTAAAGAAACTATATGTTTAACCTATATTTTACTTGTTTGTTTTGCAGCCAGCTCTGGAGAAAAAATGTGTGAAGAGAACAGCACTGCAATGACCCAGGAATTTGTATTTGTAGGTTTAACAGACAGCCCTGCACTTCAGATCATCCTCTTTGAGATATTTCTAACTTTTTATGTGAGCACTTTGGTGGGAAATCTGGGAATGATTGCCTTAATCAAGGCCAGTCCCCGGCTCCATACCCCAATGTACTTCTTCCTCAGCAACCTTTCTTTCCTAGATGTGTGCTATTCTTCTGCGATTACCCCTAAGACATTAGTGAACCTTTTAGAAGATAAAAAGTCAATTTCCTTCATTGGATGTGCAATGCAAATGTACTTATTTATAGGTCTGGGGAGCACAGAGTGCTTTCTCTTGGCAGCAATGGCCTATGACCGCTATGTGGCTATCTGCAAACCATTGCAGTACCCACTGCTCATGTCTCCTAGAGTCTGCACTCTTTTGGTGGTGGGTTCATATGTTCTTGGGCTTTTGCATTCTCTTGTTCATACAGTCTTCACCTTCAGACTATCGTTCCATGAGTGCAGGATGATCAATCATTTTTTCTGTGACATCACTGCAATCTTATCGGTCTCACTGTCTGATATATCTGTCAATGAACTCCTGATCTTTTATGTGGGTGGTCTGGTAGAAATAATCACCATTTTGAGTGTCATGGTTTCTTATACGAATATTCTTACCAACATTGTGATGAGAATCAGCTCAGTCACAGGCAGGCTCAAAGCCTTCTCCACTTGTACCTCACACCTGACTGTGGTCACAATCTTCCACGGGGCCATTCTCATTTTCCATTTCCAGCCAAAGTCTAGCAGTGGATCTGCTGTCCAAGATGTGGGTGACAAAATTCTCACTGTGTTCTATTCAATTGTCACCCCCTTGCTGAACCCCTTGGTTTACAGCCTGAGAAACAAGGAGGTGAAGGATGCCCTTGGAGTATTTCGAAGGAAGGTACATGACAAGATGATTAAGAATGTAAGAGCAGCCACACTTGATCAGACTCATTGGATCAGGCATAACTAGTCCAGCATTCTGTTTCCACAGTGGCCAACAAAATAGCTATGGGCATCCCACAAGCAGAACCAGGAGTACAATAATACTGTCCTGCTCACTCACATTCCCCAGCAACTGATATGCAGAGGCCTCTGATAATGCAGGTAGTATATATCCATGATGTCTAGTCGCCATTGATATCCATATCCTCCATGAATTAGGTATTGATAATTTACAGTAAGACTGAGGAATGGAAATGCATCAAAATATATATTAT
Source organism: Shinisaurus crocodilurus (assembly GCA_021292165.1). Classification (NCBI taxonomy): domain Eukaryota; kingdom Metazoa; phylum Chordata; class Lepidosauria; order Squamata; family Shinisauridae; genus Shinisaurus; species Shinisaurus crocodilurus. The sequence goes on along the minus strand of CM037876.1, from coordinate 192,520,567 downwards.
ATGGTATTACGAAGCTGATATAACATAGGAAAGGAAAGAAATCCACATTCATCGAAATACTACTGACCTACTGAGTTCTGAATTTTTCCCCATGGTGTTTGTTTCTGTTAAACTGTGTCGCTTTCCCCTTGAGGCAAATGAATGGTGCATACTCTGCTACAATTTCTGTGGGTTCAACCATTTCTCCTGCTGCTATTCTGCTTCACATGCCAGAGATTCATATGGATCAACACTCTTGTTAGTCCACAATGACCATCTAGGGACAGTCCTAAGTTTGCAGCAATATGGCATGTTTCAGGATCAATGTAAATTAAGCAGATGTTATAAGAGAAAGAAATGTCCTGTCTTCATAATGCTTGAATTTCTTCACAAAAAAGAAAGAGGAAAAAACATCCAAAATGGGGCTAGCAAATATATGTTAGGCACACTGTGTAATGTGTATGGAATGATCCCAGAATTATACTCTGGTCCGAATTCCTATTCAGAAAAATAAGAGAAAGAATGAGAAAAGAATGTTCTTGAAGCTAGCTGGAAATGGGTCTGGAGTCTGTACATCAGTACCACAATTAAAATTATGTGTTAATTTTAAAATTTAAATATGTCACTTCACTGATGATGAATCAAATCTGCCCTGGGTTTAATGATGCTAGCTGGTGTTCAACCTCGCACAAACACATACAGGTCATAACTACTGCATATGCCCTAAGATAATAAAACTGTGGAAGTGAGTGCTTGATGGTATAGGAGAAATTACTGGTTATTTCATTTACCATGCGATCCCTTCATTGTATTGTTTTGCCATGCAGTGATGCAGCTAAGTAATTTTTGACCCAGGATTTAATGATCTTATGGGGGCTCTCTTTACATATTACATAAGTTGTGAAGCACACAACTAACATTTTTCTCCTCCCCCTCCTCACACACGCACACACACACCCAGCAACACCATTCCATGCTTTACAATGGCTTCATCATTCCTGATATGTTAGACACAATATCCCTATTCAGGCATTCCTGGAAGCGTGCTGCTTAAACACATGAGGAAGGGACCACTCCATGCACTCTTGTCACCCTGTACATATGGAGGGCAACCATCTGAAGAGGAGAGCCTCTTCTATCCAGGGGGGATTTTCATATGATACAGATTATCCAGTGTTCTCACTCGTGCGGAGGGACCCCACGGATAGAGAAGGCTCTCCTCTTCATACTGTCATCCTCCACACATACAGGGTGATGAGAGTGATGTTGGACTAGGGATGTTACTTTTGCCTGCACGGGCACGAGTGAGGCCCAAACTCGGCCTGCTCATGCCCACGTGGGCTCTCCGCGGCGAGCGTGGGCCTACCTTTCTCCTCGCCGTCTGCAGCGAGCCACCCGCGCTGCCCATGCTGGTCCCATCGTGTCACTTCCGGTGCGGCGGAAGTGACGCGACGGGACCCTGCTCCGGCGCGCTGGACCCCCGCGCTATGTTTTTTGGGGGGGAAACCAGGGCAACAGGGCTGTTTAAGCCCTGTTGCCCAGGTTCACCCCGCCAAAAACATAGCGCGGGGGTCCAGTGTGCCGGAGCAGCAGGATGTGACGCCGCAGCGGCGGCGGTGGTGGCTCCAGTGGCAGCGGTGGCTCCAGCGACGGTGTGGAGAACGCTCCACATCACTCAGAAGAGCGAGATCGGGCCGCCGCCACCGCAGAAGGACGAGCCGCAGAGAACTTCAAGGCAAGCTGAGGTGCATGTAACCCCCATATGTTGGACTGGGGTATTCCCCCTCCTCACATGTTTAAACTATGTGCTTCCCAGAATGCCTGACCAGGGCTAATAGTTCTGAACTAGGCCCACTTTTTATATAAGTAATATTCAACACATCCAACAGGATCTGCAGGATGTTAATGCAGGAAATTGACCTTAAATGTCCTGCAGGCCCCTTACCACATTATTCAGGCAAGCAAGACCCTGCTTAGGGAAAGAGGCAGGTAATGACCCCACCCCTTCTCTCAAACCACACCTAATGCATGCAGGAAGAACAGTTTGCATCCTTGTGCCCCACAACTCTGGGCAGGTGAGTCAAGTTATACCCAAAGCAGTGCCATTGCTATGTACTTAAAAGATCTAGGGCACAGGCCCATGAAACACATTTGTGTGTCATGGGCCTGTGTGTGTGTTTCTGTGTGTGTGTGTGTGTATGTGTGTGCAGATATAGATATAGATACATACATAAATACAACTTTAGAATTTAGAATACACAAACACACACATTTAGAATTACTAGAATTTATTTATATTTCCTCAGTGTTAGCAAAAATGAAATAAAAGTGCTTCTGTTATAATAGATGCTTTTTTGCGATTTAATCACCCCTCTTTGGTATGGTTTATTGTGGGAAAAGGCCATTGAGGGCCAGTGTGGCGTAGTGGTGAGAGTGTTGGACTGGGACTCAGGAGATCCGGGTTCTAGTCCCCGCTTGGACATGAAACTCACTGGGTGACTTTGGGCCAGTCACTGACTCTCAGCCTAACCTACCTCACAGGGTTGTTGTGAGGATAAAATGGAGAGGAGGAGGAGGATTATGTAAGCTGCCTTGGGTTCCTTGAAGGAAAAAAAGGTGGGGTATAAATATAATAAATAAATAAATAAATAAATAAATAAATAAGAAAAATGAGGTAAGCATCTAAACAGAATGGAAGAGTTGCTAAGGCATGCTGGCAGAATGGTCAAGAAGGAATCAAATGGACTTCTGGTACTAAGGAGTAAGAACATGCTGAATCACAAGTCTGGTGACCGGGTTGTGGTGAAGATAAGATGTAATTAAAAACTAACAGGGAATTCCTGACTAAAAGGATAAAGTAAGTACGCAGGAAAAGAAAAGACAGCAGATTTAGCAAATATTCCAAAAGGTAATAGGATTAACAAGGTATGGGAAAAGGATAGATAGGAAAGTGAATACATAAAAATGTCTAACTAGGAGACAGAACATAATAGAACAATGAGGGATTAGTTAGAAACATGTAGGAAGTTTTATTCACTCACCTGAGTAACCCCACCTTTCTCCATAAGAGAAACTAGGAAATTAAAAGTTTAATGAAGCTGGTTTCCCAACATGGAAGCTAGTTCACACAGCTCACCTTTGCCTACACAACAACCACTGATGGAGTTACTTAAAAAAAAAATATTATTTAGTTATTATAAACTATAGACAACAGTGTAAAACAAAAGCATACAACTAAAGTAAATCATAAGGTGCACCCCCCCACCTGCCTAGGGACCAACTAATATACTTCCATCCCCTTAATCAACTGAATTCCACATTCCAAAAATAAAAAAATATAACATATCCTGACACGGCATACTCCCCTTCCCCTTTACTATTACATAGTCTAATAATTGATTCCATATATCCATAAAATTATTCATCTTCTTTAACTGTCCCTTTTTGCATTTGATACTACAAGTTAGTTTATCGTTTAGGGCTACAGTAATACCTTGGATTGCAAGTAACTTGGTTTGAGAGCGTTTTGCAAGACAAGCAAATTTTTAAATATTTATTATTATTTTTTTGACTTGATATACAAGCGACGTCTTGCAATACAAGTACTGTAGTACGGCTTAAATTAAAAATCTCTGTACAAATTTTTTTGGGGGGATTTCGTTTTGCTATAAGAGTGTTTTGGATTACAAGCACGTTTCCGGACGAATTATGCTCTCAATCCAAGGCATGACTGTATATCCCAAACTTCCCTATACCAATCAGTTATTAGAAAAACATGTACTTTCCATTTCCTCGCTATCATTAACCTAGCCGCTGTTAACAAGTTTACAATAAGTTCCTTCGTATTGGGCCGCTCAACAAGATCTGCCACGGATGGCCTTCTCCTTGTCCCTTCAGCCAGAGCAGCTAGACTGGTGGGGATGAGGAAGAGGGCCTTTTCTGTGGCGGCCCCCGTACTGTGGAACTCTCTCCCGAGTAACCTCCGCCATGCATCCTCTCTGCTGAGCTTCCGTCGCTCATTAAAAACCTGGTTGTCAGGTGGGAATATGGGGTGGGTTAAAATTTAAAAATTTTTATATTGTTTTAAATGTATTTTATTGTTTTTATTCTATGTACATCGCCCAGGGTGGCCAGTTGCCGGCCAGATGGGCGATAAATAAATATAAATAATAATAATAATAATAATAATAATAATAATAATAATTATTATTATTATTATTATTATTATTATTATTATTATTATTATTATTTTGGGCACAAGTGACTTTATCGGTTATTGATAACAATGCAAGTTTAGGACAGACCTCTAAATTAATACCAATAATTTCCGATATTTCTGTAAATACCCCTTGCCAAAATTCCAGTACATTTTTACAACTCCACCACATATGGGCATATGTACCTATTTCCTGACATCCTCTCCAACAGAGTACGGTGCAATTGTTATCTATTCTATTTAATCTTACTGGAGTTAGGTACCATCTCCATATTAATTTATAGAAATTCTCCTTTATCCTAGTTGACATAACTTTCACAATCCGTCTATCCCATATATTGTTCCAGCCCACCTTCGAGGTCACCTCTTCAAATTAGTTATCCCATACTGTCTTTAGATGGTCATCTTGTTCTTCTGCTTTTTGAATCAATCTATATAAATCCCTTGTTATACCTCTTGTTGAAGCATTCCCTTGATGGAGTTACACCTCACTGGACAAGCAATGAAGACAGGTATAGTTTATGGGTCCTAAACTCTTTTTTTCCATTTAGAAATGGGGCTCTTGTCCCCCCAAGCTTTTCCTGTCAGTAGGCGACTCAGGCATAGGGTCTTTTTACTCTCTTAAGAATCAGGAAGTGTGAATGTAAATGGTTTATATTTGCTGCCTTGCCACTTAGAACTGTAAGTTGAGAACAAGAGAATTGTAATCAGGGAATCTGTATCTCTTCTATTTTTCATGTAATAAAAGTATATTTTATATTCTTAGTGTGTCAAGCTTGCATTGGTATAAGGGAATTAAAGAGGAATGCAAACACGCAAGGCAAACACACGTCATAACTCCAGCAAAAAATCTTGTGCCTCTCAGAGGAGTGTGGGTGTCATGCCTCTCTCATGCTCCAACTCCCCTCCCACCAGCCAGAACGTCAGGCACAGCTCACAGGTTTCTTTGCAAAGCTTTATTGAGTAAAAAGCAGGGCAATTCAGGTGGTTGCAGAAAAGTGTTACACAAAAATAAAGAAAGTAATTCAAGACCCTTTATCCCATCAATGGGAGGTCAGGAATGATCAACAGTTGATTCCGCACTGAGGAGTTTTGCACGTTCCCAAGCTCAAACCAGAGAAGCTTCTCTCCCCCTAGGACGGGTCAAAAGTCTTGTTAGCCAACTGGGCAGAGCGACGAAGAGAGGTCAGTTGTTCCTGCCTCCTTAGTCGACGTCGCTCATGAGGATCTGTCACAGAGGCTGGCTCCCACCCATCAGTATCTATTCCCCCCTCCCATTGAGGGCTCTTTCCCAGGGATTCTACTCCCCCCTCCTCCGGCTGCAACCTTGACGGCGCAGCTGGGTCAGTGTTATCAATCGTAAATGGCTCCACTCCTAACTCCTGTTCTAACTCCCCGTCCCCTTCCTTTTCAGAATTCATTCCCACGGAATCTGCCCAGTGTTGTTTTGGAGTTAGGAAGTCGGAACTTGTGGGGCTAGAGGAGCCAGCAGTGGGGTTGGCCTAGGGAAGGGTGGAGCAGGTTTATAAGATCAGCGGAAGTGCGCCTGCACACACATGCTTTGCATATCCCCACTTCCTCCCCCTCAGGCCACAAACACATCCCCCACCCAGAGCTGTTCCCGACCAAGTGGGAGGAATGGAATTGCATATCTGAACTTATTTACTATATTCCAGGAAGGAACCCCTCATGAAAAATGGATGATCGGGGAATTTAGCCTGGTGCTACAGGAACCTCTTTCCTCTGCAGTCCCTGGTTCTGTTCCTGCTGGAGGACCGGCTTTCACAGGAACTAGCACAATTTCCCAAATTAACAAGAGCTCAAGATGGAACATGTACCGTCTTTGGTCTGGATAATGGAGAATCCCCATAAGCAGTCATGGGTAAGAATTAGGTTTGCTTCATTTTTTTGATAAGAACTTGCCAACATTTGCACATTTCTTCATAATGAGGATGGAGAAAACTAGAAATTCAAAAAAATAAAATGAATGTGGGAGAAAGCAAAGCTGACAGATCCAGGCAGAGGGTTTTAAGTGTTTAGCTTTTAAAAGTCTAGGCTTGAGTCCCCGTGTATTGAACCATGTTTGTGGTGCTGAGTTAGGGTTTCCACCTCTTTTTTTAGTGACAGACTCCTCATCTTTAACAGCTTCATGGAAGGCAGGCATAACATGGTCCTCTCAATGCTGGAAATAGCTGCTGTTGTACTGATTGAATTTGGCCGGTACAGATGGGAAAGAATTTACCAACTAACCTCAGTGCACAGGTTTCTTCCTGAAAATAGGGATGTATGAGGAATCAAATAGTGGGGTGAAAATCCAATGGATTTTCATGACCCCCCCCCCCCCCAGATTCTGGTTCGCTAGCCCCGCACCTGCACCAACTCGCTATGGTGGTAGTTGAGCCAGCTCATGGATTTCCAGCTCTAAGATGGACTGTTATTTGCACATATAAAAGAATGCTAATGAAATTTGCATGAATTTACACAAATCAGCACCCAAATAACATGTGCATTTGCATTTAGGCTTTGCATAAAACCGGCCAATTTGCACAAATGAGCTCCTGAAAAACACGTGGTCCTCATGTATTTGTGCAAATCAGCCAATTTTATGCAAAGCTAGCTTCATCCATGTGCTTTTCAGTTGCCAATTTGCGCAAAATACCACAATTTGTGCAAATCGTGCAATTTGTGTGAAATTGCACAATATTAGCTAATTTCCTTAGTGTTCCTTACAAACAAACAAAACTGGGCAAACTGCTGCCTGTCTTAGAGATGGAAGTCCACAGAAACCCCCGCCCACTTGGCCCGCTTCCGATGATTGGATTGGAAGCGGGCAGGAAGTCCATTGAGCTGAAATGAGCTGGACTTCCCAGTGTCAGCACAGCTAGACATGGAAGTAACTTGAGGTTTTGTTTTTTAAATCTGAATGTGGAAGAAAGTGAAATGGACATATTTTGTCTACTCCTACAAGTAAGATTCCTAGAAAGCAAAACAAAGCAGAGACTTCAATAATTAGCTCATAAAAGTAATGTTATTAAAAAAAAAGATAACAATCAACAAGATCACAGTCAAGTTACTGAAGGCTAACCCAGAAGGGAGTGAGTGAGAATGAGGTAGCATCAGCAAACCAAGAATAGCTGTGAGGCATAACCTAGATAGGAGAGAGAGAGAGAGAGAGAGAGAGAAGGCAAAGAAGAAAAAAGAGGGTGCTGAAAGACAGCCACCCCTGAAAAATAGCTGAAGTGGCCCTCTCTCTTTTGACATCACTGAATAAGCCATTTTGGTTCAACCCTGCTGTTCTTACAACTGCTCTCAATCATAGACTTCATAATCTACAGACTCAAACAAGCCCCATAAAGGTGCTCTCCACGTGAGCTTCATTAAAATGTGAACCAAACATATTTCTCCGTCCTTACACAGAAGTAAGTTCCATTAAGCTCAATGGGGCTTACTCCAAGGTAAGTAGGTATATAATTGAGCCTGCAAGGACTGTCTACTACACAGATCAGACATTAACACAGTTGTCTGTTGGGAATTCATTACAAGTGGCTGCTGTGTAATGTGTAGTTTGTCCCTAAGGGTATAGCATTTAAGGAATATTTTCATCCCCCCCCCCGCTCCCAGGGATTATTATGACTTCTGAGGAGTCCTCCTGAGACCCAGAACTTTGAGGGACATGTTTGTGAAAACTCAGCTCCATCAGTGTCTTTGTTTTTGATGTGGATTCCCTCAGAACTGGAGGCATCCCATTCTGATAAGACACACAGACCTTACTTAACTTTAAACCAAATGCTGCACACACAGCTCGTGGACCATTTTGGATTCTAGGGGAGTTAGGAATGCCTTAAGAAAAATAACAATTTCTTCTAACACGATAAAACTGAAGCTGCTTCAGAAAGAAGATTGTTGGAAAGAATCCTACATGCTCTGTTACTGATCAGAAAGCTATGATATAATCAGAGCAGTGCTCAGAATCCATCCTCAGAACCCTGAAAGAGCAAGGTAAGGATAGTCTCGAGTATGAAGACCATTTGGATGAACAGAAGGGTGCCGAAGGAGTGTGAGAGGCTGAGTGCTCCTGCAACTATCCATTAAGGTAAATGAAGTGACGATGGTAAATCTCATTCTTGTCTGAGGGAGGCTGAAGATGCTCAAAATTCCAACACATCAGAGGCAAGAGTAAAATCAGATTAAGGATGTTGTTAAAGTTTTCTCTAAATTTGGGGGGAAATTTAGTCAGTTGCCCACTGATTTCTCTCTCTCTCTTGCTTATGAATATCCAGATTAAATATATGGGCAGAGCGATCCCATGGCCCCATGACATATATGGGCAGAGCTCTGACCTCTGAGCTGGGGATCCAGGCTGACTTGCAGAGCGGGAGGAGTGGGAAGGTGGAGATCACCTCCGCCACTTCCCCTACTCTGCTTGGATGCTCGTAAGTCTCTGAATTCAGGGGTTTACATGCATTGAGGGCACAACCCATTTGACTGCACCCTAAATTTCATAGTCTAACACAAAATAAATCATGCTCCTTGTCTGCAACATGTGCTAACCAAAGATATATTGCCTCTAAATGTGGGGGTTCATCATCATCAGGCGATCACTCGTGACCGAGTAAGATTGTCTTCCGGGATAAAAGGAGGAAATTCTAAAGAAGATTGTGTAGACTGCACCCTAAATTTCATAGTCTAACACAAAATAAATCATGCTCGTCTGCAACATGTGCTAACCAAAGATATATTGCCTCTAAATGTGGGGGTTACATTTGTATATATAGAACAGCTTGTGTGCCACTGGATGGAACCCAAAGGCTTCACATCACGGGAGAAGTGCATTGTGAAGGAAGAGAGAGAGAAACAGAGGTGGTGCTGTTTACAAAAGGAGTTCCAGGCCTAAAAAGAATGGGCTGAGGTGGGATGTAGCAATTGTAGCATCATTTATGGGAAGGGGACACCTTTGAATGGCCAAAGATGGTAGAGTTGGAGATGCCAGGGGCAGAGGCAGGGACTTATTGGGATGTGAGGGTGGAGAGAGAAGAAAGGGCATGGCCATGTGGCAGGCTTTCCAGTTCAGTATGAGAATGAGACGTCTCTGCTGGATCTAGAAATGGACAGGAAGTCAGTGTGGGTGTTTAGGGAGGGATGTCACATGGCCAACATGATAGGAGCGATGAAGGATGGTGGCACCAGAGTGCTGAACAGATGGGAGACAGCTGAGGTGTGCCAATGGAAGGCCAGAGAGGGAAAAGGTTGCAGGAGCCAAGATGGGAAATGAATAGTGCATGGATGAGAGTTTTAGCAAGGAGGCAAAGAGGAAGGGCCCTACTTCTCAGTACCTTAAGAGGGAAAATGACATCATTGGCTGGTAGGCTGAAAAGGGGGACTATTTCCATAGAGGAGGTTATGAGAGTTGGAGTGAAGAAGGGTCAGGTGAAAGGACGCAGTGGCCAGGGATGAGACGGGGTCTGGACCCCTCCTTCTCCCAAGCCTCTTCCTTCCCCAATGAAATTATTTAATCCTTTTGCTCATCTTTGCATAATGGTCAATGGGTGGCCTATGATTTGTCAAGTCCGTTTGAAACCTATGTGGACACCGACACTGTCGATCCCCACAGCTGGTGGCAACAGATTTAAATTCCATACATTAAGGATGTGCAGTGTAAAGAAACTATACATTTAACCTATACTTTACTTGTTTGTTTTGCAGCCAGCTCTGGAGAAAAAATGTGTGAAGAGAACAGCACTACAATGACCCAGGAATTTGTATTTGTAGGTTTAACAGACAGCCCTGCACTGCAAATCGTCCTCTTTGAGATATTTCTAACTTTTTATGTGAGCACTTTGGTGGGAAATCTGGGAATGATTGCCTTAATCAAGGCCAGTCCCCGGCTCCATACCCCAATGTACTTCTTCCTCAGCAACCTTTCTTTCCTGGATGTGTGCTATTCTTCTGCAATTACTCCTAAGACATTAGTGAGCCTTTTAGAAGATAAAAAGTCAATTTCCTTCATTGGATGTGCAATGCAAATGTACTTATTTATAGGTTTGGGGAGCACAGAGTGCTTTCTCTTGGCGGCAATGGCCTACGACCGCTATGTGGCTATCTGCAAACCACTGCAGTACCCACTGCTCATGTCTCCTAGAGTCTGCTCTCTTTTGGTGGTGGGTTCATATGTTCTTGGGCTTTTACATTCTCTTGTTCATACAATCTTCACCTTCAGACTCTCATTCCATGACTGCAGGATGATCAATAATTTTTTCTGTGACATCCGTGCAATTTTATTAGTCTCATCTTCCGATATCTACATCAATGAACTCCTGATCTTTTATGTGGTTGGTCTTATAGAAATAATCACCATTTTGAGTGTCTTGGTTTCTTATACATATATTCTAATCAACATTGTGGTGAGAATCAGCTCAGTCACAGGCAGGCTCAAAGCCTTTTCCACTTGCAGCTCGCACCTGACTGTGGTCACAATCTTCCACGGGGCCATTCTTATTTTCCATTTACGACCAAAGTCTAGCAGCAGATCTGCTGTCCAAGATGTGAGTGACAAAATTCTCGCTGTGTTCTATACAATTGTCACCCCCTTGCTGAACCCCTTGGTTTACAGCCTGAGAAACAAGGAAGTGAAGGATGCCCTTGGAGTTACTCGACGGAAGGTGTGTGACAAAATGATTAAGAACGTAAGAGCAGCCACACTTGATCAGGCTCATTGGATCAGGCCCAACTAGTCCAGCATTCTGTTTCCACGGTGGCCAACAAAATGGCTATGGGCTTCCCACAAGTGGAACAGGAGCGCAATAACACTCTCCTGCTCACATTCCCCAGCAACTGATATGCAGAGGCCTCTGATAATGCAGGTAATACCGTGTTTCCCCGAAAATAAGACATACCCCGAAAATAAGGCCTAGTACTATTTTTTTGGAAATTGCTAAAGTATAAGACCTACCCCAAAAATATGACCTACCCCGAAAATATGACCTACCCTGAAAATAAGACCTAGTGTCTTATGGCGATGTTCCAGAAGAAGGTGACATGACTGTATTTGAATAAATGTACGATATATTTTTGTATATGAATAAATGTAGACTGTTGTACATGAATAACTGTGGATTGTTGTACATTAAAAAAATAAGACCTACCCCGAAAATAAGACCTAGTGTGTTTTTTGAGCAAAACTATATATAAGACAGTGTCTTATTTTGGGGGAAACACGGTATATATCCATGATGACTAGTCACCATTGATAGCGTTATCCTCCATGAATTAGGTATTGATAATTCCCATAAGACTGAAGAATGAAAATGCATGAAAATGTATATTATATGGTATTACTAAGCTAACATAATTTAGGAAAGGAAAGAAATCCACATTCATCGAAATACTACTGACCTACTGAGTTCTGAACTTTTTACCATGGTGTTTCAATTAAACTCCGTTGCTTTTCCTTTGAGGCAAATTAATGCAGCATACTCTGCTACGATTCCTGTGGGTTCAACCATTCAGAAGTTACAGCTGGTACAGAACGCGGCGGCTCGCCTGGTTAAAGGCAGCCGCCAGCGAGATCACATCACTCCAGTGCTCAAGGAGTTGCACTGGCTACCAGTTGCTTGCCGAGCCGAATTCAAGGTGTTGGCGTTGACCTTTAAAACCCTGTACGGCTCCGGTCCAGTTTATCTCAAGGAATGCCTCCAGCAACATCAAGTAGGCCGTTCAACAAGGTCTGCCACGGACGGCCTTCTCCTTGTCCCATCAGCCAGATCCATAACTTGGCCCCCAAGTTATGGAACTCCCTCCCCAGTGACCTTCACCATGCCCCCTCCTTGATGAGCTTCTGCTGGGCTTTAAAAATGTGGCTTTTCAGGTGGGAATATTGGGTGGGTTAGGATTTTTTAAAAAAACGTTTATATTGTTTTAATTGTGTTTGTTTTAATTGTGTTTGTTTTAATTGTGTTTGTTTTAATTGTGTTTGTTTTAATTGTGTTTGTTTTAATTGTGTTTTATTGTACTTTATCCTGTTGTACATCACCCAGGGTGGCCGGGTGGCCAGCCAGATGGGCGATTCAAAAATATAATGAATAAAATAAATGAAAAATAAAAATATATAAACCATTTCTCCTGCCGCTATTCTGCTTCACATGCCTGAGATTCATATGGAGTCTACCGAAGGAGCGCCCCTGCTCCCTCGCAGCCGGCACGGTTCTTTCTGTGTTGGCTGGGATCTGAAGACGGAAGACCATTTGCGGTACCAGCAGGGGGGTTATTCCTGGGGTGGGGAGGGGAGAAATGAGGCACCGCTGTCCTCCGAGGAATCCAGGTGGTGCCTCAGCCTCTCCTCCTCATGAGGAGGAGAAAAACATTTAGACGGCTGAAATTGGCTGTCTAAATGGTATGGAGGGCGAGGGGAGCGCAGCTGCCATCTGAGCAGCCACGCCCCACCCGCCTTTCATTGGATGCCCATAATCCTCTGAGTTCAGAGGGTTACGTGCACCCTCATTGGATGTGGCTGCCCAAGAAGGAAATTCAGTGTCTTCAAAGTGCTTGAATTTCTTCACTAACAAGAAAGAGAAAACACATACAAAACTGGGCCAGGAAATATACATTAGGCACTCTGAATAATCTGCACAGAATTATGCCAGAATTAGACTCTCATCCTATCAGGAAAAGTGGGAGAAAGAATTAGAAATGAATATTCTAGAAGCAAGCTGGAAATGGGTCTGGAGTCTGAACTTCAGTACCACAATTAATATTATGTGTTAATCTTAAAGTTTCTACAAACTCTTATTTAGAGGTATCTCACTTTGCTGATGATAATTCGAATCTGTCGAATCATCTGTTCAATGATGCTAGCTGGTGTTCAACCTCGCACAAACACATACAGGTCATAACTACTGCATATGTCCTAAGATAATAAAATTGTGGGTGCTTGATGGTATAGGAGAAATGACTGGTTATTTTATTTACCATGTGATCCTTTCATTGTATTGTTTTGCCATGCAGTGATGCAGCTAAGTAATTTTAGACCCAGGATTTAATGTTCTTATGGGAGCTCTCTTTACATATTAATTACACTGTGAAGCACACAACTAACATTTACAGAGAGAGAGAGAGAGAGAGAGAGAGAGACCCAACAACACAATTTTGTGATTTACAATGGCTTCTTCATTCATGTTAGACACAATATCCCTATTCAGGCATTCCTGGAAGTGAGCTCTTTTTAAACACTTGAGGATGGGGCCACTCCATTGGCCCCCCGCCATCATCATTCTTGTTAGTTCAGGAAATTGACACTAAAGTTTATGTGGGCTGTGCCACATTATTCAGACAAGCAAGACCCTGTTCATGGAAAGAGGCAGATAATGACCTCACCCTTTCCCTCAAACTACACCTAATGTATGCAGGAGGGGCAGTTCTTCACCTAGTGCCCCAAAATTTTGGGCAGGTGAGTCAAGTTATACCTAAAGCAGTGCCATTGGTATGTACCAAACTTAAAAGATCCTGGGCTCAGGCCCATAACACACATTTGTGTCATGGGCCTGTGTGTGTATGTGTGTGTGTGTGTGTGTGTGTGTGTATACACACACACACACACACACACACACACATATATATATCCTGACTGACTGACTCATAAATGCCTAGCTCAAACCATTTAATCTAGGAATGTGAAATTTTGAAGGAACATTGCTTTTATGATGTAAAGCCCCACTAAGGAAGGATTTTTGGAAATTCCACCCCTAAGGGGGTGAAAAAAGGGGGGCAAAATCACCCCACTCTCATATCTCCTATGGGCAAAACAACAGGGCAGCAGTTATGCAAATCGGCCTCACCTCAGAATTGCTGCAGGAGCCAATAGGAGCAGTTATGCAAATAGCCCATACGACACTTACAATGTTTGTATGAATTCCTGCAGGGGCCAATAGGGATGGGTATGCAAATCTCCCCAAGCTATTTAGAATGATCTCTGAGGGGCTGAAAAGGGAGGGAAACTTTTTAAATGACTGAATGACTGAATGACTGCTATGTGCGGGGCGTCGTCACATAGGCTCCATCACGTCTTGATGGATCAAACTTGGCACGCATACTCTCCATCAGCCAAGGACAAAGACTGGCAGGTTCAAATCTCCGAAAAACCCTTGCTGCGCCTGTACGGCCCAAAATAGATGAGAGCCAATGGCATCACTTGGAATGTTCACAGGGACCATTCAGGAGCGGTTATGCAAATCGCTCCAACGACATATAGAATGTTCGTATGAACTGCCACAGGGGGCAATCAGGAGCGAATATGCAAATCTCTCCTACGTCAAAACAGAATGTTCATATGAACCACAGCCCGGGCGGAGCTGGGATTTCATTGCTGGGTAGTCCTGAGGAGGGGGAAGCTGGGATTACGTTGTTGGGTAGTCCCGAGGGGGAGGGGGCAAGCAGGGATTTCATTGTTAGGTAGTCCTGGGGGCCGGGCCGATGCAAGGCAGTTTGGTGCCCTAGGCAAGATCAGATATTTAGCGCACCCCCTTCCCACTTGAGCCCTCCCTCCTATGCCCATTATGAAATAAATTTCCCTCCCTGGGAACTGCCGAGCCCCATAGAAAAACTTTGTGGACTTTGAGACTTTTCCTTTGTGTTCACGCAGAAAGCAAAGAGGCAACATCAGCCCAGCTATGCCAGGAACTCCCAAGGGCCTTCTCCTACTCCATATATATGTAAAAGCCTGTCTCCTCCTGCAGGCAGCACAAGGGATATGAAAAAAGGATGTGAGAGAGGTGTGGTGGTGCTACCTGTGAGGAATAGAGACAAAAGGGCATCTTGCAGCCTGTCCTACCTCGCAGGGTGGAGGTGCAGAGACACCGGTTTGACTCATACACCTTCAGGGTTGCAGGGGGGGGATGCATGTAGTAGAAACATAGCAAAGAGAGAGTCCATGGATCATCTGGTTCAAATTTAGGAGGGGCTTTACGAAATTTGCTGCTTCCCCTCCTCTCTCTATCACTTTGTTGCAATATTTCTTTATCAGAATAATGTATATTATCCTGTCTTTCCCTTTACCAGCCTAGTGCTCAAGGCAGACAACAATATTCAAAGTACAGTAAAGCAAACATCAACAGCTCAGGGCACAATCCTAAACACGCTGAGGCAGAAAAAAGCCCCGCAACTCCCAACCAGCATGGCTGGCTGTTGGAATACTGGGAGTTGCTGGGAGTTGTAGGACTCCCCCATCCAAACACGCGCAGGATTGCATCCTAAAAGCATTTAAAACCAAAACACAGAAACAGCATGGTAAATAATTAAAACATTGGAGCCCCAGTTAGCTTAAAATACCTTTCCCTCCCTCCCTGGTTGCCTGAAATAACTGCTTTCAGGGGACTGTTGAGCTGAGGAACCTGAGGCGTGAGCCGGAGGGAGGGAAGGCGAAGGAGGTGTTTGCAGGTGCATCCTTTGGGGGGGGAAGGAGGTGTTTGCAGGTGCATCCTCCCCCCCCAGCCCACCAGCATCCCATCATTGGCCCCTGCCCGCCTCCCGCCTCCTCCAACCTGTCGCCTTCTCTGCCTCTTTTGATGCTGGTTGTGAGGAGGAGCCTGCCTGAAGCTTCAGCGGCACAGCAGTGGTGCCAGCAGCAGCTGCTGCTCCTGGTAACGGCAGCGAGGCTTGAGCCCTGAGGTGGAGGAGAGGGGCGGGCGGGCAGGTAAAATATGCATTTTAATACAGCAGCGCTGTATTTTTTTTCCAAGGCGTTTCTGGCGCCCCCTAGAGCCGGCGCAAAGCTGACAGATCCATCCATCTAGGCAGAGGGTTTTGAGTGCTTAGCTTTTAAAAGTCTGGGCTTGAGTCCCCGTGTATTGAACCATGCTTATGGTGCTGAGTTAGGGTTGCCACCCCTTTTTTTTCTGACAGACTCTTCATCTTTAGCAGCTTCAGGGAAGGCAGGCATAACATGGTCCTCTCAATACTGGAAATAGCTGCTGTTGTACTGATTGAATTTGGCCAGTACAGATGGGCAAGAATTTACCAACTAACCTCAGTGCACAGGTTTCTTCCTGAATGGGATGGCAAATAGGGATGTATGAGGAATCAAATAGTGGGGTGAAAATCCAATGGATTTTCATGTTCCCCCCAGATTCTGGTTCGCTAGCCCGGCACCTGCACCAACTCGCTATGGTGGTAGTTGAGTCAGCTCATGGATTTCCAGCTCTAAGATGGACTGTTATTTGCACATATAAAAGAATGCTAATGAAATTTGCATGAATTTACACAAATCAGCACCCAAATAACAAGTGCATTTAGCTGGCTTTGCATAAAACCGGCCAATTTGCACAAATGAGCTCCTGAAAAACACGTGGTCCTCATGTATTTGTGCAAATCAGCCAATTTTATGCAAAGCTAGCTTCATCCATGTGCTTTTTGGTTGCAAATTTATGCAAAATACAGCAATTTATGCAAATCGTGCAATTTGCGTTAATTTACACGAAATTGCACAATATTAGCAAATTTCCTTAGTGTTTAACAACAACAACAAAAGACTGGGCAAACTGCTGCCTGTCTTAGAGATGGAAGTCCACAGAACCCCCCTCCCACTTGGCCCGCTTCCGATGATTGGATTGGAAGCGGGCAGGAAGTCCATTGAGCTGAAATGAGCTGGACTTCCCAGTGTCAGCACAGCTAGACATGGAAGTAACTTGAGGTTTTGTTTTTTAAATCTGAATG
This sequence comes from Shinisaurus crocodilurus, assembly GCA_021292165.1. Classification (NCBI taxonomy): domain Eukaryota; kingdom Metazoa; phylum Chordata; class Lepidosauria; order Squamata; family Shinisauridae; genus Shinisaurus; species Shinisaurus crocodilurus. The sequence continues at coordinate 192,503,670 of CM037876.1, read as the reverse complement.
TGGAAGAAAGTGAAATGGACATATTTTGTCTACTCCTACAAGTAAGATTCCTAGAAAGCAAAACAAAGCAGAGACTTCAATAATTAGCTCATAAAAGTAATGTTATTAAAAAAAAAGATAACAATCAACAAGATCACAGTCAAGTTACTGAAGGCTAACCCAGAAGGGAGTGAGTGAGAATGAGGTAGCATCAGCAAACCAAGAATAGCTGTGAGGCATAACCTAGATAGGAGAGAGAGAGAGAGAGAGAGAAGGCAAAGAAGAAAAAAGAGGGTGCTGAAAGACAGCCACCCCTGAAAAATAGCTGAAGTGGCCCTCTCTCTTTTGACATCACTGAATAAGCCATTTTGGTTCAACCCTGCTGTTCTTACAACTGCTCTCAATCATAGACTTCATAATCTACAGACTCAAACAAGCCCCATAAAGGTGCTCTCCACGTGAGCTTCATTAAAATGTGAACCAAACATATTTCTCCGTACTTACACAGAAGTAAGTTCCATTAAGCTCAATGGGGCTTACTCCAAGGTAAGTAGGTATATAATTGAGCCTGCAAGGGCTGTCTACTACACAGATCAGACATTAACACAGTTGTCTGTTGGGAATTCATTACAAGTGGCTGCTGTGTAATGTGTAGTTTGTCCCTAAGGGTATAGCATTTAAGGAATATTTTCATCCCCCCCCCCGCTCCCAGGGATTATTATGACTTCTGAGGAGTCCTCCTGAGACCCAGAACTTTGAGGGACATGTTTGTGAAAAACTCAGCTCCATCAGTGTCTTTGTTTTTGATGTGGATTCCCTCAGAACTGGAGGCATCCCATTCTGATAAGACACACAGACCTTACTTAACTTTAAACCAAATGCTGCACACACAGCTCGTGGACCATTTTGGATTCTAGGGGAGTTAGGAATGCCTTAAGAAAAATAACCATTTCTTCTAACACGATAAAACTGAAGCTGCTTCAGAAAGAAGATTGTTGGAAAGAATCTCACGTGCTCTGTTACTGATCAGAAAGCTATGATATATATAATCAGAGCAGTGCTCAGAATCCATCCTCAGAACCCTGAAAGAGCAAGGTAAGGATAGTCTCGAGTATGAAGACCATTTGGATGAACAGAAGGGCGCCAAAGGAGTGTGAGAGGCTGAGTGCTCCTGCAACTATCCATTAAGGTAAATGAAGTGACGATGGTAAATCTCATTCTTGTCTGAGAGAGGCTGAAGATGCTCAAAATTCCAATACATCAGAGGCAAGAGTAAAATCAGATTAAGGATGTTGTTAAAGTTTTCTCTAAATTTGGGGGGAAATTTAGTCAGTTGCCCACTGATTTCTTTCTCTCTCTTGCTTATGAATATCCAGATTAAATATATGGGCAGAGCGATCCCATGGCCCCATGACATATATGGGCAGAGCTCTGACCTCTGAGCTGGGGATCCAGGCTGACTTGCAGAGCGGGAGGAGTGGGAAGGTGGAGATCACCTCCGCCACTTCCCCTACTCTGCTTGGATGCTCGTAAGTCTCTGAATTCAGGGGTTTACATGCATTGAGGGCACAACCCATTTGACTGCACCCTAAATTTCATAGTCTAACACAAAATAATCATGCTCCTTGTCTGCAACATGTGCTAACCAGAGATATATTGCCTCTAAATGTGGGGGTTACATTTGTATATATAGAACAGCTTGTGTGCCACTGGATGGAACCCAAAGGCTTCACATCACGGGAGAAGTGCATTGTGAAGGAAGAGAGAGAGGAACAGAGGTGGTGTCATGTACAAAAAGGAGTTCCACCAGGCCTAAAAAGAATGGGCTGAGGTGGGATGTAGCAATTGTAGCATCATTTATGGGAAGGGGACACCTTTGAATGGCCAAAGATGGTAGAGTTGGAGATGCCAGGGGCAGAAGCAGGGACTTATTGGGATGTGAGGGTGGAGAGAGAAGAAAGGGCATGGCCATGGCAGGCTTTCCAGTTCAGTATGAGAAGTCTCTGCTGGATCTAGAAATGGACAGGAAGTCAGTGTGGGTGTTTAGGGAGGGATGTCACATGGCCAACATGATAGGAGCGATGAATGATGGTGGCACCAGAGTGCTGAACAGATGGGAGACAGCTGAGGTGTGCCAATGGAAGGCCAGAGAGGGAAAAGGTTGCAGGAGCCAAGATGGGAAATGAATAGCGCATAGAGGAGAGTTTTAGCAAGGAGGCAAAGAGGAAGGGCCCTATTTCTCAGTGCTTTAAAGGAGGAAATGACATGATTTGCTGGCAGGCTGAAAAGGGGGACTATTTCCATAGAGGAGGTTATGAGAGTTGGAGTGAAGAAGGGTCAGGTGAAAGGACGCAGTGGCCAGGGATGAGACGGGGTCTGGACCCCTCCTTCTCACAAGCCTCTTCCTTCCCCAGTGAAATTATTTAATCCTTTTGCTTGTCTTTGCATAATGGTCAATGGGTGGCCTATGATTTGTCAAGTCCGTTTGAAACCTATGTGGTGGACACTGACACTGCCGATCCCCCACAGCTGGTGGCAACAGATTTAAATTCCATACATTAAGGATGTGCAGTGTAAAGAAACTATACATTTAACCTATACTTTACTTGTTTGTTTTGCAGCCAGCTCTGGAGAAAAAAATGTGTGAAGAGAACAGCACTGCAATGACCCAGGAATTTGTATTTGTAGGTTTAACAGACAGCCCTGCACTGCAAATCGTCCTCTTTGAGATATTTCTAACTTTTTATGTGAGCACTTTGGTGGGAAATCTGGGAATGATTGCCTTAATCAAGGCCAGTCCCCGGCTCCATACCCCAATGTACTTCTTCCTCAGCAACCTTTCTTTCCTGGATGTGTGCTATTCTTCTGCGATTACCCCTAAGACATTAGTGAACCTTTTAGAAGATAAAAAGTCAATTTCCCTCATTGGATGTGCAATGCAAATGTACTTATTTATAGGTCTGGGGAGCACAGAGTGCTTTCTCTTGGCGGCAATGGCCTATGACCGCTATGTGGCTATCTGCAAACCACTGCAGTACCCGCTGCTCATGTCTCCTAGAGTCTGTACTCTTTTGGTGGTGGGTTCATATGTTCTTGGTCTTTTGCATTCTCTTGTTCATACAATCTTCACCTTCAGACTGTCATTCTGTGGGTCTGAGGTAATCAATAATTTTTTCTGTGACATCACTGCAATCTTATTAGTCTCATCTTCCGATATCTACATCAATGAACTCCTGATGTTTTATCTGGTTGGTCTTATAGAAATAATCACCATTTTGAGTGTCTTGGTTTCTTATACATATATTCTAATCAGCATTGTGCTGAGAATCAGCTCAGTCACAGGCAGGCTCAAAGCCTTCTCCACTTGCAGCTCACACTTGACCATGGTCACAATCTTCCATGGGGCCATTCTCATTTTCCATTGCCGACCAAAGTCTAGCAGTGGGTCTGCTGTCCAAGATGTGAGTGACAAAATTCTTGCTGTGTTCTATACAATTGTCACCCCCTTGCTGAACCCTTTGGTTTACAGCCTGAGAAACAAGGAGGTGAAGGATGCCCTTGGAGTATTTCGAAGGAAGGTGTGTGACAAAATGATTAAGAACGTAAGAGCAGCCACACTTGCTCAGGCTCATTGGATCAGGCCCAACTAGTCCAGCATTCTGTTTCCACAGTGGCCAACAAAATGGCTATGGGCATCCCACAAGCAGAACAGGAGCACAATAACACTGTCCTGCTCACAGTTCCCCAGCAACTGATATGCAGAGGCCTCTGATAATGTAGGTAATATATATCCATGATGACTAGTCACCATTGATAGTGTCATCCTCCATGAATTAGGTATTGATAATTTTTGTAAGACTGAAGAATGAAAATGCATTAAAATGTATATCATATGGTATTAATAAGCTGACATAATTTAGGAAAGGAAAGAAATCCACATTCATTTAAATACTACTGACCTACTAAGTTCCAAATTTTTTCCTATGGTGTTTCAATTAAACTCCATTGCTTTTCCCTTGAGGCAAATGAATGCAGCATACTCTGCTACGATTCCTGTGGGTTCATCTTTTTCTCCTGCTGCTATTCTGCTTCACATGCCTGAGATTCATATGGAGTCTACCGAAGGAGCGCCCCTGCTCCCTCGCAGCCGGCACGGTTCTTTCTGTGTTGGCTGGGATCTGAAGACGGAAGACCGTTTGCGGTACCAGCAGGGGGGGTTATTCCTGGGGTGGGGGGGGAGAAATGAGGCACCGCTGTCCTCCGAGGAATCCAGGTGGTGCCTCAGCCTCTCCTCATGAGGAGGAGAAAAACATTTAGACGGCTGAAATTGGCTGTCTAAATGGTATGGAGGGCGAGGGGAGCGCAGCGGCCATCTGAGCAGCCACGCCCCACCCGCCTTTCATTGGATGCCCATAATCCTCTGAGTTCAGAGGGTTACGTGCACCCTCATTGGATGTGGCTGCCCAAGAAGGAAATTCAGTGTCTTCAAAGTGCTTGAATTTCTTCACTAACAAGAAAGAGAAAACACATACAAAACTGGGCCAGGAAATATACATTAGGCACTCTGAATAATCTGCACAGAATTATGCCAGAATTAGACTCTCATTCTATCAAGAAAAGTGGGAGAAAGAATTAGAAATGAATATTCTAGAAGCAAGCTGGAAATGGGTCTGGAGTCTGAACTTCAGTACCACAATTAACATTATGTGTTAATCTTAAAGTTTCTACAAAATCTTATTTAGAGGTATCTCACTTCGTTGATGATAAATCGAATCTGCCCTGGGTTCAATGATGCTAGCTGGTGTTCAACCCCACAGAAACACATACAGGTCATAACTACTGCATATGCCCTAAGATAATAAAATTGTGGAAGTGAGTGCTTGATGATATAGGAGAAATGACTGGTTATTTTATTTACCATGTGATCCTTTCATTGTATTGTTTTGCCATGCAGTGATGCAGCTAAGTAATGTTAGACCCAGGATTTAATGTTCTTATGGGAGCTCTCTTTACATATTAATTTTTCTGTGAAGCACACAACTTACATTTACACACACACACACCCAGAGAGACGCCCAACAACATCATTTTGTGATCTACAATGGCTTCTTCATTCCTGATATGTTAGACACAATATCCCTATTCAGGCATTCCTGGAAGTGAGCTCTTTAAACACTTGAGGATGGGGCCACTCCAGCCCCCCCCCCTCCATCATCACACTTGTTGCCCTGTACATTGCAGGGTGATTGTCTGAAGAGGAGATTCTCTTCTATCTATGGAGGCTCTCCACAAGATACGGATTATCCAGTGTTCTGGCTCACACGGAGGGACCAGACAGATAGAGAAGGCCTGTCCTCTTCAGACAATCATCCTCCACACATAAAGGGTGATGAGAGACTGATGTTGGAGGGGACCAGGGCTGCGGCATTCTCCCTCCTCACATGTTTAAATACGTGCTTCCCAGAATGCCCGACTAGGGCTAATAGTTCTGAACTAGGCCCACTTTTTATTTAAGTAATATTCAACACATCCAACAGGATCTGCAAGATGTTAGTGCAGGAAATTGACCCTAAAGTTGATGTGGGCTGTGCCACATTATTCAGGCAAGCAAGACCCTGTTTAAAACTTTATGGAAAGAGGCAGGTAATGACCTCACCCTTTCCCTCAAACCACACCTAATGCATGCAAGAAGAACAGTTTGCATCCTTGTGCCCCACAACTCTGGGCAGGTGAGTCAAGTTATACCCATAGCAGTGCCATTGCTATGTACTTAAAAGATCAAGGGCACAGGCCTATGAAACACATTTGTGTCATGGGCCTGTGTGTGTGTGTGTGTGTGTATGTACAAATTAAAAACACACACACATACACACACAAATTTAGAATTAATAGAATTTACTTATATTTCACCAATGTCTGCAAAAATGAAATAAAAAGTGCTTCTGAGCACATACAGAATACTTTTCTCACACTGCTGAGCAATTACACCTTCACCCTCCCTACAAACCTTGTAGTGATGGAATATATCCCGCAGCCTCAGAATTACCTTTTTAAAGAGACTAAGCATTGATCATGCCTATTAAAAGAAAACTACAACCAGATCACATGTGAAGAGGCCTAGGAAAGAGGAGTAGGAAGTTTATAAGATCAGGGAAAGTGCGCCTGTGCACACATGCTTTGCATATCCGCACCTCCTCCCCCTCAGGCCAAAAACACATCCCTCACCCAGAGCTGTTCCGGACCAAGTGGGAGGAATGGAATTGCATGTCGGAACCTATTTACCGTGTTCTGGGAAGGAACTAATGAACAATGGATGATTGGGGAATTTAGCCTGGTGCTACAGGAACCTCTTTCCTCTGTATCCCCTGGTTCTGTTCCTGCTGGAGGACCGGCTTTGGCAGGAACTAGCACAATTTCCCAAATTAACACGAGCTCAAGATGGATCATGTATGGTCTTTGGTCTGGATAATGAAGAATCCCCATAAGCAGGCATGGGTGAGAATTAGGTTTGCTTCATTTTTTTGATAAGAACTTGCCAACATTTGCACATTTCTTCATAAAGAGGATGGAAAAAACTTAGAAATTCAAAAAAATAAAATGAATGTGGGAGAAAGCAAAGCTGATAGATCTATCCATCCAGGCAGAGGGTTTTGAGTGCTTAGCTTTTAAAAGTCTGGGCTTGTCCCCATTTATTGAACCATGCTTATGGTGCTGAATTAGGGTTGCCACCTCTTTTTTCTGAAGACTCCTCATCTTTAACAACTTCATGGAAGGCAGACATAACATGGTCCTCTCAATGCTGGACCTAGCTGCTGTACTGATTGAGTTTGGCCAGTGCTTTATTTATTTATACACACACACACACACCACAAATGTGTGAGAAAGTGGAACTCACAGATTTTTCTATTCCTAGAAGTAAGATCCCTACAAAGGGGGAGGGGGAAGCAGAGACTTCAAGAATTAGCAGATAAAAGTAATGTTATAAAAAAGATAACAATCAACAAGATCACAGTCAAGTTACTGAAGGCTCTCCCAGAAGAGAGTGAGCAAGAATGAGGATAGATAAATTTTATTTCGGTTACAGACCAGAGATGCAAGAATGAGGTTGCATCATGATCAGCTAGGGATGGGCGATCCACCCAGCACTTGACTTGCGGCACACAAGCCGAGTGCTGCCGCCAAGTGAGCCGAGCAAATACGAGTGCATGTACCAGCTTCCGGACTTCCGGGTCCCGGTACTACGTTGTTTACATAGAAAATGGCGTAAGATATGTTAAAAATGGCTGCGATTTGGGCAAGTTATGCAAATCACGGCTGTTTTTAACGTATCTTACTCCATTTTCTACATTAAAAATGTAGTTCCGGAACCTGGAAGTCACTTCCCCGGCTCAGCTTCGAGAACGTGAGTTGAGCCAGGGGAACAGGTAGGGCAAGCGGAGCTTGGGGGGATCGAGCCTGGTGAGAGCACCAGACTTCTACCCCACTCAATCGTGCTCCGCACACATCTGAAGCATCAGCGAACCAAGAATATCTGTGACGTAGCACCTAGATGGGAGAGAGAAAGTAAGAGAGAGAAGCCAAAGAGGGGGGGAAAGGGAGCTGAAAGACAGCTACCACTGAAAAATAGCAGAAGTGGCCCTCTCTCTTTTGACATCCCTGAATAGGCCATTTTGGTTCAACCCTACTGTTTGAACCAGTAGGGTTCAAGCCTTATTAAGCCTTATTATTAAGTCTTAGACTTAATAATGTATAGACTCACATGAGCCCCATTCAGGTGTTGTTCATGTGAGCATTAATGTATGCAGGAGTGACTCTGTCATCAGCCACCACCACCAGCATCAATCACAACTCCCAACATCCATGGGTTGACCTGTACATCTACACCGCTGTGTGCACCACGGCTTCCCCTTTGCAGATGTTTGCATCAATGCATGGACATCGAGAAGCATGGTCAGGGGGGTGCATGATGTCAGAGGTGGGTCCACGAGGTATGCTTTTCCTCCCTCCATCACTCATTGGTGCTTCTGAGGAGAATCTGACTGAACAGGGCTACTGTCTGCCTGAGTTCTGATTCCTTTATGCCATCTCTCTATAGGTTCCAGTGTCACCGATGTTCTGTAAGTTTGGATGATGATATATCCTGTCAGGCCATTTCATTCCCCCCCCCTTTTAATTCACCATGTTCGATTCTTCTCTATATCTGTGCAAGAAAAACTCCATTGCAAAATTTGAGAAGTGCGAATGTATCTAAGAGTGACTACATTTCGGTTCTTGTATTGGTTCAAAAGTGGGAACTTCGGTAAGTTTCATTGAAATTCTGAACCAAACACATTTCTCCCTCCCTTACACAGAAGTAAGTCCCTTTGAGCTCAATAGGGCTTACTCTGAGGTAAGTGGGTATCGAACTGAGCCTGCAAGGACTGTCTACTACCCATCTCAAGCATTAACACAGTTGTCTGTTGGGAATTCATTACAAGTGGCTGCTGTGTAATGTGTAGTTTGTCCCTAAGGGTATAGCATTTAAGGAATATTTTCATTTCCCCCCCCCCACTCCCAGGGATTATTATGACTTCTGAGGAGTCCTCCTGAGACCCAGAACTTTGAGGGACATGTTTGTGAAAAACTCAACTCCATCATTGGCTTTGTTTTTGATATGGATTCCTTCAGAACTGGAGGAACTCCATTCTGATAAAGCTCACAGACCTTACTTAGCTTTAAAGCAAATGCTCCATACACAGCTCGTGGACCATTGCGGATTCTAGGAGAGTTTAGAATGCCTTAAGAAAAATAACCATTTATTCTAACACGATAAAACTGAAGCTGCCTAAGAAAGAAAATGGGAAATAATCTCACATGCCCTTTTACTGAACAGGCAGCTAAGGTATAATTATTATTATTATTATTTACATTTATTTATCACCCATCTGGCCAGTAAACCGATAATCAGATCAAAGCTCAGAATCAATCCTCAGAATTCTGAAAGAGCAAGGTAAGAATAATCTGGAGTACGAAGACCATTTGGATGAACAGAAGGGCACTGAAGAAGTGTGACAGACTGAGTGCTCCTGCGACTATCCGTTAAGGTAAATGAAATGACAGTGGTAGCTCATTCTTGTCTGAGAGATGCTCAGGACGCTCAAAATTCCAGTGAATATGAGGCAAGATTAAAATCAGATTAAGGATGTTGTTGAAGTTTTCTCTAAATTTGGGGAGAATTTAAGCCAGTTGCCCAACTGATTTTTCTCTCTCTCCTACTTATGGATAACCAGATTAAGTATATGGGCAGAGCTGGCTGCTTCTCTGAGGTCAGAAAAGTGACCTTGGAGAAGGGGTAAAGGGGGCATTCCGGGCCAGGATACACTGGTTTCCTGGCAGCTCTCCAGCCTCCTTCCCTCCATCTCTGAAGCACCACAGTTAGACTGCCGAAATCAGCCATCTTGCTGACTTGCAGAGAAGGAGGAGTGGGGAGGCAGGGATTGCCTCTGTCACTTGCTCCACCCTGCATGGAATGCTCGTAAGTGTCCGAGTTTGGAATCTTACAAGCATCAAGGGCGCAACCCATTGGATTGCACCCTAAATTTCATAGTTTACCACAAAAACATTCATGTTCCTTGTCCCCAACATGTGCTAACCAGAGATATATTGCCTCTAAATGTGGGGGGTTACATTTGTATATATAGAACAGCTTGTGTGCCACTGGATGGAACCCAAAGGCTTCACATCACGGGAGAAGTGCATTGTGAAGGAAGAGATAGAGGAACAGAGGTGGTGTCATGTACAAAAAGGAGTTCCACCAGGCCTAAAAAGAATGGGCTGAGGTGGGATGTAGCAATTGTAGCATCATTTATGGGAAGGGGACACCTTTGAATGGCCAAAGGTGGTAGAGTTGGAGATGCCAGGGGCAGAGGCAGGGACTTAGTGGGATGTGAGGGTGGAGAGAGAAGAAAGGGCATGGCCATGGCAGGCTTTCCAGTTCAGTATGAGAAGTCTCTGCTGGATCTAGAAATGGACAGGAAGTCAGTGTGGGTATTTAGGGAGGGATGTCACACGGCCAACATGATAGGAGCGATGAATGATGGTGGCACCAGAGTGCTGAACAGATGGGAGACAGCTGAGGTGTGCCAATGGAAGGCCAGAGAGGGAAAAGGTTGCAGGAGCCAAGATGGGAAATGAATAGTGCATGGATGAGAGTTTTAGCAAGGAGGCAAAGAGGAAGGGCCCTATTTCTCAGTACCTTAAGAGGGAAAATGACATCATTGGCTGGTAGGCTGAACATGGGGATTATTTCCATAGAGGAGGTTATGGGAGTTGGAGTGAAGAAGGGTCAGGTGAAAGGACGCAGTGGTGAGGAATGAGACACCGGTCTGGACCCCTCCTTTCTCCCAAGCCTCTTCCTTCCCCAATGAAATTATTTAATCATTCTGCCCATCTTTACATAATGGTCAATGGGTGGCCTATGATTTGTCCAGTCCATTTGAAACCTATGTGGTGGACACTGACACTGCCGATCCCCACAGCTGGTGGCAACAGATTTAAATTCCATACATTAAGGATGTGCAGTGTAAAGAAACTATACGTTTAACCTATACTTTACTTGTTTGTTTTGCAGCCAGCTCTGGAGAAAAAATGTGTGAAGAGAACAGCACTGCAATAACCCAGGAATTTGTATTTGTAGGTTTAACAGACAGCCCTGCACTTCAGACCATCCTCTTTGAGATATTTCTAACTTTTTATGTGAGCACTTTAGTGGGAAATCTGGGAATGATTGCCTTAATCAAGGCCAGTCCACGGCTCCATACCCCAATGTACTTCTTCCTCAGCAACCTTTCTTTCCTGGATGTGTGCTATTCTTCTGCGATTACCCCTAAGACATTAGTGGACCTTTTAGAAGATAAAAAGTCAATTTCCCTCATTGGATGTGCAATGCAAATGTACTTATTTGTAGGTCTGGGGAGTACAGAGTGCTTTCTCTTGGCGGCAATGGCCTACGACCGCTATGTGGCTATCTGCAAACCACTGCAGTACCCGCTGCTCATGTCTCCTAGAGTCTGCACTCTTTTGGTGGTGGGTTCATATGTTCTTGGTCTTTTGCATTCTCTTGTTCAAACAGTCTTCACCTTCAGACTGTCATTCTGTGGGTCTGAGGTAATCAATATTTTTTTCTGTGACATCACTGCAATCTTATTAGTCTCATCATCTGATATCTACATCAATGAACTCCTGATCTTTTACGTGGCTGGTCTTGTAGAAATAATCACCATTTTTAGTGTCTTGGTTTCTTATACATGTAATCTAATCAGCATTGTGGTGAGAATCAGCTCAGTCACAGGCAGGCTCAAAGCCTTCTCCACTTGCAGCTCACACCTGACTGTGGTCACAATCTTCCACGGGGCCATTCTCATTTTCCATTTCCGACCAAAGTCTAGCAGTGGATCTGCTGTCCAAGATGTGAGTGACAAAATTCTCGCTGTGTTCTATACAATTGTCACCCCCTTGCTGAACCCCTTGGTTTACAGCCTGAGAAACAAGGAGGTGAAGGATGCCCTTGGAGTATTTCGAAGGAAGGTTTGTGACAAAATGATTAAGATCTAGAAGTGTGCACTCACACCCAATTTTGACTCAGACCCCAACTTGGTGATGCAAGAGATGGCCTGATTTGGCTCAAGCCAATTTGGAGTCTGTCTACTTTGACAGTACCGAATGTGAGTCAAGATATAGACATCCAAGGCTTCAAGCTTCCCATTGACCATCATGGAAAATTTAAAGATTGCTATAATTTATTTCCCTTGGTCAGAACTGGCTGATAGTTGTATGCACAGTAGCCCCTTAGGATGGAATCACACCTGCCAAACATCAGAAAAATAGGTGCAGGGGTCTTCCTACTATGTCCGTTTATATTTTGATTTTTTTTAAAGGGCACTGCTGATTTGGGGGGTGGGGTAATTGGATTACATTAGCAGGGATTGTTGCCCATTCTGAGAGTATCAACTCTGCCATATTTCAGAACAATAGCTGCAGGGGTTTTAGTGCAAGAGCAGCCTTATCCCACTATATTCTTTGCAGACCATTGTTCTGTAAATGGCAGTCATCCTAGAAGTGTCCCTATGTAAGAAACTTAATTTTTAGAAGGAAAGGAAAAGGGCACTCTTCAATTTTGAGGGAAGGCTTGATTTGTTTCCCCTTCACTCTCCCCCGCACTTCATGTTTTGGGGGGCAATTTGTATGAAAATGGCACAAATAGAGGTAAGGCAAGGAACCTGCAAAGATTCAGGAGGATAGGTTCAGGGACTAGGGAGTTAGGATAACTGAAAACCAGTTTAAGACTTCTTTCATAGTGATGCCTGGTGTCATTGGAAGAATGACCAACCATCTCACAGTCCCATGCTTGTGCTCTCCCAAAACACAGTGCTTGGAGCCCCTAGTAAAACATGTCCTAGGATTAGAATTGCTCTCCATCCCTGCCCCCTCCTCATAATTACAGTGTTTAGAGAAACAAAACATAAAGGCACTGGACACATATTAGCAAGGAGTGTCTGCATCTCCCATATTTTTCAAACATGTCACAAACTAATCCTCATTCTGGAGTGGGTTCTGTTCTGTTGCCTTCAGTGGAAAGTCCACTTTGTCTGGCCAGATGGGCGATTCATAAATATAATAAATGAAATAAAATAAATAAACAGGACTGAAGTCGCCTGATTCTGCTCAGGCTCCAGGACCAGGTTTTGCCTGAATCCGATGCACATTCCTATTAAGAACATAACAGCAGCTACACTTGATCAAACAAAGGGCCCATCTAGTCCAGCATTCTGTTCCCACAGTGGCCAATAAAATGACTATTAGAAACACACAAGCAGAACATGAGCACAATAACACCCTCCCATTCATGTTCCCCAGCAACTAATATTCAGAGACTGAATATCAGCAACTGCTATTCAGATACTGGGGGATATATATATATATATATATATATATATATATATATATATCCATCGTAACTAGTAGATATTGATACCCTTAGCCTTCTTGACTTAGCTATTGATGGTTTCCAGTAAGAGGGAAGAATGAAAATGTTCATTAAATTATATTTCATATGGTACCGTCAGTGTGGCATAGTGGTTAGAGTATTGGACTAGGACTCAGGAGATCTGGGTTCTAGTCCCCGCTCGGCTATGAAGCTCACTGGGTGACTTTGGTCCAGTCACTGACTCTCAGCCTAGCCTACCTCACAGGATTGTTGTGAGGATAAAATGGAGAGGAGGAGGATTATATAAGCCACCTTGAGTTCCGTGCAGGAAAAAGGTAGGCTATAAATAGCAATTTTTAAAAAAATATATGACTAAGCTGACATAATTTAAGAAAGGAAAGAAATCCACATTCATCTCAGTTTCAGTTAAACTTTGTCCTTTCTCCCCCGGGGCAAATGAATGGAGCATTTTCTGCTACAATTGCTATCTATGGCTTCAATCATTTCTCTTGCTGCTATTCTGCTTCATATATCTGAGATTAATATGGATCGATACTCTTGTTAGACCTCAATTAACATCTAGAGACAGTCCTGAATCTGCAGTAATATGGGTGTTTTATAATCCATATAAGTTCAGCAGATAGTATGAGAGGTGTACATTGCAAATTATCATGGTAGAAAGGAAATTCCCTGCCTCCAGATTGCTTGAATTTTCTTCACACAAAAATGAAAAGACAGAGAAAACATCCAAATTTGTTCTAGTAAATGTATGTTTGGAACATTGAGTAATCTATATGGAATGTTGTCAGAATTAGACTTGGGTCTGAATTCCTATCAGGAAAAAATTGTAAAGAATATTCCTGAAGCTAGCTGGAAATGGGTTTGGATTCACTATCACAGTTAAAATTATGTGTGAATCTTAAAGAATGTTTCTACAAACTGCTATTTAGATGGGATATCACTCCACTGATGTTACTAAATCTATCCTAGGCTAAACAATGCTTGTGGTGTTGCAACTCTACACAAGCACATATAGGTTATAACTAGTGGGTATGTCGTAAGGTAATAAAAATGTGGAAGTTAGTTCTTCATCGTATAGAAGAAATTTCTTCTTCTTTTGTATTGTTTTGCTATGTGGAAATTAATGGTCCCAGCTGGTAAGTCAATCAATGATTATTCACCTTCTCACTATTGCAAGGAAGACTATTACTAGTTTAGTTATAATTGCAAAAGGAAAGGCATTCTGTTAATGTCAGATAGGTCACTATGGAGCTGGAATAAATACATATGATGGAGAGAGCAATCCTATGGTCCCTGGGTGAGTGTCCCAGAGACCATAGGATGGCTCGGAAAACCCCTTCTGAGGTTGGAGAGAGTGCTTTGACTTCAGAAGGGGGAGTTGAAGAACCAACCCCTGACCCCTTGCAGCCAGTGTGGAGAGAACCGCATTGGCTGCCTCTCTGAGGTCAGAAAATCAACCTCAGAGAGGGGGAAATGGTGGCTAAAAAGCCCACCCAGTGAAAAACTCAATGATTGGAGGATGGGGAGGCAAAGATCACCTCTGCTGCTTGGCATGTAAGGCTGGGCAGGGGTCTGGACAGAGTGGCTGTGCCCAGAACTACTCTCAAAAGCCACCATCATCTCAGAGGTCCAAAAGCAGCTATAGCTTTAGAAACAACAACAACAAAAACAAGGGTATCTACTGAAAGGGGATTCCAGCAGAAACAAAAGGGGCAGAGGTGCCAGGAACACTTTCTGGAAACACAGTAGTAGTCTGGATGGAATTATTTGGTGCTAGGTAGAACTCACAAAGACACCCAAGGCTATGGTATTGTCAATGAAATAATGTCAGGGTGCTCTCCTAGTTGCATAAGAAAGTGGGAGAGTTTGTATTTGGCACTTCCCAGAGTTCTGTTTAGGGATTAGGACCTTTTGTTTTCTATTCCAATGGAGGGCAGGGGAAGTGAAGCTGCTCCATTAGTTTGTATGGAAGTGAGGAAGGGGGCATTTTTCTGAGCCCTCATATTGGCTTGGGATAAGTTGGGAAAATCCCTTGAGTTCTTCTGATTTCCCCCCTTGGAGAATTTTGGTGATTCCTGAATTAGTCTGAGATCAGTTTAGAGGAGTTCACCCATCTCTAGAATTGAATGCATCAAAGGTGCCACAGAACACAGAAGCCATGGTTGTTTTTGCTACAGCAGACGACTATACTGCTGGAATTCAGCTGCATCCAAGGCATTTCATGCCATGTGGATTTCCTTAGATCAAGTAGTTTTCCCATTAAGAGGCAAAGTTATTTCTATGGTGCCTGTTGGTCATATTAGTTTCTAGGCAAGGTTAGAAGGGATTAGAAAGGGTGGGAGGAGGATCTCTCTCTCAGTCACTTAACTAACAGCAGCCTATCAAAAAGTACCTCAGAGAATTATGCAAGACAGTTCCATGCAAATTCTGCTCAGAACAGACATTCTATTTATGCTAAGAAGGCTAAAAGTGCAGGGACTCTGGAGTAACGAGACTGGTCGGGAGCAGAAAAGAGCAGCTGAAAGGAAGAAAGAAAGAAGAAAGAAATCTTAGAGATAAAGTGTTGTTGGGGAAATTAATGAAGAAAGAAGACAACAGAGCAGAGCTCCTTTTGATACCAATATATCAGTATAACAATATATCAGAGCTCCTTTTGATACCAATAATCCTGGGATTGGCAATAAAATTAAGGCACTTTTGTAGCTTACTTTAGATTTCCAGGAAGCAAAAACATTGAAATTTATAAGATCATTATAATTCAACACAGATAGCTCGTTGTTGTTGTTGTTGTTGTTGTTTTACACAAAAACTCACTATTTGCACCTCACAAATAACTCCTGCCAAAAATACTGTAGTTTTAAAGGCATCTGTCTGTATGGCTCTCTCTCTCTCGCTCTCTCTCTCTCTCTGCACCTGCTACGGAGTACCACGGCTATTTATCTGGAAACTGCCCAAGGTATGTGAAAGTATGTAAAAATGCACTCTATGCTATGCTTGCTTGTATTGGTGTAGCAATGTGAGAAACAAAAGAAATTACCTGCATGGATTATTTGGCAGCGCACAGCACAGGGTTTAAATAGCTACAAAGTATGTGTAATGATAGTCAGTCTGAAATGTACTCATGGCAGGGTTGATCATTTACCATTCAATACTATGCATATTTACTCAGAAGTAAGTCCCACTGAATTCAATGGGCTTACTGTCAAGTGAGCATGCATAGGATTGCAGCCTTAGCTGAAAGAAATGTGTGAGAAAATTCCAATGCAAATTCTATTAATTTTAATTGGCTTGCATTGATATTAGCTTCATTTGGATCTTTCCCACCAACCAATATTCACATTTATGGATAGTGTTGGATAGTAAGGGGCACTCACCGTGCCAGAAAGAATTCATCTGAGATCTCACCCTGTTTCTGATATAACCAACCTCCTGAACAAACAGATAGTGTTTTCCCAAAACATATCTGCTTTTGCAGGATTTTGTGGGAGTGCTCTTATCTTGAATATCCAAGACTCTGTCTGGCCAAAGTAAGGACAAAACCTCTGTCCAGTTCAGCACCTTGCCTCCAATGCTGGCCAGCGAGATTCTGCTAGGACCTCACAAAAATGCATGAGGGGGATAGCTATTCCCTGTTCTTCACCAGCATTTGATAACCAGCCATATACTGCTTTTCTCTAATTGACATTTTAAGATTAGCCACTGACAATCCTATGCATTTACCAAGTCATAACTTGTAGATCCCCTTGTGATTAGTGGGATTTACTTCCTGTGTAAGTGTGCATAGGATTGGAGCCTAGAAGAAGAATAAATACTCTAGTCCATAAGGTGCTACAACACTGTTGGTTTTGCTGCAAGCCTGCAACAAACTTACAAACTAAGATGTATCCTTCAAGGATCTGAAGAACTTTCCTTTAAAATAATGCAAGCTAGTGATTGTCCCCACAGCTGGTGGCACTGAATTCCATACATTAGTTGCATGCTATACAAAGAAATTGTGGTTTACCTCTGGTATACTTTGGTGTTTTGCAGGTCTGAAAAAATATATATCTGGATGTAATGTCTGAAGGAAACACTACCACAATGGTCAAGGAGTTTGTATTTGTGGGGTTAACAAGAAATCCTACACTCCAGATCATCCTCTTTTTGGTATTCCTAGCTATTTATATGATCACCTTGGTTGAAAATCTAGGAATGATTGCCTTAATAAGGGCCACTCCCCGGCTCCATAGTCCAATGTACTTCTTTCTCAGCAGCTTGTCTTTCCTGGATGTGTGCTTCTCTTCTGTGTTTGCTCCAAAGGCATTAGTGAACTTCCTAGCAGATAAAAAGTCAATTTCCTTTATTGGATGTGCAATGCAAATGTACTTTTTTATAGGTTTGGGGAGCGCAGAGTGCTTTCTCTTGGCTGCGATGGCCTATGATCGCTATGTGGCTATCTGCAAACCACTGCTGTATCCAGTTCTCATGTCTCCTAGAGTCTGTACTCTTCTGGTGGGGGGGTCATATGTTCTTGGGCTTTTGCATTCGCTTGTTCAAACAGCCTTCACCTTCAGACTGTCATTCTGTGGGTCTAAGGTGATCAATCATTTTTTCTGTGACATCACTGCACTTTTATCAATCTCCTCTTCTGATATCTATATCAATGAACTCCTGATTTTTTACGTGGCTGGTCTTGTAGAAATAATCACCATCCTGAGTGTTGTGGTTTCCTATGTGTATATTCTCACCAACATTGTGATGAAGATCAGCTCAGCTGCAGGCAGACTCAAAGCCTTCTCCACTTGCACCTCACACCTGACTGTGGTCACAATCTTCCATGGGGCTATTCTCATCTTGCATTTCCGACCAGCATCTAGCAATGGATCTGCCATCCAAGATGTGAGTGACAAAGTTCTAGCTGTGTTCTATACCATTGTCATCCCCTTGCTGAACCCTTTGATTTACACCCTGAGAAACAAGGAGGTAAAGGATGCCTTGGCCCATATTCAAAGGAAAGTGTTTGCCAAAATGATTAGGTAATGAAACTTTTCATAGGAAGTGGATATGGTATTATTAAACGTACACAACTTTGAAATGAAAGAAAGATCCATCCATCAGAATACCAGTGGTCTCTATGTTCCGATTTCCCCCTCCCCCATGCATGGCTTTTTAGTTCAACTGTGCCCATTTTTCCCAAGGTGAATGGATGGAACAATCTTTACTATGAATGATATACTGTATGAATGCTCTAACATGGAGTTTTACTGCTATTGCTTCAACTAGTCCCCTTTGCATATGTATAACAGATTAATCAATCAATAAGTAGTCAATTAATCAGTAATTAGTTAATCAGTAATCAACATCTATGGCCAGTTGGATTAACAAGTGGAACTTCTAATAAAATGTTGCCACGTATCCACACTCTCTCACACAAGTGCTCTTCTTCTTTGGGGCTCCAGCCAACTTGGAACAGGAGCCTTGTAGTGCTGCTCAGGTCTCTTGGGGATGTGATTCAGGAAGAGAGAAGGAGAAGACAACTCCCCTCACCCCACGGCCTTCCCCTGCTATGCTGCAAGTTTGGGTTTGGGGCTGGCTTCCACCTCCAGACCTGTGCATTTTATAGCTGCATAGTTGGCACTAGGAGGGGGTTCTGGAGCTGGAAAGGGAAAAGAGGCCCCCTTTCCTTACCATCCTCTTGAAATATATCTGTAAATATATCTGTAGCAAGGAATTATTTTTTTTACCTCACAACTTACATTGCCTCAACCCTAGCCCCTCCTTCCAGGATACTCTTCTTTCGCATCCCACCTCCAGTCCTCGCCTCAACTGACACATCAGCATTTCCCACATCCTGGAATTCTTGTCAGGCCATGAGGAAGGTGTGAGATATTCTTTAAGTCATTCCTATTCTTTTACTTTATACAGTTATTCACTTCTGCATACCTAGGGAGTCCTCCAAGTATGATGAAAAACCACGATGTTATTTTTGAGTGGCCCTATTTTGTTTCCAAAGTGTTAGACACTCAGTTGCCTGTTCATTATAAGAAGAAGCAAGTGGAGCCTTGGGTGGCCATGTGCCCTCTTTT
Source organism: Shinisaurus crocodilurus (assembly GCA_021292165.1). Lineage (NCBI taxonomy): Eukaryota > Metazoa > Chordata > Lepidosauria > Squamata > Shinisauridae > Shinisaurus > Shinisaurus crocodilurus. The sequence continues at coordinate 192,484,641 of CM037876.1, read as the reverse complement.
ACAGAGGACAGTCCCCTATTTGAAAAGCTGGCAGAGGACTGTCCTCTATTTTGAAGGCATCCTCTATTTGAAGGCCTGTCCAGTCCAAGTTCAGTTTAAAGATAAAGAAGGGAGAGCAGGGCCTTGAAGTTGCCCATCAACAGCATCTGGACAGCAGATTGAGCAAGACACACTGTTCATCTGGTCAGTCTTCCACCCTACCCTGAGATGTACTGTATTTCTATTTACATTATGAGAATTATTTCTAAATGCACATCTATACATAAGCACATGCAATGTTTATGCAAATCACTCTCCTTTTGTTTTGTTTTTGTATGTTTTTTGGTCCTCTTTTTCGGCAGTTCACAAGTGAAGTGGCCACCTTCGGCCTGCAACACAAATCCTGCACTGTATCCCTACTCACTAAGAGGTGTCCTCCTGTTCAGGTCTCCAGACGGCCTAGAACAGAAGCCTTGTAGTGCTCTTCAGATCTCAGGTGGTGGTGGTGAGTTTCAGAAGTGGGGAAGGGAACCCACTTTTCTCCCTCACCCTGACCTTTCCCTGCTGTACAATATAGCACTAGAGGGCTGCCAGTCCCAAATCTGAGCATTGTATAGGGGGGAAGTAGGGCGACCAAAATGAGAGGGAAGTTTTATGGGGTTGTGGGAGAAATAGACAAAATATTTTTTGGGGGTGTCCTTTTTATCTTTGTCCTTAAAAAAAGATGTAGCCCATCCATCTCCAAAGCAATCTCTCTTAATCTCTCACAGAGAAAGAGAGCACTGCTGGATGCCAGCCACCAATATTGTGGCAATATTGCTTCCCCCCCCCCAACAAAGGCGATGGCAGCCACCCCTGAACAATAGCTGAAGTGGCCCTCTCTATTTGACATCCCTGAATAGGCCATTTTGGTTCAAGCCTACTGTTCCCAACTGCTCTCAACCATAGACTTAATCATGTATAGATTCACACAAGCCTCCTTCAGGTGCTCTCCACATGAGCACCAATGTGTGGAGGAGGGAGCTGACCCTGTCCCTGTCATCACCCACCACCACCACCACCAATCACAACTCCCAACGTCCATGTGTTGACATGTACGTCTGCGCAGCTGTGTGCACAAAGGCTTCCCCTCTGCAGATGTCTGCGCCATCAATGAATGAATTTTGACTGTTTAGAATGGGGAAGAATCTGCACAAAAGCCGAGGAACCACAAATGATTGGTGATCTGAGGAAAGGGTATGTGGACATCTGAGAACCCTGCAGAGCCAAATTGGGTCCCCAGGCAAACTAGATCTGGCCTGCGGGCCTGCGGGCCTGGGGTTCAACACCCGTGCTCTATAGGCTCAACTGCCACCAACTTTCTGTAAGTCTGGAAGATGACAGGCCCTGTCAGGCCATTTCCCCCCCTTTTAATTCACAAATTTGTATTGTTCTGATTACAGTGGATTCTCCCCACCCCAAGAAACCGTGGCCTTATTTTAGGGTGGTCCCATTTTGTTTCTGAATGGGTACACAGGTAAACTGCTGAATTTGTTATTAGAGGGAATGCTGATGTAAATCCTGCAGAAAGAAAAAGTAGATAATTGTGCTTATTGTTTTTCTTCTTTTTTTTAAGTATCTAGGAAAGAAATGCCCCACCCCCAAAGTACTTAAATATCTTCCTGTATAAAAAATATAGGAAAAATATGAAATGGCAGAAGCCTATATATATATTAGTGTGGAGAAAGCCTGACACGAGTATGCATGCACACACACACACACACACACACACAGTCTCTGTCCAGGGGAGGGGGGCGAGGAGGGGGGATTGAGTTACAGGGAAGCAGACAGACAGACCGGCATCCCCAACAATGGAGAGTCTCGGTTGAATTCCACAAAACCCAAGAAAGGACCATCAAGACCATCAAACTATCAGGGCAGTCTCAAAGAGCTGTAAAGTACCCAGTACGTCACCTTCTTCTCGGGCAGGAATAAGCCCACCTGATACGAAGGGGCAGGCATAAGCCCCCACCTGACCTGGAGGGTGGGGAGAGCGGGAAACTCAGGGGTAGAAAACCCCTCTCCCTTCCTGTGAGGGGTTGTTGGGAACACAGGGTGCTTCATAACAAGGTTCATCCTCCAAGCGGTGGCTGGAGTAAGCTGTTCTCATCCCCGGATCGGCTGACCCGGAGCCAGGCTGAAATTGACTAGCAGTAAAGTCTTTAGTCTAAGGTAACTGACTAATCCCAATGCGCTAGCCTGGGAGCCTGTTTCACTGATAAACGTAGAGGTCACCTCAGGTTGTGTTGACATTATAGTATTCCTAGAAAGCTGTTAGTTCCGCTCCGTATCTTGTGTAAATAAATAAAGCCTTATTTGGTCATTTAAAGGGCTCTAGTTTCCTCTTGTGTATGCAAACCTCCTAGTCGGTTTCACTTGCTTGTACGGGCTGTAACTCAGTGCCGGTTAACCCGTTAAGCACCGAACTCACGCATAGGACCCGGGTGCTGGTCCTTCACAATTAGAAAATCCAAAACCCAACACATTTCGAGCAAAACTCTCTTCTGAGTAGAAGAATGACTGCAAGTAAATAAGCCCCATTTTGCCAACACCTAGAATGAAAAAGACATGAGGCACAAGCAATAAGTTGCATAATGGATCACAACTATTTGATACAATCTGCAATGGGAATATCTAACACACCCTTTCTACATTGCTGATACCTACAGTATGAGTTTAAGCGCTGGAATGTTATCTTTTTTGCCATCTCACTGTTTTGAATTGTGCAATTATATCTTTTTTTAATTATTTTTAATCTTATATGTGTATTAAATTTATGTAAGCCACTCCGAGTGTCAGCCACTCGGGGAGCCTTATTGTCTGAAAATGTGGAAGTAATTAGTTTCCTAAACAAGCAAACAAAGAAGTCCTTAAATTTGCTTAAATTTGAATTTTGGGTGGCCTGGCCATCATATAAAGCTACCACTTGGTTGGAAATTTTGACAGGTTGGCATTTACGATTGCATGGACATTAGAAAAATGTACAGGCAGAAGAATCTGACAAGGTGAGTTACACCAGCAGACATAAGAGGCTACTGGCATCATCAGTCCAGTGAGACCTGAGGGTCAATGACACTATCAGTACTCAAGGGTGGTTCCTGTCTCAGTTCCTCTTGGATTGGTAAGCTGTGAGAGGTTGGTTGACATATATTTCCTTCAGCGCTACAGTGCTTCAGAATGCTCACCAGCACGTCCTATCCTTCCATCACACACTCACCATCCTGTACTGCACATGCCAGTTGAGAGCTAGTTATGAATGGAATGGGCTCCAAATGAGCTCAGTTCAATACCAAATCATCTAGCATTGCGGAGGAGGTGAAAAACTCCCCCCGTCCCATGACCAATCAGGGGGGGGGATGACAAAAATATCCTACTCAGCCCAGTTAAGGCAAGCAGCTAAACCTACAGTGCCAGTGTTGGGGGGAGGTGCCAGTTTGCTCCACTGTGAGGCTGGAGTAGGCTTGAACCAAAATGGCCTATTCAGGGATGTCAAATAGAGGGGGCCAGATGTGCAAACATCTGTACTCCATATGTATCCCATGTTGGCCATCTGGCCTGAGGCCTATCAGTAAGGCTGCATCCTGTAGCCTCATCATGCTACATGGAGGAAAAGCCTCCGCCTACCCCAACATTAAACAGTGGGGTGGGACCTTGCTGTCTAGTCATGTGAAATCTCTTGCTAGCTTTCACTTTCTGCTTCATCTCCAGTCCCCTACATTCTGATTTTCATGTTGCTCAAACTGTCTGTCACTTCTGAGTACTGCTGAGGAGTGTTACCTATAATATTGGGTGGCTGCTGTAGTGGTTTGCTTTTGTTCTTTATTTTAACATATGTATGTAATAAAGTTGCAGTTGACTGGCACCAATTAATTAGCTATTAATTTTATTTCTCAAAGACAGAGATGCAAAAATAATCCCTACAATGGAGGGAAATATCACACCTGATGCTTTCTTGACTGAAGTGTGCACTAATGTAGGAAATACCCTGTGTACACTGGACTCATCATGTGCGAGGAATATGCAAATGTCTTGTTTTGGTGGGTGTACCCATGAGCCCCAATAGGGCCAAGTGAGGACTTGTTTCCCCACACAACGTCCAGTGAGTAGGCAGATGATCTCCTCCCATCATCATAGCGCTTGGCTGTTGTTGGCTTCATCATTGAGCTACACTAGTCATTAGGGCATTGCACTAACACCTGGAATAAAATAGGTGAGGCACTTGAATTGGTCTAACAAGGGGCACAGCTTTATTTACATCAACAACAGAGCTCTATAATGGATATTATCAGCTGTGTAGGAACTTGCTGATGCAGGAGCTGCCTTTGGACCCCCTGCTTGTCTAATTAAGGATGAACATAGTCCAGCCATGAGCCAGAAGCAGCATATAGCCTGCTTCAGGTCACACCTTTTTGGTGGCAAAGGAGGCCATCCCCAGTCAACACCTCCCCAAACCCCAAGACTCTGGGTGTGAGATAAAGACAAGCCCCCAAAGGGTTTCTTTCTCCAGCTGCAGATCCCAAAAACCTGAGTGGCAAGTCTAGGGAGCCCCCTTTCACAGAACTGCCATGGCTCTTCCTTATAATCTACTTTCCTCACACTGCACTGCCATTGTGACCAACCTATTTAATTGCTTTGGTGCCACCCTCAGTAATATACTGATCTCCCTGAGGATCAGTGTTGAGTAGGTGAAAAAACTTGCTTTCCTTCGGTCAATTTGGTCAACAGGCAAACAAAAAAAATTAAAAATTGTCTAACTAGGCCCCAAAGTAACAAGCTACTCCTACACTGAAACCTTGAGGACAGGAGGGTGGGCTTCAAGGCAAATTTCAATAAAGCCCAGCAATGGGTGGGTGTAGGCATCATCATAATCATCATCATCATCATCATCATCATCATCATCATAAATTTTATTTCTATACTGCCCAGTAGCCGAAGCTCTCTGGGTGGTTTACAACAATCAATTAAAAATACAGTACAATATAAAAGATACACAATAGAAACATTATAAAAAATTAAAACCAAATGTAAAATTACAGAAATAGTGAGACAAGTTAATGCAATGTGACCTGTAAAAAAGTTAAAAATGACCACTCCACCATGCACTACTGAGAATTGTTAAAGGCCTCAACATAGAGGGCAGTCTTAACCTGGTGCCAACAAGATAGCAGAGTTGGCACCAGGCAGGTCTCAGGGTGGAGCTTGTTCCACAGTTGGGGGGCTACCACAGAAAAGGCCCTCCCCCTTGTTGCCACCCTCAGAGCCTCCCTCAGAGGTGGCGGTGAGTCAGTGGAAGGCCCCAGATGTTGAGCGTAGTGTCTCGGTAGATTGTGGTTGGGAGAGGTATTGCGTCAGGTATTGCAGTCCCAAGCCGTGTAGGGCTTTAAAGGGTAAGACAAGCACCTTGAATCGGTCTCAGAAGCATATAGGCAGCCAGTGCAAGTGGGGCAGAACTGGTGTTATGTGTTCAGACCTTCTGGTCCCAGTAATGAGTCTGGCTGCCTTCTGGTCCCTGAAATGAGTCTGACTTATATGCCCTTCCTTAGCCCCACTCCCAGCTGGCTTGTGTCCTGATGCAAGGTATGACCACACATGTCTCTGTCCAGTCCCTGCCTCCCCTGAGCCAGGTGCAATGCTCTCCCATCCCACCCGCACCTCTGGATTGGGGGAAAGGTATAGGAAGGAAGGACCATGGCTCAGTGGTAAAGCCCATGCATTGTATGTGGAAGGTCCCAGGTTCAATACCTGGCATCTCTAGGTTGGACTGGGAAAGACTCCAGTCTGAAACCATGGTGAATCACTGCCAGTCAGTGAAGACAATATTCCACTAACAGAACCAGTGCTCAGTGCTCAGACTTGGTATAAGGCAACTTCCTATGTTATTGAGAGTTCTACAATCCCATTACTACTCTACTCCCCCTAGGGATGAGGGAGAAATTCATTTGGTTCATATCTTGACGCGAATGTACCTAATTTCTCACTTTGGGACCAATATATGCAACTGAGTTTCAGTTATCCTTCAAAATTCTCCAAATTTTGCACTGGAGTTCTCCAATGGAAAAAATGCACACAACAATGTGTATATTAGTGAAAATACAATTAAAAATACATTATATTAGGGGAAATTGCCTACAACATGTGTGTATTAGGAGAAACATGCACAAAAATGTGTACACATTTTCATTCAACCTTTTTTTAAAAAAAAAATCTCAGTGTTTAGGACAAACCTAAGATTGGAAAAATAAGAAAATGAGACAAACCAAAACTGACACATTTGTCCATCACAACCCATAGCATTCTGGCAGCTGTAGTAGTATCATACATGTTTATTTTTAAGGGCAGGTTGCCCGCTTCCTCTTGTCTTATCCCCTCACATGGAATTAGTTCCTTTCTTATCAGAAACAAGAAACTATTGCTGTGCCTTCCACACGCTTGAATCCTTGAGGGATTCAAGTCCTCAAGAGATTACGATGGATGCCAAGAAGTCCTCCAAGGACACACAGCACTGAGAGATGTGATTTTTGTTACATGAAAAAACAGCTCTGGGAGTATATATACAATTATGATACCATTTCATGCATGTGACAAAGTGGACTCTAGTGCAAGGATGCTTGTCCTATAATAATTGTCTTAGCTGTCACATTTCTCTCTCTCTCTCTCTCTCTCTCTCTCTCTCTCTCCTTTTTTCTCTTTTTGCTTGCTACAACAGACGAACATGGTTACCTCTCTGGAATTCAGTTCTACTGATGGAATTTCACTCTTACATTGATTTCCTTAGACCTGCTAACACCCCATTTTCCATTAAGAGTAAGTACAGATACATACATACATACAAACACAAAAAAGAGGAGCCAGCATGTTGTAGCTGTTTCCCCACCAACATATTTGTGGATGAGCTTTACTACCTTTGCTTTTCAAATAATGCACGTACCTGTCTCAGTGCCTCTGCAGCAAACACTGGTTTGGAAATGGGTTTCACCAATCCCATGTTTCTCTCAGGCTGCTAGGCTTTTTTGGTTGTTCTTTAATGTGCTGTTTATATATTAATATACATGCTGTATGTAGGATTATACATTTAAGCAATTATGCAACAACTGATTATTTTTCTGCAGTAATCATTTGTTTTTAAGCTGAAAAGATCCTCTCAGGTGAGAAGAGAGGGCGCCTTGTGAAACACCCAGCTAAATCAGCATTCTGCACAAGCCATTCAGTTTCGAAGCTTGTTCCCCCTGCATTTAATCACCAAGAGAAGATTGCACGTGTGAGGGTGGTGAATGTCCTTCCCAGAAGGGCTTCTGTTTTTATGTATATATAGACTTTCCCTAAGAATCACACAGTTGTTACTTAGCTATAACAAATGTCAGGTAATGCAGTATGTTGGTCACTTTAGTTTTGAGGGGAATATAGTGGAGGATGATGTTGGAGGATATGGAAAGGAGTCGGTCCTATACAGGTTAGGACGAAGCAGAGTTTTCCCCCTTATGCGCAGCCTGGTTATTGAAACTGGTTATCACCATGGGGGTTGTTAAACCCTGCTAAAAGGCTCTTAAAAGGAATGGATTGTCCATACAAGGCTTAAAACTAATAAAGACATTTATTAGTTTTACTTACAGTCCGTTTATTCATATATGCAGGGTCAGGACCGGTGCAAGGCAGTTTGGTGCCCTAGGCAAGATCAGATATTTAGCGCCCCCCTTCCCACTTGAGAGCATTGTATTTTTTTTTCAAGGTGTTTCTAGCACCCCCTTTAGCCCTGCGCCCTAGGCGGCTGCCTAGTTGGCCTAATGGTAGCACCGGCCCTGTGCAGGGTGCATATAGGCAGGTTAGAGTCTTTGGTGTTGAGTCTGCTTCATTGGAGGTCACTAGCTGGAAGCCAGCTCAGACCATGTGTCCATCAGGTTGGAGAGGGAGAGAGAGCTGGCCACAGAGAGGCCGGAGGAGGAGGGGTTACAAAACATGCTCCCTGGGGATTGTTCAATTAACCCTTTTCTCCCACTGTAACTAGTGGTTACATTACCTTGTTGATTTAAGGAGGCAATATTACAATTTCCACCAGATGGAAGGTCTCTATGTGTGTGTGTGGGGGGGGGGGATTAGACCTTATCAGCCACTCCTCTAACAGCAGCCAACCAATATAAATTCAGATCAGAGGCTAAAAGTGCAATCCTATGGCCTCAGACAGCATCCCAGGGGTCATAGGATTATCTGTGCCTCACGCTGGCTCAGCTTGTCTCAGCGTGGAAAGCTAAGCAGGGTCAGGCCTGGTTATTACTTGGATGGGAGACCCCTCCTCTGGTTTCCTGCATTGAGCAGGGGGTTGGACTCGATAGCCTTGTAGGCTCCTTCCAACTCTATCAGATCTATGAAATCTATGAAATCTAGAAAACCTCCGAGGCCACAGACAGAGCTACAACCCCAGAGGGTTTTTAAAACTAGATCTTAAATGTTTCTTTTACTGCTAGGAATTCTGTGAGGGAAAAGTATGGATGGCATGGAGTATGAAGATCATTTGGGGGCCGAGAGAAGGACCTTGGCAAAATGTTACAGACTGAGTGTCACTGGGACTATTAATGACAGGTTTGAGGGGGCTCTGAGCAATGTGTCCTCTGGTGGGGCCCCTCCTACATGGGTGGGCTCCCTTAGACTTAGTGGTGGCAGCAGCAGCACTCAAAAGGTGCTAGACCATGGTAATTTCCCAGAATGTCCTGGAATGCCTGACTTAGCACACACTAGGGCATTGTGGGAAATTTAAATGGCTCCCTGCAGACCCAGCTGCCTAGCACTGGGAGGCAGGGCAGGCATTAGTTCTAGTGGGCCCTGCCAGGGTGCTGGGGCCTCACCAGCTGCCCTAGGATGCCAGGAGCTGTAGCTGAGCCTATTTAATGAGTGGGGAAGGAAGAACAGCAGGTTACTCGTTTTCTTCTGAGAGTTATCATAGAATCATAGAAAAGTAGAGTTGGAAGGGGCCTACAAGGCCATCGAGTCCAACCCCCTGCTCAATGCAGGAATCCAGATCAAAGCATCCCTGACAGATGGCTGTCCAGCTGCACCTTGAGTGCCTCCAGAGTGGGACAGCCCACCACCTCCCTAGGTAGTTGGTTCCATTGTCTTATTGCTCTAACAGTCAGGAATTTTTTCCTGATGTTTAGGTGGAATCTGGGTTCGAACTAAACAAAGTTGCTCAAGCTTTGTCATTTGGATAAGCAGAGGGCAAGTTGGCAATCAGATTGAGGTCATCATTCTTGAAGTGTACCTACTTCTTGTGGAGAAACTGCAGTTGAAATGTTTATGGTCACCCTGATTAAACACATCAGATAGATAGATAGATAGATAGATAGTCGGGTCTTGCTAGGAAAGCTAGTGCCACAATGAACTAGTTTGTTTTTTAAGATGCCAGTGGTGTCTCTGGGTGCTTCCAGATGGAGGGCTCTTAGCACTACCAATCAAAAGACATTTTGCAGCTGTGCTGTTCCAACTTTCCCTGCTTAATGGATTTTTTGTGGAAAGTAAAAAAGCAGAAGAAGTGATGGGGGGGGAATGGGAGGGCTACAAATCAAATGTTTGGACCTCCCATAAAATTCTGTGAATGAGGCAGGGCCAGGGTGATTGCACAATAAAAGCCTCATCTGACTGGAAGCACCATTGTGCTCTTTCTCTTGTCCCCATGGATCCCCTCCAAAAGCCACACACAAAATAACAACAGGTATTTATCTGGCATCTGCAAAAGAAAAGAAAAGAGATTGTTGTCCCAGATAAGCCGATATTTGCAATAGTTCCTTCCGTTAGCAGGGTTGTTGGTGATTTTGATTAAAATAAATGTTTTGCTTGAATTGTTTGGCACATCACAGGGTAAAAATATTTAAAAAGTAGGTGTAATGACTATCTATCTGAAATGTACTCAGGGTTGTTGTGCAGATAAAATGGGGGTGGAGTCAGGGCCAGTGCTACCATTAGGCCAACTAGGCAGCTGCCTAGGGCGCAGGGCTAAAGGGGGCGCCAGAAATAGGGAGGGAGGGCTCAAGTGGGAAGGGGGGGCGCTAAATATCTGATCTTGCCTAGGGCACCAAACAGCACCAAACTGCCTTGCACCGGCCCTGGGTGGAGTGGGGAGCTATGTTTGCTTTTCCTAAACTCCTTGGAGGAGAGATGGAGTATATGTAATGTAATGAATTACTAATCCCCCAGAGAGAGAGAGAGAGAGAGAGAGAGAGAGAGACCTTCCATCTGATGGAAATGGGCCATAGTCCCTTGCATCATTGGGTGTCCTGGTTATTTTTATGAAGATAAATCATTTGGGTGAATTCTTTGACAGTAAATAACACAGGGTTTAAATATCTACAAAGTATGTGTAGTGAATTCTCTCTCTTAAATGTTCTTGGATTGGATTAATTATACAGGCTGGAGCTGAAACAAAAGTGGGAGAAAGTGTTTAGGCTTTTTTTTTTTTTTTTTAATTTGCTTCCAAAGAATTCTAATATATATTCTCTTCAACTTCCTTGCTAATGGGAACTGTTGGATTTGTTGTTTGTTTTGTTTTGTTTTAAAGAGTAAAATGTGGTATTCTTGTAGCAGCATAATTCAAGGGACATCAGAAGGAATCAGTGAATGAGTCTGGGCTTTCACACACTACTTCCGGGTATAGCCAATTTCCCTGCATTAGCACACAATGCTTTTGTGGGTAGGTTGCATTGTATGGTACACTTTTAGTTTATGTGTGGGTAGATCCTCATTTCACCCTATCCCATCTGGGCTCTATCTAGTCTACCTGTACAAAACCTCTATCTAGTCTACCTTTCCTCAACCTGCCACCCTTCAAATGTGTTGGACTACAATTCCCATCACCCCAGCCAACACCCCATGTGTTGCTGGTTGGGGATGATGGGAGTTGTAGACCAACACTGGAGGGTGCCAGGTTGGGGAAGGCTGATTTAGTCTCTCTTGTTGACCAAACTGATGCCTTTGGGGAACTCGAGAAGAAAGCAAGATGGGGACAGGCCTCCCCTGTTGTTTTATTCCAGCATTTGGTAATAGGAGATGCACTGCCTATGTAACAGAAGTTACATTTTGAGATGATTGCCTTTGGTAGACATCCTCTGTAGATTTGTCTAACCTGCTTTCAAAGTAAAACAAGCTAGTGGCCATCTACACACAACTGGTGGCAATGGATTCCATATGTTTGTCATATACGCTATGGAGAAAATATGATTTATCTGAGCTGCTGTGCTCCTTTATTTTGCAGATCTGGAAAAAAGAAGGTCTGGGCACAATGGCAGAAGAAAACAGCACAGCATTGATCAAGGAGTTTGAATTTGTAGGTTTAACACACAATCCTGTACTGCAGATCTTCCTCTTTCTGGTGTTCCTAGCTTTTTATATTATGACTTTGGTGGGAAATCTTGGAATGATTGCTTTAATAAGGGCCAGTCCCCGTCTCCACACTCCAATGTACTTCTTCATCAGCAACCTGTCTTTCCTGGATGTGTGTTTCTCCTCTGTGGTTGCCCCTAGGTCCTTAGTGAATCTCTTAGCAGATGAAAAGTCAATTTCCCTTCTTGGGTGTGCAATGCAAATGTACTTTGTAATAGGTCTGGGGAGTGCAGAGTGCTTTCTTTTGGCTGCAATGGCCTATGATCGCTACGTAGCTATCTGCAAACCACTGCTGTACCCAGTCCTCATGTCTCCTAGAGTCTGTATTCTCTTGGTGGTGGTGTCATATGTTCTTGGGCTTTTGCATTCTCTTATTCATACAGCCGTCACCTTCAGAGTGTCATTCTGTCACTCTAATAAGATCAGTCATTTATACTGTGACATCACTGCACTTTTATCACTCTCCTGTTCCGATATCTACATCAATGAACTCCTGATTTTTTATGTAGCTGGATCCGTGGAAGCAACCACTATCCTGAGCGTCATGGTTTCCTATATGTATATTCTTGCCAACATTGTGAGGATCAGCTCAGCTGCAGGCAGACTCAAAGCCTTCTCCACTTGCACCTCACACCTGATTGCAGTTACAATCTTCCACGGGGCCATTCTCATTTTGCATTTCCGACCAAAGTCTAGCAGTGGATCTGCTGTCCAAGATGTGAGTGACAAAATTCTCTCTGTGTTCTATACCATTGTCATCCCCTTGCTGAACCCTTTGATCTACAGCCTGAGAAACAAGGAGGTGAAGGACGCCCTTGGAGTTATTCAAAGGAAGGTGTGTGCCAAAATGATTAGCTAGGTAGCCATCGTTGAACAATAGGACATTGTTATGTCTACATAGCTTAAAAAGAAAAAGAGAGACATTCATACTCCTCGCATCTGAATTCTGAAATTCGGGCGTTCTGTTTCTGTTCTGCCTTTTGAACAGGTAAAATACGTGTATTCATACAAAAATAAACATGCTTTATTTTACAGCTATGCAAATAGTTACCCCCTTTATGGAGAACTGTGCAGGTGCAATAGGGGGCCTGCCCTGACCCCTGTGGCACTATTCTCCACAAGCAGAGGCTGGCAGAGGAGATCCGATATGCTATCTAAACCCACTCCAGCCTTCAACCTTGTGGGTAGAGAGGGTCATGCTGTAGCCAACTAAATATGTACAGGAAGTCCCCGGGTTAAGAACGTCCGACTTAGACAACCCATACTTAAGAACAGACTTCAGTTCTGGGTTCCCCGGCGCTACGTCGTTGACGCAGAGTACATAGCATAGTATACTACGCCATTTGCATAATTTACGCCATTTACGTAAATGCCGATTTTAACGTATAGAATGCTATGCTGTTCCGACTTACATACAGATTCGACTTAAAGACATTCTTAAGAATGGAACTCGTTCATAACCTGGGGCAGTGATGGCGAACCTATGGCATGCGTGCCACAGCTGGCACGCAGGGACCTCTCTGTGGGCACTCAAGCCATTGGTTGCCAGATCGCAAAAAGACCGTCCCCTTCTGCATTCAGCGTCGGGTTTCCATAGTAACTCCTCTCCACTCATTCCTCGCTGGCCTCCACAGGCAGGCACACTCCAACATAATACAGGCCTGTGGCTCACACTGGCTCAGCTTGTCTGAGTGTGGAAAGCTAAGCCGGGTCAGGCCTGGTTATTACTTGGATGGGAGACCCCTCCTCTAGATTCCTGCATTGAGCAGGGGGTTGGACTCGATAGCCTTGTAGGCTCCTTCCAGCTCTATGATCTATGAAATCTCCACCCCCAGAAGCGGACTATTAAGGCACCCAGCCCTCCTTCTAACTGAACAGCTCAGAAGCACAGCGCGTGCGCGCCCGAATCTTTGCGCGCCCGGTGAAGAGCCATGCCCTGAGACCGAGCGGGGCGCGATTAGCTAGTGCCCCCTCCTCCTTCTTGCCAAATTTAAGGCACTTTGAAATAAATAAGTTGGTTTTGTGTTGCAGTTTGGGCACTCGGGCTCAAAAAGGTTCGCCATCACTGACCTGGGGACTGCCTGTATATGTAAAGCAATATGCAGAGGGTCCACGGAAAATGCTCATGGGCTCCTCAGTAAATATGTAAACGTGGGATGCAGAAAGTCTGAAAAACACGCAGGTGACCTGGGTACAAATAGCGTCTTAAACATCAAACTTATTGGGCAGAATTGGGCTCACCATTTATTAACATGACATAGAGCAGAGATAATCAACACACGCCTGTGCTAATAAGGCCTCAAAAGGACTGTGTGGTTCTTAGCAGCTGGTGGGAAAAGTCCTTTCGCAGCCTATACAAGTCAAGAGAGAGTGAAAGGAGCAGTCTTAAAAGGAAGGCATTTTTTAAAAAGAAATATTTTTATTCTCTCTGAGGGAGTAGTCATCAAGCAGTGTACAAAAATGGGATATTGAGGTCTATCACTCACAGTTCTAAACTTCTCATTTCACAGTTATATTCTACCCCCCCCCCCCAGTTTCCCTTTGTCCTGTTTATTTCTTGGTTGTGTACTTTTAAATAAAGGTATAATTGGACTTCTTCTGACTAATACCCAGGATGCTTTATTAAAAATCATGCATCGCTATCCACATTGTTGGTATCCAGAGAGAGCTTAGGCAATAACAGCATTTGTGTATTGTGTAATGATGACAGCCAATGGTGCTGAACAATCTAGGCCACTGTCCCTTAATAGACCTGCTTATTAGTTTGAGTAAAAGTATTTATTTGACCAGCATTTTACATGTGGCAAGAACTGATATGCCCGGGTTGAGGGTGGGTGGGTGGGAAATCACCTGATGCATAATCATGGTCTATGCCAACAGGGGGCACATAGGCCAGGGGAAAATGCTGCATAACTGCTGGAAAATCTGTGCCTGAAAGAAGAAACCTAATGAACTCACTAGAGAGGAGAATAAGATGTGCATATATAATGTATGTATGGGGAGATTGTATGAGTGTTCAAGCCCCCAAAGAGTTTACCTAATTACCTGGTTGTGGCTTCAATCCTATCCACACTTGCTCGGAAGTAGGATTCACTGAACTCAGTGGAACCTACTTCTGAGAAGACATGCGCAGTACACTGTATAGCTATTTATTTTCCTCTATGGATGACTATCAGATATTTTTCATCTATAGTAATTAAACCACAGAAGTGCAAACAATGCCAAGGGAATACTAAATCGTTAAGGGTATGATTCTGCCTTTCTGTCATTTAGAGTCTAGTCTCATCCAAGGACAACTGAATGTTGAAAACAAATCCTCTTAATAAAGATCCATGATCTCTTCTAGCAATGGTCTATGTATTCAGCCACTGGGGGCTGAATTTCTTTGGTCAAGCTGTTTGGGACCCAGAGCCACACTTTCAATCTGCCTCTGATGTCATCCCCCCTCCGCATCAACTTGGCCAGTCTGCCTCCTTCCTTGGGCTGAAAACCTGATAGGCCCCTCCTAGGGAGGCCAAATGCCAAAAGGGATATGTATTGATTGATTTGATTTGTATACTGCCCAACTGGCAGATGCCCTCATGGCGGTTTACAATCATAAAACCAAAACAACAACAAAATGGGGCTCTTCCACCTTTAATAGTTTGTGTAGAGGAGGGCATTTCAGCAGCTATACCTACCCACAAAGGGGTTTTCCTGCACTGGTGCCAGCAGCAGCATGGAACAAGATTGCAGACAGGTCAGGAGGAGGCTGGCCTGGGCTGCAGTGTGTACACATGATCTGCACATTGATGCAAGGGGCGGGGCCATCAGGGCCATATGAGCCCATGGCGCCTATCCCTCAGCCTCTTTGCCATTTCTGACTCCCACCCATGTCCTCCCTATTTTTCAGTTTAGGCTTAGCTGGTTGCATTGGGCCAGCGTAGGAATTTTATGCCTGGCACCAAATTGGCCTGGCCGCCTGGGTTGCAGGTGGTTCTTCGCCTACTCTGTGCTGATGTTTATGGGAAGAGGTTGTTTCCACTAGCAGACCATAAGTGGTAGCTTCATTTGCTCACATTTAGAGCTCACATTCCCAAGGCTTGCCGCTCAAGGTGTTAGGACCCGTGAGCAAGAGGGATACAGGGGACTTCCGGTGGGGTGAATGGTGGACTGATGTCTTCACAAATAGCTGAAGGCACAACGCAGCTTGAAAAATTGGCTAGGAGTGATCCTAGCGGGCGAAAAATCTTTCTGGATCAATAAAATGGAGAGGAGGAGGATTATTATGTAAGCTGCCTTGGGTTCCTTTCAGGGAAAAAAAGGTGGGGAATAAATATAATTAAAAAATAAAAATGAATCAACCTTATATACTTGAAGGGTCATTTTTTGTGAGTTTCGTCTCGACAGTCAGCTCATGAGAGCGGTCTGGAGTGAAGGATTTACAGCCTGCTCGAATGCCGCAGTTGGAGACCTGAAAGGAAATTAGCGTCTGCCTACCCCCATTTCTTCAAGATTTATTGTCTATAATTACTTACGAACAGAGATTTTTTTCTACACCTGAGTTGAGATTCCTTATGGTAAGATCTTCTTTTTTCTTGGGATTATTAAAGGGGGAAAGGGGGGGGGGAAGAGGCTATTGGCTTAAGGATTTAGAGGTTTAAGAGGATAAAAAGTCTTTATTTTTAAAGAGAAGATATTGTAAGACGGTCTTTCTAATTTGCTTATATTTGCGAGCGTAGGAGGAAATAAAGAGTCGAGACAAGTTGCTGGTATTTAACTGGGCCACATTTTATTTACGTTCAATGAGCTCCAAAGGGATGGAGTGCGGGTTGTTCTAATCCAGCCTCCCTGGCCGGTAACGCTGGGCAAAGCATCCAAAACCGGGAGGTGGCGCTGTTGCCGCCACCACCCCATTTGTACACTTTACAGTGTTGGGACCCTTTGTTGTGTTGCCTCCTCTTGGAGTCTCAAGATAACAAGCTTGGTGAGAACAAAGGCATCACAGGCGATCCTGATCCTCAGCCATCCGAGCCTAGGGACCCAGCAATGTGAAGCCTCTGGAAATCGCCTGTCACCTGAACGGTGCCAAGGATGCTTACCGGACCCTATCAATTCCCTAACCCGCACTTACCTGCCTACTGTCCAAATGTGACCAAATTGAATCACTATGTACACAGCGTGCAAACAACTCCCTAATCCTGCAACAGTATGGAATAGGCGAAACACCAGGGCCGGTGCTACCATTAGGCCAACTAGGCAGCTGCCATGGGCGCAGGGCTAAAGAGGGCGCCAGAAACGCCTTGGGGGGAAAAACAGCGCTCTCAAGTGGGAAGGGGGGGCGCTAAATATCTGATCTTGCCTAGGGCACCAAACTGCCTTGCACCGGTCCTGCGAAACACACACATCTCCCTAGGCCAATTGAATTTGAGATATGAGCCAAAAATCCTACTCGGCCCCTTAACGGCGACCAGAGGAGCCCACACTGTGTACAGGGAGGGAGGGAGGGAAGGAGCTGCTGAAAGACAAAGAGGTGGATTGGGCTGCCAGGCCTAATATAAGCTCCTGCAGCCCCACCCCATTTACCTGACGTAATACCTGCGTATACAGGTATGTCTCTCCTCCTTCCCCCATGCCCGCAAAATTCTCCCCGCCCACAGCTGCGCATGTTCCAGGGGAAGGGCCTTCCCCTATACTGTGTGGGGGGTTTGCCTCTATCTTTGACGAAAGTGCGTATGTGAGAGAGTTGCTAGATGAAGGTTGTTGATGTTAGCAGAGCCTGTGATTGGAGGATTTTACACAACAAAAGAAACAGTAATGACTGGACTGTGAGCTTGTTGCTATGTGGATGAAAATGTTGGAAAGAGCTGTAAAGGAAGTCTAGGGTTTTGGGATTTGCTTTCTCTTTGGATTGTATTAAAGAATATAAAAGGCAGAAGCAACCCGATAGTCTTAATTACAGAAAAAATGGTTACACCAGATTTACTCCAGAAATTATGTGAATAATTTGGAAGTAGAATGGCAAACAAGATGGATCTTTTTGAAAAAAGAATAGAGGAGAGGCTTGTGAAAATAAAATTTGAGATGACAAAAGAAGAAGATAAGAAGCTGGATAGAAATAAAATGGAAGATGCTGGAAACAAAATGGGAATTAAAATGGATTTTTTTGCTAAAAGAATGGATGAGAGGTGTACAGAGATAAAAGTGGAGCTGACAGAAGAAGACAAGAACTTGGACAGTTCTATTAAACAAATGTCTGGAGAAGTGAAACAGATTAATGACAAGGTTGAAATTTTAAATGATGACATCAGAGAAAGAGTTATTAAAACCCTGGCAAATGGTTTGGACTGGAATGAGGATATGGACTCAGAAAATGGCAAACTATACATAACAAATTCTACAGTTGCCTCTCCAAAGGGTGATGTTATGAATCTATGTATGAGTGGAGCCTCTTACAGCAAAATACTGGCCAGCCCAGTGTGATCAAATGTTTTCAAAGAAGGACACACATTTCTGGCCTTTGCAACTCTTAATGTGCCAACAGAATGCTGCACAGAAAGGCCAGAGGAGACCATGTATCAAAGATATCCTCAAAAATATTTTTTTTCTACTAGCTCTCCTTTACAAATATGTTACAGATGTACACATGTTACACACTAGAGCTGGGGGCAAATGGCCTCTCATAGTTCTCCACCCTATTTGTGAGTAGAGTGATTGGGGGTACTGAGGGAGGGGCAGAGAAATTGGGGGGGACTGAATTTCTCTACGTGGCAAAAGAAATTCTGCAACACTTTCTCAGGGTCGGGATTCACTATTAGCAGCAGCAGTAGTACAGCTTCTTCCTTTTTTTCCTGAAGGATTGTGTTTATTTGTTCCTTCTGCATGTGGCAGCAACAACAACTGTGAGCTTTTCTACACAAGTCTGTTAATCGATTGTTAATTGGCTGTATCTACTTTCAGTTTCATTGCAGAATTGAGATCCAAGCACTACACAAGGATCATTTCCTTTCCTGCTTTTCTGCTACATAAGCTCTAGATGGCACTGTGGTATAGCAGAATAGCGCAAATACACAAGTGAAAAAAAGTGTTTTCTTTCGCCTTTACAATTAAATATAATTAAAATTTCCCTGCTCTAAAAAAACTCACCAAAAGTGCACAGAAACAAAACTGGAGGGTCACACGATGTCATCTAAAGAACCCATAAACAAGTGGGGAATAACGAGCGCATGATAAAATGCCTCATGTAAAAAAGCCCTGTGTTGGCAGCCTGGCCAGTATTTTGCACTCTCCACAACCTAGGATTGTTCCATGGCATTGTGAAGATAAAATTGTGGCTGCCACTTTAAAAATGGTGGCAAATATTAAGAGAAAATTCTGCAAAGTGGCTTTCTTTTTCTAGGGGGAGGGATGGGGTGAGGAAAGAAACAATCTCAGAAATTTTCACAGAAAAATGTTATCTGAGAAATTTCAGCTCAGCCCTATTACACACATGTATGTTGGGAGTTCTTTAAGAACCCATTTTAGAATTGGAATTCAACAGTCATTACAAAGAACACTTCTTATGAGCACATAGATAGACATGAGTGGTGACTTTCTCCACACTGCAGTTACAGTTGGTCACTGTCATAAGAAATTAAAAACCCTGTTCAACATGCTGAGTGAGAAGCAACTTTTCTGCCCACCAGCCTTTTGAGGGCACCTTTCATTTCCTTGTTCCTTAGGCTGTAGATCAAGGGGTTCAACATCGGGATCACTACTGTGTAGAATACAGATGCAATTCTGTCTGTATCCTCTGAATGGCTAGCATTAGGCTGGCAATATATGAGGAGAATTGTAGCGTGGAATATGGTGATGGCTGTGAAGTGAGAGGCACAAGTGGAGAAGGCTTTGTATTTTCCTTTGTTGGAGTGGATCCTGGATATACATATAATAATAAGAATGTAAGATGTGAGAATGACTGTTATGGTGCTAGTTTCCACAAAGGTGGCAAAAATAAAAAGCAACATCTTATTGATTCGGGTGTCAGAGCAGGAAAGTGCCAACACTGGCAAAATGTCGCAAAAGAAGTGATTGATGGCATTTGGCCCACAGAAAATTACCCTAAAAGCAGAATGAGTGTGAATTAGGGCACAAACAATGCCCCACATGTAAGAACCAGCTAGCAGCTGGATGCAGAGCTTTTTAGACATAAGCACCATGTACAATAAGGGATTACAAATCGCCACGTAGCGGTCATATGCCATCACAGCCAAGAGAAAAGATTCAGCCACAACAAACGTGATGAACAGGTACATCTGTGCTGCACAAGCTGAGAAAGAAATTTCATTTGCCTCAGACATGATGTCACTGAGCAATTTGGGTGTGATGGATGAAGAATAGCAAACGTCAATAAAGGACAGGTGGCTGAGAAAGAAGTACATTGGAGTGTGGAGTCGAGATTCGAGCCTGATTAACAGGATGACCCCAAGGTTCCCCAACAAAGTGACAACATAGATCAGGAGAAACACCAGGAAGAGGATGATCTGTAGGTCAGGGTGGTCCGAGAAGCCCAGGAGGATGAACTCTGTCACTGAAGTGTGATTTCCCCTCTCCATTCCTTTAGGATCATCATGTTTTGTTGCTAAGAATTGGGAAAGACTATTCTGGATATAAGATGGGGAGAAGGGTGACTCAAAAACCAACTACTGAGCGTGACGATCTGTAGACGTCCTCTTTTTTCGGAGACGGAAGAAATGCCATGATTAAAAACATCAAAGTGACAACATTTTAGCGCATTCAAGACATTGCTCTTCAAAGGGTGATGTTATGAATCTATGTATGCAGATGTTCCCAGAAAATAATACAACATTGATAAAGATGTGTCCCATTCGTTTTTCCTTTGCTGCTTGTGACCTCCAAACTGAGCACATATTAATAGAGAAATACACAGAAGTATTTGATGAGAGAAAGATTGCAAGGGCTTCCTAGCATTGCAATCAAGCCTTTCCCCATATCTCTGCACTGCAGCCCTGCTGGCTCCCCCTTGACAGCAGGTGTCAGCAGCCTCCTGACTTTTCCTTGGCTTCTCGTTCTTATAGCAGAAGTAAGAAAAGGGGTGCCCCCAGAGGACAGGCTCCTACCGCTAGCAATCAGAAGGCATTGTGCAGCTGCTCCATCTTTTTCTCCTTAATTGATTTTCTGTGTTAAGGAACAAGATAGAAGAAGCAGTAACAAAACATTGGAGAGTCACAAGTAGAAAACAACATCATCTGGACGGACCCCCCACCCCAAACATCTGTGAATGAAGCAGTGTGATGGCACCATAAAAAACTCATCTAGAAGCGCTCAGAATCTCTAATCGGCTCTAAGAAGAGTCAACACACCACTCATCCCACCACTAATTTTCAGTAGACTGGGTGAGAAAGACCTACACAATCAGCACTGCTTCCCACATCATTGCATATATATATATATATATATATATATAAAACACCACCACAGTGAAACAGCTCCCACATGACTCATATGTGATGCAAAGAGGTGAGGTATACAACATGTTTCCTAGTTCATAGTTCAAAGGGATCCCAGTTCGGAGGTATGTCTTTCACATAATATTTTACTAGTCAAGGCATCTAACCACTCCAGTCCTTTCAACATATATACTGATCAAATGATAAATGGATAAACATAAAAATGCTACCCAGTTACAACCCCCATTGATCATGTTAAAATGGCCACATAATGTGAAACGAGGATGAAACACCTATTGAAGTTGTTTGAATCTGTTCTAAAGTATAGGCAAAGCTGTCTGGCTATTGTAGAATTAATTCTGAAGGGGAGCTCTCTGCCTTCACAGGGGCTACCTTGGAAAAAAGAGATTTTCTTCCAGTTCTACTAAGAGGGCTGCTCCTATTGCGATGGTCAAAGTTTCTGGGCCTAATTCTAAGTTAACCTTGTTCCTATTCCTCTTACCTGGCTGAGTCTTATCCTAGGAAGCAGCAGGACAGCACTAGAACTACAGTGCGAGCAGCCCAATGGAGAAGGAGAGAATGCTCTTCCTGGAATTCAAGAGCAAATGCTTCCTGGAGGGTGCAGGGGCTCTTTTTCACTTGCTTCTGTGGCCTTTGGGATCTAATCTCTGAAGCATTGTGAAAATTCTCTGTCTAAGGCAGGAACAAAAACATCAGTAGTATAATAATATTATTATAATATGGACAATTAAAAGAGCAAATATCACCATAACCCCTTGCTCTGTCAGGCACCGCCCTTTGGTTTAAGGATTAGGCCCCTTGAGCGGAAGGATCTGAGGCAAGCCTATTTTCCCAGTGAAAGGTGGATTTCAGTCATCAAGAGATCCCTGGGACGTGTGGCTTCTTCTTACATAGTGGAGCAGAGGATAGGCTGGCTACAGCTCTGAAGTGATGTCAGGAGCAGATTAAGCTTGGACTTTATAAATACCCGGCTCCCTTCAGTGTGAGAGAGAGCTGGGAAGTGAGGGGTGGTGGCTTGAGCCAGATGTTATAGCCCTGTTGGGGCATTCCCTTCCATGTGATTGCAGTTGCTCAAGGTGGAGTGTGGGGCTGCATGTGCTGCCTGCCCCCACTGTCATCTCCCCCACCACCCCACCATCCACATGGTGTGTGTGTGTGGGGGGGGACATCTGTAAAGCAGAGCCTGCTGTATACACACAGGTAGGGATGTTGGCGGAATCTGCAATAGATTCAAATGGGTTCAGATTTCGATGAATCCAACTGGCAGATTTCTGCAACAGACCTGCTTTTTCCGAGTTGCACAAATTCCAGGGACCTGCAGACTGGTTTTCCACTTTGGGAGTGGGGGTGGATTTGTGCTAATTCACGTTAGTGCTAATGCACATTAGCACTAATTTGCATTAACTAATGTGCATCGGCACATTTGCGTAAGTGCACAAGTGTGCATTAGCAAATTAGCGCTAATGCAAATTAACGCCAGTAAAACGACATTCTGGTAAAAAAAATAATCCAATTCAATTCCATCAATGAGCGGAACATAGAACGGAAGATAGAACGGAAGATGCCTGACAATTCGTGAAACACAGATGGAACGGATTTAACAAAAGCCATACATGTTTAATTATTATTAATTTTGAATGTGAATGACACCAAAACAAACAAAACCATATAAAGGGGGGGGATGTTCTAAAAGGAAATAAATCACTTACAATAGGTGTGTATGAAATGTATATCTATAAGTATATGTCAGTATATGATAATACAGCTATCAATAGAAACACATACACACAAGGCTCTCTCCCTGTGATTGGGAAGCTTGTGCAATCAGAGTTCCCAATGACAGGGAGAACATATGTGGCTGTGTATAACAGCGGTGGGTAGATCTACAGAAGGTAGATCTTCAGATATTTTGGATTTCAACACCCAGAAGTTCCTGCCAGCATGGCCAGTGGTCAGGGATGAGTTGATATCCAAAACATCTGGAGTAGGGATGTATGGATTTTTGTTTAATCCATTCCATCTGTGTTTTGCAGATTGTCAAATGTCTTTCATTCTGTTGTCCACTCATTATTGGAATCAACTGTTGTAAACCACCCAGAGAGCTTCGGCTATTGGGTGGGCGGTATAAAAATGTATTAAATAAAATAAATAAATCAGATTCCCCTCCCTTCAGAAAAGCACACCAAAAAGTCTGTGGCAATAGCTTTCGCTGGCATGTAACATTTTGCATATTTTTCTTGGCTCAGCACACAATCAATGAGTAGAGCACACACAAAAAAAGAGGCTACACAGTGGAGGATGTAGAGAGGTCAGAGATGTATAAAATGGTGTGTGTGTGTTTTAATGACATAGATATTTGTGTATTTTACAGTAACTTCCATACTTTTGGATGACTACATTTTGTGTACATTTCTGGGAAGCAGAAAAATGGTCCACAAGTCTGTGGAGTCCACATGACTTGGAAGGTGCTGGTCTGCTGCGGAATCCGTGGGTCGGTTGCACAGAAATCCAAAGTCATTTGAATACATTCCAGATTTCTCTGACATCCCTAATCTGGAGATCTAGTTTCTGCCCACCCTTGTAAAGGCTCCCCTTTACAGATATTCCCTCACAGTATGGACAATGGGGGTGGGGTGGGGGCAGAGCTCTCTGTAATTTTTCCTGTCTTCTGGAGACAGCCACATGATCTTTGTAACATCACTTGTTCGCTTGCTCCCCTCGTGTGTCTCTAAAACGTTCGACATTTCTCCCCAAGCCTTCCATATAATAAAAATTTCGGGGTCGGGGTGTGTGTGTCAAGGTTCCGCTACTGCAGGGACCCCTTGATCTGCCCTTTGGAAGATCTCTGCCTCTTCCCAAAGATTCTCCCTCTCTAGGAGATCCAGTCCTTTGCCTGCTTCCTCCAGTAACGTGGGTGTAGGCTTTAGACGTGGTTAATAAGTCACTCCAAACTCCAGGGTACACAACAACACTTTACTTATAATATTAGGGAAATTACTTAATAGAGTGGTTATAAATCAAAAGCAAGTATGATAAAATAAAACAAACAAACAAACAATCCAATGTTCTCTAGTTAACTTCAGACTACCTATCTGCTATGCAGCCAGTCTCTGCTTCTCTCTCTGCTGTTTCTCTGCTTCTCTGCTTCTAGCTCTCTCTCAGCACTAACTGCTAGCTGACCACACCCCACACACATATATAGCCTTCCCAGGAATGGAAGGTTATAATCAGGTGACTTTGAATAGGATATCTAATTCTTAACTTCTATTGGGTAACTTAAAAGTCTCAAACTCCCCCTCCCATCCAAGTGTTTGGGCCTTCAGGCTTCAACTACTTGAGGGAAGTGTTTGGGCCTTCAGGCTTCAACAAACTCAAGCCTGAGTAGGCCTCAATCCTTTACATCTTCCCCCCCTTCTTCTCAAGTGGAACAATTTCCCTTTTACAGAAGAGAATTTTGAAACGTTAACCTACAACAAAGGCAACTGTTTTTTGCTTATTTCCTAGACAAAGCATCAGCTATCACATTCTCCTTCCCAGGCACATGTTCAATGTTCATTTGAAATTCCTGCAATTTCCAAGACCATCTCTGAAGCTTGGAGTTGGTATTTTGCATTGTTTGTATCCATTGTAAGGCATGATGGTCAGTCCATAAAGTAAATTCTTGTCCAAAAACATAAGGCTTGAGCTTGTTCAGAGCCCACACTACTGCCAGACATTCTTTTTGGATCGTAGACAGGTTTATCTCCCTGGGTAGAAGCTTCCTACTCAGGTAGGCTACTGGGTGTTTAACAGAGTCATAGTCTTGTAACAATACTGCACCTATGCCAGTCTCAGAGGCATCAGTAGCCACAATAAAGGTTTTTTCAAAGTCAGGTGCTCTTAACACGGGCCTTGAGCTTAAAATGTCCTTTAGTCTATCAAAAGCTCTCTGACATTCATCAGTCCACACAATTTTGTCAGGTTTACATTTCTTGGTTAAATCAGTCAAAGGTTCAGCAATTTCACCAAAATGGGGAACAAATCTCCTGTAATACCCAGCAAATCCCAAGAATGACCTGACCTGTTTCTTGGTTGTAGGTATGTCCCAGGTTCTGATAGCTTCAACCTTGTCCCATAAAGGTGTGATATGACCATTTCCAACCCTGTGCCCTAAGTTTTCTTCTGGGACTTTCTGCACCTGTAAAACTACTCTACTCCTCTCATAGTGTGGCTTCATCATATTTACATGTACTACCTTTGGTCTTTTTTCAGATTTTTCTTTAACCACCACATAGGTTAAATCATCCATTTTCTCTCTGACTGTGTAGGGGCCTTCCCAAGCAGCCTTAAGCTTGTCTTTGCGCAGAGGAAGAAATATCATTACCTGATCCCCTACCTCAAATACTCTAGAGCAGTGATGGCGAACCTATGGCACGCGTGCCACAGGTGGCACGTGTGGACCACTCTGCTGACACGCGAGCCATAGGTCACCAGGAGAGTCACCGCCTGGCGCCAACACTCCCCAGCGGCGGCGTGAGGCAGCGTCATGCTGCGCGCCAGGGCTCAGGCCGTGATGCGGCGGGCGGGGCTGACAGGCCTACCTACTGCCTCCGCGCCGGCCACACTGGACCCGCCGCCGCCCGTCGCGTCATGTCCTGCGTGCCGGATCCGCCGCCCATTGCGTTATGTCCTGCGCGCTGGATCCCCACGCTCTGTTTTTGGCGGGGGGGGGCAACAGGGCTGTTTAAGCCCTGTTGTCCTGGTTCCCCCCTGCCAAAAACAGAGCGCGGGGATCCAGCGCGCAGGACATAACGCAACGGGCGGCGACGGTGGGTCCAGAGGCGGAGGCAGAGGCGGAGGCTTCAGCAGCGTGGAGAACGCTCCGCGCCGCTCCGCGCCGCTCCGAAGAGTGACGGGCAGCGGTGGGAGCAGCAGCAGCAGCAGCTTGAGCGGCGCGGAGAATGCTCCGCGCTGCTCAGAAGAGCGATGGGCGGTGGCAGCAGCAGCAGCTTGAGTGGCGCGGAGAACGCTCCGCACCACTCAGAAGAGTGAGATCGGGCCGCCGCAGGAACAATCGGAGGAGAACATCGAGCCCAGGTAAGGCTCATATTACATCCCTGCCGCGCGCGCGTTCCCATCCAGCCGCCTCATTCTTGCCCCCCAGCTGCTTCATTCCCTCCTAGCCAGCACCTTCTTCTCCTTTCCCCACATTCTCCCTGGCTTCATCACAATCTCCCCCCTCTTTCCCCCAAACACTTGAAGTCTTCTCCTTTCCCCTCCAGATTCCTTCCCTTCCTCCCCTGTTTATTTACATTTATTTATACATGAATTATAAACCACGAATCATTTTTAGCATAAATAAGAACTATAAACTTTCTACAGCCTGAAAAATTGCATGCCCAATGCAAACTTTTACCTAATGCAGTGTTTGTAGTCCCAAGAATAAAGGTTGTTTAAAATGTGTTAAGCACGTTTAGTTTTCTTGTTTATCTTGCTCATCCTAGTACAGGTTGACTTTTACTTTTACTAATCCGACACCTGTAGAAGCAGGGAAAGGACCCAGAGTAAAGCTTGCCCCATACAATTTCAGTCTGGCATATAATCATATTACAAGTTGAGAATCCCTTATCCAAAAATACATGTGCCTAATTATTTAAAAAGTGTATCTAAATTACCTTCAGGCTATGTGTACAATGTAGTACTATTTTAAAAATTTGAGTTGATTTTTTTTCAATAAAAAACTGTTTGTATCATTGAAAGCCCTGTTATTGTGTTTTTCTTTTAAGACAAAAGATGTTAATTAGTTCAGACAACTGTATGAGTTGTTTTTACTAAACTAAACCCCCAGTATTCAGGTTTAATTGCAGTGTTGGCACTTTGAAATAAATAAGTAGGTTTTGTGTTGCAGTTTGGGCACTCGGGCTCAAAGAGGTTTGCCATCACTGCTCTAGAGCGTGCCTCTTGATCATACCAGAACTTTTGCACCTCTTGGGCTTTGGTTACATTGACTTGAACTAGTTTACAGAGTGTATCTAGGGTTTGTCTAAGTTTTAACACATAATCCACCACAGAGGTTTTGTTTTCTACAAGTTTACCTTCCCAGTTTTCCCTCAGGAGATCAAGAGGGCCTCTCACTCTTCTGCCATACAACAGCTCGAAAGGTGAGAATCCCGTTGATTCCTGTGGAACTTCCCTGTAGGCAAAGAGTAGGTGTTGCAGTTTGTCATCCCAGTCATTTGGGTGTGTGTTTACATAAGCCCTAATCATTCCTTTGAGTGTGGCGTTAAATCTTTCCACCATTCCATTGCATTGAGGGTGATAAGGAGTGGTTTTCAAGCGTTTTACCCCGCAACACTTCCACAGACACTCCATTATCTCGGAGAGAAAATTTGACCCACAATCTGTCAAGATTTCAGAGGGAAATCCAGTTCTGCAAAATATAGTTAGCAATGCCTCAGCTACAGATGGAGCATCTATAGAGGCTAGTGCTACAGCTTCTGGGTATCTTGTGGCAAAATCCACCACTGTGAGGATGTACTTTTTTTCCTTGCGGGTGGGTTTAATGAAAGGCCCTACAATATCCATGCCCACCCTAAAGAAAGCCTCTCCTATAATAGGCAAAGGCTGCAAAGGGGCTTTACTGTGATGCCCTGCCTTCCCCACACGCTGACAGGTTTCACAAGACCTGCAGTACTCTGCTACTTGCTTAGCAATTCCAGGCCAAAAGAAGTTTGCCATGAGCCTTTGTTTAGTCTTGTTTTTCCCCAAGTGCCCTGCGCATGGCACATCATGGGCTAGTTCTAGCAACCTTAGCCGGAATTGGTTAGGTACTACCAGTTGCTTTAGTGGTTCCCAGGTTAACTCTTGGGTTTTTGGTAACCACAGCCTATACAGCAATCCTTTCTCCCAAATAATCTGCTCCCTTCTTTCCTCAGAGAAGGGCCTCTCTTGAGGGAGAGCAACTCTTTTCAGAGGCTCCAAACTAGGATCACTGAGGACTTCCTGCTTGAATTCCTCTACTCCTCTTAAATCAGGAAAAGGGGTCTCTAGCGCCTTCTCCTCTACAGAACCACCTGCCTCGGTTGTTTCACTGCCTTTCAGGTCAACAGGTTGCATGGAGGCTTGTTCTGTTGTTTCAGTTTGGGGAGGGTCTGGGGTTGGTTTTGGACCTTCCGGAATCCATGTGGGTTGTACCTCTAGTACCTTTTCTTTTACCCCATTAGCTTTTGCCTGGTCCTGTCTTGAAGTTTCCTCCCTTTCCTTTTGCTTGCGGGTTACCACACATATTTGAGCTTCTGGGCCCATTATATCCTTTCCCACAATGATAGGGGCAAATTGGGTTGGAGGTTCCATCACCCCAACTTCATACAGACCCCTCCATCCCCTCCATTCTATGGATAACCTTGCTACTGGGACTTCAAAGGAGGGACCATTCACTCCCTGGATCTCAATAGACATTCCTGGTACCAAATCTTCAGGTGTCACCAAATCTGCTCGGATCAGAGAAACATCAGCTCCAGAATCCAACATTGCCATAACGGTCTTATCTTTTACATAAACAGGTTCTTTAAACTGATTATTAACCTCTTCCCTGTTGGTGATCACAAATCCACAATTATAAGGTTTTTTTATGCTTGCTACACCTTGTGGCTTGGTTTGTTCGGGTTTAGGACTACCTAGGTTAGCTGGTGTTATTGCTTGTAACTTGGGGCAGCTATTCCTGAGGTGGCCTGTCTGACCACACGAATAGCAGGCACGGTCTCTGGGGTGAGAAGGATCAAAAGGAGGTTTTTTGAACTCCTTTTTACTTGGGGCTTCCCATTTCCCCCCCTTCTTCTCAGACTCAATCCTGGGGCCTAACCCTTCCCGGTTTTCAATCAGTTTGTCAGCCATTTCTGCAGCTTGGTTTACAGTTTCAGGATCTTTATCCTTAACCTTCAGTTTTATTTCTCTGGGCAACCGAAAATAAAACTGATCCAGGGCCATAAGCTCTAACACCTTTTCCCTGTTGTCAGCTTTTGCTCCATCCACCCATTTTAATAGCAAGTTTTTAAATTTTGTCGCAAACTCTACCATAGATTTACCAGGTTGAGGTGTTAACCCTCTGAACTTTTTCCTAAAGTGCTCAGGGCCTAACCTGAACCTTTTAAACACCGTTTCTTTGAATTGAGCATACGAAACAGCCTCCCCCTCTGGCATGCTATTATAAATCTCTGCCAGCTCCCCTTTAATTAAATTAGGCACAAACTTCATATAATCCCCCTCCTGCAGTCCCCACTTCTGTGCTGCCCTTTCAAAAGTGGTCAAAAACACTTGTGGGTCTTCTCCTGGGGTGTATGCTGTGAAGTTCTATTGGGTAACTTAAAACTCTCAAACTCCCCCTCCCATCCAAGTGTTTGGGCCTTCAGGCTTCAACTACTCGAGGGAAGTGTTTGGGCCTTCAGGCTTCAACAAACTCAAGCCTGAGTAGGCCTCAATCCTTTACCGGGGGGAGAAGGGAGAGTTGGGAGTATGTCTTTGTGACTGACAGGAAATGATTTTAATTGCTTCTAATTGCAGGAATGATTTTGCCGGGGCTCTCCATTCTCCTCTTGTCAGGACCTCTGCTGTGGTCCTAAAACACATTACTGCTCTGACATGGTGTCCCCTCAGTAACATGGGGGCTGTGCCCCTCTGATCAGGGGGGTGCCTGTTACTGGTAAAGGTTAATGGCTCAGAAAATGTCAGCAATTGATTCTGTCAAAAATAATAATAATATGGTTTTAGCCACTTATTGATTTCCAGTGATAAACAGGGGAGCCACAAAGCTTCGCTTTTTGAAAGTGAGATTCTGATTTGTTTCCATGCTGAATCAGGCTGTTTCCTGAATTGCTGAACTGGGATCTGAATCAAATCTTGTGGTCCACTGCAATATACAACTGTACATGTTTAGAGCCCCTTTACATTGACATTAAATGGGTGGACGTTGGTGGGCATGATGGTCCCAGTGCTTCTTCATGTGTTCACTGAATATGTGAGGGGAAAAGATGAATGGCCCTCCAGTTTTAGCCTGAATGAGGGGCAAACCCTACCAGATCACTATGAATATCTATATTTTAATGCATAACCTATTAAGCTATAAACTACCTACATAGTTTTAGTATTGAGGTTGAACTAATGAGATAACAGCTAGCCAGTTACTGAGAAAATGATGGTAGTAAGTGGTGCGATCTTAAGAGTGGTTTGAAAGTTATCCTTCTGTGGGTGGATGACAATTTAGGTTTGTAAAACCAACAGGAAGAGCAATCCTATGGGGCAAGGGGACAAACCATGGTGGAGGAGCCATCACTTCCAAAGCCCTGCTGGCTCATGCCAGCTAGGACAAAATACTAGGCAGAGGGAGGAGGCTCTTGCTCAGTTATTTTTTAAATCCTTCCCATTCTTGTCAATGGGCCCGCTCCAGGATGGTGGCATTTTTCTCAGGGGGGCATTGTGAGGGGCATTTGAATCCTGTAGGTTGAAGGCACCCGCTGCGCTGATCCACTTCCAACATGCTCCAGAACACCCCTTCCCCCCTACCACTGGCGGCAACTCAACACTGGCAGTACATCTGTACCAGCGGATCTTTCTATTCGTGTTCTGGGGTCATAAGTGCCATTCTGCTGATGAAGCAGCACTTCTGCAAAATCCTACAGCCCATCAGAGGGCAGATGACAAGCTGCAACCTAATTAAACTTGATTCATTATCAATATATTCTCAAGAATATTTTCTTTCTACAAGTAAGTAGGTATGTCATGTTAATTGATGAGCTAAGCTCTTGATAATTTCTGGGAGGTTTCCCCAATAGACATAAATCCTCCCATGCGCTCCCTCCACAAAAACAAAACAGAGATATAGAAACAACCTGAAACAAGAAACAAACAAATACAGAATGAACCATGGTTTTTGTGTCCCACGAGTAAGACCACAACTTGGAAGCTCTTAGGGAAAGAATAAATGATTTCCAGTGATTCGTGGTTTCATGATATAAGCATGCAAAAAATGGCAAGAGCCAAGACTATGGAGGTCAACATTTAATAAGAAGACCTGTTTTCATGCCCATTCCAAGGTTTGTTCCATTTTTATTTTTATTTTTGTATTTGATTCTATATCCTTTCTCAAGATTTCTTTTGTCACGAAATTTTATTTTATTTTGAAATAAAGTTAACAAAACAAAGGCAACAAAAACAACAAGAAGAACATACATAATAAATCAAGATCACTAAAGAAACAAAGGAATTCAGTAAGTATAATTCTTAGTTGATAACTGATATGCTTATGGAATATCTATAGTAAAATGGTCTAAGCCTTTAAGATGTTTAAGATGTTTTAAAGATGTTTTTAAGATATTTTAAGATGTTTTAATAGTATGTGTTGTGTTTCATTAGTTTATGTGTTTTGTGTTTTCTGCTGTTCCCCACCTCGATCTAGATGGAGAGGCGGGTAAGAAATAAATTATTATTATTATTATTATTATTATTATTATTATTATTAGCAGGAGCTCAATATCTAATGAAGGAATAAAAAGACAATTTATACAGCATATAGAAGGAGTGTGCGTGTGTGTTATTTTGTGTGCATGTGTGTCTGTATGTTTTTGTATGTGTGTATTAGTCACAAAAAAATCTAGGCAACTGTACTTGGTTGGAATTTGCCCAAATGTTTGACAGGCTTCAACACAGGAAATAAATGGAAATGATGGAGCCATGATATCTTTCTTAAAGTCAGGATTCCTTGTTTGCTGCACTTGCTGAGTAAGTTTATACATAGTCATAGTCTCCCAGATTTTATCAACCCACTGCTCTTTAGTTGGCTGCTTTGGAGACTTCCAGTTACACACTATACACGACTTTGCAACTGTATACGATTGCTTAAGAAGGTTTTAATGGAGGAATCCAGGAGGATGACAAGGATGCATCCAATGGTGGCTTTGTGCTAGCAGAAAGCTTGTCTTCTTGCACAAGGTGAGGAGCCCAATTTTTGTCACTCCTACTGCAGTTCTCTGCATCTTGATCCATACATGCGCCAGAGGGTTCCCCAACCCCCAGGAATATCTTATTGGAGGGTATGAGGGGCTCAAGAGAGTAGGGAGAATCACAGAAAATGGGGGGGGGGGCTGCCTTGCATGAGTGAAAGTGCTTTCTGCTATTTCAAAGCCAACATTGGATGCAAAATATTGCTTTGTTGTAGTTGTTGTTTGTGCATTTGGAGAAATGAGTAGTGAGAAGCCTCAAATGTAACAACTAAAAGCCTGTAGCTTAAAGTAACATAGGTTCAGTTGGGAGCAGGAGACAATTCAGAAATGTTCTAAATTGATGGAGAGGTCTTTGTGGAGAAAACTCAAATATAGATAATTTTTTTAAAAGGAGAAGACCAGGAAGTCAAGGCTTTCATTAGTCAAACTAGGAAATACCAGGAACATGGAGAAACATTTTAGAAGTAGGTGCAGAATAGAGTGGGTGGACTTTTGAAATACTGAAGAAAGAGAGAAGCATGGCATGATTTAGCAATAACCAGGATGTAGGAGAAGGAAAGGGATGAACTGAAGAT
This sequence comes from Shinisaurus crocodilurus, assembly GCA_021292165.1. Classification (NCBI taxonomy): domain Eukaryota; kingdom Metazoa; phylum Chordata; class Lepidosauria; order Squamata; family Shinisauridae; genus Shinisaurus; species Shinisaurus crocodilurus. The sequence continues at coordinate 192,452,262 of CM037876.1, read as the reverse complement.
GATTCTAAATTTGCATGCTAGGGAGAGGTGGGAGATGATAGAAGAGAGGGAAATATTTATGATAGTATTTGCTGCTTATTAAAATATTTGTTGTGCTTTTCTTCTAGCTTCAGTGCCATCATCTTGATAGAGGCACACAAAGACTGGTATGCAAGGACTTCATCGAAGGAATGTCTGAGGGAAATGGCTCTTCAGGAACTGATTTTGTTCTTTTGGGCTTTACAGATCAGCATAAGCTTCAGGTTTTGTGTTTCATCTTGTTCTTAGCTATTTATTGTTTCACTGTGGTTGGGAATGTTGGCATGATTGTGTTAATCAGGGTGGACCCCCGGCTCCACACACCCATGTACTTCTTCCTCAGCCATCTTGCCCTCCTGGACTTGTGCTACTCTACCACAATTGTTCCCAAGACCCTGGTGAATTTCTTAGTAAACAGCAAATCTATTTCTTTTGCTGGATGCACCATTCAGCTGTTCTTCTTTGCAGCCTGTGCTACCACCGAATGCTACCTGCTGGCTACCATGGCCTATGACCGTTACGTTGCTGTTTGTAACCCTCTGCTGTACACAGTTGTCATGTCACAGAAGATCTGCGTAGGGCTAGTGGCTGGGGCATATGCTGCTGGTGTGATTAGCTCAGCCACACACACCATCTCCATATTTCGCCTGCCATTCTGCCGTTCTCATAGGCTCAACCACTTCTTCTGTGACGGGCCTCCACTCCTAACTCTGGCCTGCTCAGACACACATTTCAATGAGATGCTCCTTTTTGCTGTTGTTGGGTTTAACATCATAATCACCACAGTTATAATTCTAGCATCCTATCTGTCTGTCCTCAGCACAGTCCTGAGGATCCGCACCATGGAGGGGAGGCACAAAGCCTTCTCCACGTGTGCCTCCCACTTGGCCTCTGTTACATTGTTCTATGGAAGCTCCCTCTTCATGTATTCACGGCCCAGCTCCAGCTATTCCCTGGACCAGGACAAGGTGGTTTCAGTGATGTACTCAGTTACAATCCCCATGCTGAACCCTCTCATCTACAGTATGAGGAACAAGGAAGTGAAAGATGCCCTCAGGAAAGCAAGAGGCAGATTCCTTTCTTGGTGATTGAAACAGTAGCCACACCACATACAATAAGGCAAAAAGGCAATACCTTTTTTCCTGGTACAATAGCTTAGCAGGGTAGTTGACCAAATGTTTGGTGGCCTGGGAAGTCCGTAGAAGTGGGGAGTGCCACTGTGGAACTACCATAATTGTAATGTGTTTGTAATTCTGCCATTTCTAAGTGGACTGGACCTACAGTTAGGCAGAGTGAGGCAGCTGCCTCAGGAGGCAGTTGCTGGGGTATGGGGAGCAGTGACAAGAATGTGCAGGGCAGAGGCATGTGTGCCATGTGACCTGCCCTGTACCCCCTAAGTTACCTGCTGCCCCCAAGTGCAGTGGAAGACACTGTCCTGTCATCAGTGTTGAAGGAAGATTCAAGTGCTAGTCTGGTCAGCTTCTGTAGACAAAATGGGAGGCAGGGTGCCATTTTGTCCTTTGCCTCAGGCCGAAAAATGTATTGGGCTGGCCCTGCTTTCTAACAGATATGCTCCTATTTGGGTCTGTTCTTGACTTGATTCAGGAATTTCTGCACAGATTTTGTTGGCCTGTATTCTACAGGATCTCCTATTCCATTTAATAATCATGTTATTATAACACTGAAATCTTTTTTTTTTTTAATACAAAATATGGGTTTGCTCTGTTTCATTTATGATACTCCTATTCTTTGGAAATCCAACAGATGGAGGAGGAATATATAATAAAACACTCCCAAAAGTTATATTTAAAAAGAATTTTGGAGAGGCATTCATGTAGTTCCTGCTGATCTATGTTATTACTGTGGTGGACAACCAAGGTATGATTTTGCTGATTAGAATAAACCCTCAGCTTCATACCCCCACGTACATTTTCCTCAGTAATTTGGCTTTCATAGATTTTTTCCCTATTTCTTCACCATCACCCCTAATAGTCTTGGGAAATTTCATGTTGGAGAGGAAAACCATTTCTTCCAAGGGATTCTTTATCCAAATGTTATTTTTAGCTTTCCTGGAGTTTGTACTTTGGGGGCTGGGGGCATATGCAGGTTCCATAGTTCCAAGAGCCATGTTGAGACACAAGGCTCAGGTGGCAGATTGGGAGGGGTGATGGATCACATGTCTCACATCCTGTGTCTTCAGGACTTCTCATCACTGCCATAGCTGTTCGCTGCTATCACCACCATCTCCATATGTCCCCACTCCTGCCCACCCCACTGTTGTCACCCACCAGCCCAGAAAGCAATTGGTGCCACTATTATGGGGCTTTCCATTGTGCCCATGCCTTGTGAGGCATGGTGGGCAAGGAGCTATGGAGAATTCCTGTGCCACTGCAATTTTGCCATGGCAAAGTTGTTTAAAATTTAACAGTGTTTGCTACAGCGTTTAATAGTATTCGCTACAGGAAATACTGTTAAATGTTAAACACTATCTGGCCACACCACCCACAGTGTCTTGCTCAGTCAGAACCCCTTCCTCAGAGCACAGCATTGAGAAGTTATATGGCCCCCCAAATCTTGAGATCATCTGCACTGCCCCCCTAGGGAAAGACAAATTGTGAATTAGATGAAACTCACCAGGCACCTTTGTGGGCACAAGGCCCAAAGGGGACACCTGAAGGGTGGGCAGAGGCAAGGCAGGGAACAGGCCCAGCTGTAACCTCCTTCATAATTTTGGTCAAGACCATGGGCTCCATATGGGAGACCGACTTCTGGTTAGGGGAATAAAATGTACCCTAGGTCCCTCAAAAGGGATCCAAAAGCCAAATTGAAAACCCTCCAACAGCATCATCACACTGAGGGCAAAGTTGGAACAACAACTGAATTAAAGACTCCAGCTTAATTGGACGTGGTTCCTTTGGGAGGCTGCTGCTGCCCCACCCCGGGAAAACACTGAGAGGGAACCGGTGCTTGCCCAGCGTACTCCAGAGGCAGCTCTGGCGGGTGGTCCTCAGGCTGGTATGGTGCAGACTCGATGGCTGGAGCAGGAGGCTGAGGCCCTGCAGAACTAGAGCTCGCCTCAATGGCATCCAGGCAAGCTGAAACAGACAACCACAAATTCTGCTGAGCCCGCCTCCTGGTCCAAACCCCCTGCCCTGATGGACCCTCTCCAGAAAGCTGTATGGGTGTAGGGAGGCTCTTCCCCCTCTCCACCGCTGCTGAGCGAGTAAGGATCGAGGACACATCCGTGGCCCCGTCCTCTGAAGAGGAGGAGATCACAGGCTGGCGAGCACACTTTGCCAGCTGCATGGGGGCACACCCCTTCCCTTCCCTACCACTCTGGCCTTTCTTAGGTGGCATCACAATTCCTAGATAATGAAGAAAGACAAAAGATCAAGGAACACAAATGGAAAACCCCGTAGACCAGGAAACTAGAAAATCAGCCAAATGAAGGCACTAAGCTTCAGAATCAATGCTACTAGCACTAGTAGTCCTGACTCAGTATGAATTAGCAGTAAGAATAAAAAGGAAATTAAATTAAATTAAATGGGGCGCCTGTCCACTTTCTCCACACCATACATAATTTTATACACCTCTATCATGTCTCCCCTTATTCACCTTTTCTTTAAGCTAAACAGTCCCAGATGTTGTAACCTTTCCTCATAAGGGAGTTGATCTAGCCCCTTGATCATTTTAGTTGTTCTTTTCTGCACTTTTCCCAACTCAATAATATCCTTTTTTAGGTGTGGTGACCAGAACTGTACACAGTATTCTAAGTGCAGTCACATCATAGATTTGTATAATGGCAGCATGATATCGGCAGTTTTATTTTCAATTCCTTTCCTAATTATGCCTTACATGGAGTTTGCCTTTTTCAAAGCAGCCGCACACTGGGTCGCATTTTCATGGATCTGTCCACCACAACCCCAAGATCTCTTTCTGGGTCAGTCATACAACACAGGATAACATTTGCTAGGGATGTTACCTTTTGCTCGCACAGGCTGAGTGGGACCGAACTTGGCCCTGCTCGCTCCTGCGCTGAGGCTCGCATGAGCCTACCTGAGGCCGGCAGCTCCTCGGCTCGGCTCTCCATGGCAAGCCGCCCACTGCTGGCCGTGCTGGTCCCGTCGCATCACTTCCGGCACAGCGGAAGTGACGCGACAGGACCCTGCTCCAGCATGCTGGACCCCTGCGCTATGTTTTTGGCAGGGAAAACCAAAAACATAGCATGGGGGTCCAGTGCGCCGGCCGCGCCGGAAGTGACGCGACGGGGGACCGACCGGCTCGAGCAGCACGGAGAACGCTCCGCGCCACTCAGAAGATCAAGCATGGGGGGGGCGCCACAGCGGAGAGCCGAGCCAGCGGAGAACCGAGCCCCCCAAAGTTCCCTAATATCTGCAGTGGTGGTGGTGGGATACTGTGGGGTGAACCTGTTGTGCTGTGTGTGTTTTCTATACTGGAGGCTATTATCACTGTAAGGTGTTGCCATTTGGGGAGCTGGGACTTTCCATGATATAATATTTTACAGTTCTCCCTGCCCTGGGGCCATGGTCTTTTTCAAGCCTGAGCAATAAAGTTGTGACAATTGCTAATCCAGAAACTTCTGCACAGTTTTCCTTCTGGCATCTTCAGGAATACGGGTACAACAACACAAACTGATGAACCTTTGGGTTACTCTAGTCCTCAGAGAGCAAGTCCCTCCGATTAGTAAACAGCATATAAAGTATATGCTCCCATATGGGTACTTGCAAAAAGAATTTAAGGGAATCAGTACAATGGCAGAAAGAAATGTTTTGTTAACCTGAGTAAAGTGGGTGGGACCTGGGCATGAATAAGATCAGCCACACAGTCTTGGGTCACTGTGCCTAGTTACTACATCTTGATCTCCATACTTCCTTGTCATATTTCTTCCTGGTGAGTAATTTATGATCACATCAGGTCAGATGAATTTTCTTATTTGTGCCTTTGCTATGTGTATGTGTTTGAATGTGAAATGTGTGAGAGGGTGTGTGAGCATGGTAAACATGAAATGAGAATGATTACAGTGAAGGTATAACAACCAATGTATGCATGAATTCTGTCAAATCTCCACTTGTTTAAACAACTTCTGTACCCTTTAATCCCATGCACAGCCATGTGCAATAAACAGCAAAAAGATTATATTTATTCCTCATCAACGAGTGAGCTAATTAAACTACCGTTCTGTATGCCCATCGATGTGCACATGGAACACATAGAGACAGACATCCCTATAAAATGCTTCATGTAACTTTCCTTGCCATATAAATTAATAGAGAAGCCGACATGCACAAAGGCCCTTCACGTATGCAGTGCAGTCATGCTCTGAATCAAAGTGGGGTTTGAGAGTGAGAGAGTTTCTTCACTGAGTGTTAATAAATGGTATTCGCTGTTCCCTGAGGCTTCAGTACTGCGATGTGTTGTGTAGCCCCAGTCTAGGTGCAGGCACATGGAAAAGGTGTTGCAGCAGGTGACACTGCAGTAGTCCCAGACAGCACAGGAGGAAGCATGGATTGAGTGACAGAGAAATGTGCCGCTCACTTGTCCTCTTTAGAGATCACATTGATTGGTATGCATACACAGGCAGATTCAGTTCTCTTGGATGCGCACCTGGTGCAGATGAGCAGCCATGCAGTGCCAGCCGGGGCAGAAAGAAGCTCTGTGGATGTACCCTTTTCTATGCATGCAGCAAGATCTTTCTTCCTGCTGTCACCTGCCTGCGCAGGGAAAGCACTGATAATCTTTTCTAGGAAAAAGCGGGGACTGTATGGACAACTGTCTGATTAAGGCTGCTCAACTGATTCCTATGGCTGCTTCAAGAACCATGGATACATATGAGTCCTACAGACGATGTGCCCATGGCAACCTCCTTCCTTGCATGCATAGTCTCACCAGAAACATGGTGAGAATTGTAGTAGAAAGTACAAAAAAGTATAGTCATGTACTTCAAAAATGTGAAATAAATTAACAGTGCAATCCCATATTTATTTATTTATTTATTTATTATTTAATACATTTCTATACCGCCCAATAACTGAAGCTCTCCGGGCAGTTTACAACAGTTAAAACCATAAAATGCAATATAACATAAATATAAAATTTAAAACCACAGATTAAAAACCAACAGCAGAGCTAGCAGCAGCAGTTATAATAACAGTTAAAAACAACTACAAGATTAAGATGATTAAAATGATTTAAATGCCTGGGAGAATAGAAAGGTCTTCACCTGGCGCTGGAAAGAGTACAATGTAGGTGCCAGGCGAACCTCTTTGGAGAGCTCATTCCACAACTGGGGTGCCACCCACAGCAGAAAAGGCCCTCCTCCTGGTAGCCACCTGCCTTACTTCCTTTGCCAGGGGCTCTCAGAGAAGGACTGCTGAGGAAGATCTTAGTGTCCGGGCAGGTACTTATGGGAGGAGACAATCCTTCAGATACCCTGACCCCAAGCCATTTAGGGCTCTGAATGTTAGTACCAGCACTTTGAATCGGGCCTGGAAACAGACTGGCAGCCAGTGCAGATGCGAAAGCACTGGCATAATATGTTCACGTCGGCCAGTCCCTGTTAACAATCTCACTGCCCTGTTTTGGACCAGCTGAAGTTTCCGGACCGTTTTCAAAGGCGTATAACGCATTTCAGTAATCCAAACGAGAGGTTACCAGAGCATGGATAACTGTAGCTAGGCTATCTCTGTCCAGATAAGGACGTAGTTGGTATATCAGCCTAAGCTGATAAAAGTTGTTCCGTGCCACCGAGTTCACCTGTGCCTCTAGTGACAGCTGTGGATCCAAGAGCACCCCCAAACTACAAACCTGATCCTTCAGGGGGAGTGCAACCCCATCCAGAACTGGTTGAATATCACTTAGCCAGGCAGACGAACCACCCACTAACAGTACCTCCGTCTTATCTGGATTGAGTCCCAGTTTATAAGCCCTCATCCAGTCCATTACCGTGCCCAGACACTGATTCAGAACAGCCACTGCCTCACCTGGATTAGATGAAAAGGAGAGATAGAGCTGGGTGTCATCTGCATATTGATGACACCTCAGCCCACACCTCCGGATAACCTCTCCCAGTGGTTTCATGTAGATGTTAAACAGCATGGGGGATAAAATAGAGCCCTGTGGCACCCCAAGGCATAACTGCCAAGGGACATAGCAGTAATCCCCCAGCACCACCTTCTGGAATCGGCCACCCAAGTAGGATCAGAACCACTGGAGCGCAGTGCCTCCAACTCCCAACCCAAACAACCTATCCAGAAGGATACCATGGTCGATGGTATTGAAAGCCGCTGAGAGGTCCAAGAGAATCAACAGGGTCGCACTCCCCCTGTCCGTCTCCCAGCAGGGGTCATCCCACAGGGCAACCAAGGCAGTTTCCATTTCAAAACCAGGCCTAAATCCAGATTGAAATGGATCTAGATAGTCCGTTTCATCCAAAAGTGCCTGGAGTTGACCAGCAACCACCCGCTCAAGCACCTTGCCCAGGAATGGGATAATAGCTACCAGCCTGTAGTTATTAACATAATCCAGGTCCAGGTTAGGCTTTTTGAGGAGTGGCCTAATCACCGCCTCTTTCAAAGAGGCCGGCACCACTCCCTCTCTCAAGAAGGCGTTTACAACCTCCTGGACCCAGCTGGCTATCCCCTCCTTATTTGATGTTACAAGCCATGACGGGCAAGGGTCAAGCACACAGGTGGTCGACCGGACTTGGCCAAGCACCTTGTCCACATCCTCGGGCCTCAATAACTTGTTGACTTAGAAGTAAATCCCATTGAATTCAGGAGGGCTTACTACCAGATAAGTGAATACAGAATTGAAGCTTCAGTGTATGTGTGTGTGTGTGTGTGTGTGTGTGGTTAATATTAATACCCGCTGCATTTAAATTTCTCAACCTGAAAGAGGCGAGAAACAGATAAAAATTAACAAAATAGAATATCTGTGCATAATAGAAACAAAAGGATTTTTCACAAAGTATATTTTAGGGTGCATATAAAAAGTGTAACTATTGTCACATGTGTTAAATGTTAGGAGAATTATACAACTATATACCTTATTATAATATCCTCTTGACTTTGTGATGAGGTTTCTCTTATTTTATATTTGCAGATTGAGAAAGGAAAACAAAATTACTCTGTTTGTGCTACAAACCGAGGTGAAAAACAGGCAGCCAATACTTCTTGAGAAAGAAGTATCCATTACTAAGTACAGTCAGACATCTGGACATTTTTGCTTCTTACTTCTGAAGGTAGAAGAAGAAGATTCTTATTCATTCATGCATTCAAAATGAGAATCACAGGAATAATTCTGCCACAGAGATGTCTGTAGAAAATAACACTGCAGTACCTGAATTTATCTTCCTGGGATTTGCAGAACAACCAGAATTGAAGATTCCCATTTTCACATTGTTCCTACTGATCTATGTTATCACTGTGGTGGGCAACCTAGGGATGATTTTGCTGATCAGGTTAGACACTCAGCTTCATACCCCCATGTACTTTTTCCTCAGTAGTTTGGCTTTCCTGGATTTTTGCTACTCTTCCAACATCACCCCCAACGCCTTGGGAAATTTCCTGTCACAAAGGAAAACCATTTCCTTCATGGGATGCTTCATCCAAATGTATTTCTTTGTCGCTCTTGCGAGTACAGAGTTCATCCTTTTTGGGCTGATGGCGTATGACCGTTATGTGGCCATCTGCAACCCTTTGCTGTATCCATCTATCATGTCCCATACCCAGTGCATCAAGATGGCAGCTGGAGCATTCACAGCTGGCTTCTTGAACGCAGTTATTCATACCACTTCGGTAGGCACTTTGTCCTTCTGCCAGTCCAATGAAATCAACCATTTCTTCTGTGAGATCCCCCCACTCCTCAAGCTCTCATGTTCTGATACGTCTGTACCTGTAACACTAGTTTTCATTTGTGCTGGAATCAATATGCTGGGCTCTCTCATGATAATACTAAGCTCTTACACTTGCATCCTTTCCACAGTGCTCAAGATGAAATCAGCTGAAGGCCGCCAAAAGGCCTTCTCTACCTGTATCTCCCATCTGTCTGCTGTGATCATATTCTATGGAACTGGCCTATTTATATATTTGCAACCCAGTTCAAATTATTCAGAGGGTCAGAATAAAGTTGTGTCTGTTTTTTATGCATTTGTCATCCCAATGCTTAACCCCTTAATCTACAGCTTGAGGAACAAAGAGGTGAAGGATGCATTGAAAAGAGTATTGAATAAAAACACATTTTCACACTTAAGGTAACTATTATGTCAACAGTTTTTCAAACCACATACATTACCTCCTAGATTCGTATTCTAGTTTTGTGAGGCTTATGTTTCACTTAAACATATCAGTATCAGCCTTCCCCAGCCAGGTGTCCCCCGGATGTTTTGGACTACAACTCCTAGCATTCCTGACCATTGAAGTCCAAAACATCTGGAGGACAAGTAACTGGTGTGGAGAGGCTGCAGTAATCGCACAAAAGTGGTCATGTACTGGGCTTTATCCTCAATATTGTAGAGATAATATGAGACCTATTACTCTTGGAAGAGTCTCTCAGATACTGAAGTTAAGTTGTTTAACTGACCTAGCTGTTGTTTCCTGCTCCTTGGCTTCCCTTTTGCTTATCCTCAGAATTATTTCAGTTTACCTTGGTATGCTGCAGTCTCCTGTACAACTATGAGCAGTATCCAATGCTCTCACAGCACTAACACAATCCAACACTAGCACAACGTCTTTAGCACTTGCTAGGCAAAGGGGAAAAGTGGTGATCTGCCAACAAAATGCGGTGGCAAACCACTGCTAGCTATTTATTTATTTATTTATTTATTTAAACTACTTGTATGACACTGGGTAGGGGATGTGGCAAGTTTTATAAAGGATCGATCCAAGCCAAATTGTGTTCCTTGATATTTTTTTATCCCCTTCACAGGCTTCAAAGTGGCATTTTGGCAGTTGGGGGGGGGGGGTCTGAACAGAAGCATTTTAAATATATATTATTTTATTTCAGTTTTATATCATGTGTTTTCAGTACAATCAATGAGTATATAGAAAAGCTTACAACTTTTTCAACTAGCAAAACACACACATTACATTAAAGAAACCAATTACAGACATCAGGAATCACAGGAAGTTCAATATAATATAATAATAACCGTATATTTATCCACAGATGTTCATCAGGGGTTTAAGCTTTAGTTGTAATTATCAAAATGTGTCTATCCATATCTGTCCATGACATGCTGGCGGTTTTCTCTGGGAACCTTGTTTGTTAATAAAGTCAATAAATGTATGCCAAATTGTTACATAGAGGGTGTCAGTTTCTTTTTGTTGCCTTTGTGCCCTTATCTCTTTGGTTAATTTTTCAGCTAACACAATGTTCCAAAGATAGTTATACCACACGACTAGTGACGGATCAGTAGATTCCTTCCAATTCTTTGCTATTAGTTGACGAGGCGCCACCATCATTACATTCACGCTCTGCTGCTTTCACTATGCAGACTGACCATGCCAACGTGTGGATATCTGGGGGTGAAGCCAGCAACATGCTCCGTACCAGGGGAAGAGCCAGCAGTGCAGTCTCACGCCCAGGAAACATGTGATGCCCCTTTCAAGTTCCACACCTGAAGGGGGCTATGGCATCCATCAGTTTAATTTTGTTAAATCCATTCCGTCTGTGTTTTCCAGATTGTCATGCTGCATCTTCCATTTCATCATCCACTCATTGAGGCAATAGGATGTTTTTCAATTTCCCGAACTTGCATTTGCATTGGAAAGTGCACATATGCACAAATGTGCACTTCCAAAAATGCGCAAAGCCCCCATGATGAACATTTTCATGCTTTAGCCTATGGGGGAAATGTGCATTTTCAGCTGGTCTTTTTAATATATATTTTTTTGTATTTTTCATACTTTTGTATGATTAAATTTGTGAGCAATTCCAGAAAGTAACAATCTGGCCTGCAAGTCCGCAGAATAAACATAACGCAGAAAAAACTGGTCCGCTGCAGAACCCACCGGTCAGATTCACAGAAATCCGATCTCATTTGAATCCATTGTGGAATTTCGCCAGTATCCCTAGCTTCCACAGGGCTGCAATCCCAGACACTACTGTTCATTTATATGAACCGTCCTTGGGTGGCCGTGGATCCTCTTACCTAGCAATGAAAAAGGAGTACATGGTTTCTGGAGCTCTCCTAACACCATATCAATGCTGTAAGCTAGCTGATAAAGCTGGAGCAGCCAGACAGCCATCAACTACAGCTTATCTAGTGAGTAACTGGGTAAGAAAAGGAGCAAAGACCTTCTAAAGAATGCCAGGGATGTCCTGGTGCCACGTGAGGAATCTGAACTTTGCCCTCTCTATGGCATGTAGAGGCACTTCCATGTGCTGGGTAGGAGCTGGAGGGGGAAACCTAATGCTGCTGTCATATTTCCCAGATGGGAAAGCATTTTTTCCATGTTGGTGATTCCTGACACCTGTGCCAATGGACTCTGTGTTTCTTTGGTTTGTACTTTCCTTACTTTGCCTGCTCCTATGGTTTCTGCAAATTCTGCTTCTTATTAATTCAGAGATGGGAACACAATCTAAGGCTTGCTGGTTCAGGTTCACGGTAAGAACTTAAGCAGCTTTAAAGGCCACATTTCTAGCCACCCCAGCAGTTTGGGGTGGGGGATGGAATTGCCTGTTTAAAGAATGAGGGCTGGTTTATCTCACCTCGATGCATGAAGGCACATACACCTGATATTATAAAGATTTACCGGTGGCCTGGGTGGGTAGAAAAGGGATCTACTGTATGGGATGATGCAACTGAGCTGAGTTCTCTGCACTGGAGCCTCCTCGCTCTGAAGATGATCTCACCCTGGGACCTTGCACTCATCGGGAGGTGACATTTAAAGGTTTATCCCTGCCCTGGAGCTCTGTCTTGTTGCTTGCAAGCCTGATGGATAAAGCTGTGGTGGTTCATAATCCAGAAATTGCCCCACAGTCTACCTGTTAGTTGCTCCAGCAATATGGAACGGCAAGACTGAAGGTTTGGATCTTTTCATTCCTCAAAGAGCAAGTCCCTTCAATTTGTAAACAGTGGATAAAGTATGTACTCCCATACGTATATTTGCAAAGGAGCCTAGGAAAACCAATACAGCAGGCAGGAAGAAATCGCTCTTTTGTTAACATCAGTGAAGTGGGTGGGGCCTATGTGTGAATAAATCAGCCATACATTCTAGGGATACTGTGATTAATTACTCTAGTAATATGAATGACATGGATTAAGTCTGCAGTTGTCATAATTGAGTCATTGAACAGAAATGCTTCTGTTCTGAAGTTAGTACAGGGTATTTCCACAGTGAAGTGACTTTCTTCCTGGTCATACAGGTACCGGTAAGTATTAAATGATCACACCAGTTCAGGTGAATTTTCTAATTCTTGCCTTTGCAGTGTGTGTGTGTGTGTGTGTGTGTGTTATGTGTAAGTTGTGAATATAAGTGAGTGGTATATAATTATATGAATGGGCGCTTCGTGTGTGAATGTGGGATTTTATTACTGTGTGTGTGTGTGTGTGTGTGTGTGTGTAAGAGATGTGTGAGCTCTGAATATGTGAAATGGGAATGAGAACAGTGAATATACTGGCAGATTTCTACTTGTTTAAACATTTTGGTACCCCTTTAATCCCATATCAACCCAATGACAATAAACAGTAAAAAGATTATTTGTCTTCATCTTGAAAGAGTGAGAAATACAAACTACCATCTTGTGTGCCTTTGGATGCCCCCCTGGAACAATTATACATATAGGCTTGTATGTTCACTTAACAAAACAAAATACTAATGAATACTAAAATCAGGATTTTTCACAAAATTTGTTTTAGAATTTATATATCCAGTGTAACCATTTATACACACACACACACACACACACACACATGAATGTTAGGGAAATTGTAGAAATATGCATTACTGTATTACTAATACCCCCTAGACTTTCTGAATGTATTTTTTAATACTTGCAGATTAAGAAGAATAACCTAGTTTGCTCTTCAAGCTACGGTGAACAAGCAGCCAGTACCTATTTTAAGTATAACCTTACCTTTGGAAATATTTGCTTATATCTTCTGAAGATATATAAAGAACCATATACATTCACCATAATAATCACATTCACTATAATAATTTTGCCAGAGATGTCTGCAGACAATATCAGTGCAATATCAGAATTTATCTTCTTGGGATATCCAGATCAGCTTGAATTGAAGATTCCCATTTTCACATTGATCCTACGGATCTATGTTATCACTGTGGTGGGCAACCTAGGGATGATTTTGCTGATCAGGTTAGACACTAAGCTTCATACCCCCATGTACTTTTTCCTCAGTAATTTGGCTTTCCTGGATTTTTGCTACTCTTCCAATATCACCCCCAAAGCCTTGGGAAATTTCCTGTCACAAAGGAAAACCATTTCCTTCATGGGATGCTTCATCCAAATGTATTTCTTTGTTGCTCTTGCGAGTACAGAGTTCATCCTTTTTGGGCTGATGGCGTATGACCGTTATGTGGCCATCTGCAACCCTTTGCTGTATCCATCTATCATGTCCCATACCCAGTGCATCAAGATGGCAGCTGGAGCATTCACAGCTGGCTTCTTGAATGCAGTTATTCATACCACTTCGGTAGGCACTTTGTCCTTCTGCCAGTCCAATGAAATCAACCATTTCTTCTGTGAGATCCCCCCACTCCTCAAGCTCTCATGTTCTGATACGTCTGTACCTGTAACACTAGTTTTCATTTGTGCTGGAATCAATATGCTGGGCTCACTCATGATAATACTGACTTCCTATATGTACATCCTTTCCACAGTGCTCCAGATAAATTCCTCCAAGGGCCGCCAAAAAGCCTTCTCTACGTGTATCTCTCACCTGATAGCTGTGACTATATTTTATGGAACTACTATCTATGTTTACCTGCAACCCAGTTCAAATTATTCAGAGGGTCAGAATAAAGTTGTGTCTGTGTTTTATGCCTTTGTCATCCCAATGCTTAACCCCTTAATCTACAGCCTGAGGAACAAGGAGGTGAAGGTTGCAATGAAGAGGTTAATGGGTAAAAATACATTTTCACACTTAAGGTAACTATTATGTCAACAGTTTTTCAAACCACATAGATTACCTCCTAGATTCCAATTCTAGTTATTTGTGGCTTATGTTTCACTTAAAGATATCAGTAATCCAGCCTTCCCCAACCTGGTGTCCCCCGGACTACAACTGGACTACAACTCCTAGCATTCCTGACCATTGGGAGTTGAAGTCCAAAACATCTGGAGGACAAGTAACTGGTATGGAGAGGCTGCAGTAATCTCACAAAAGTGGTCACTTACTGGGCCTTATCCTCAATATTGTAGAGATAATATGGGACCCATTACTCTTGGAAGAGTCTCTCGGATTCTGGAGTTAAGCTGTTAGCTGACCTAGCTGTTATTTCTTGCTCCTTGGCTTCCCTTTTGCTTATCCTCAGAATTATTTCAGTTTACCTTGGTATGCTGCAGTCTCCTGTACAACTATGAGCAGTATCCAATGCTGTCACAGCACTAACACAATCCAACACTAGCACAACGTCTTTAGCACTTGCTAGGCAAAGGGGAAAAGTGGTGATCTGCCAACAAAATGTGGTGGCAAACCACTAGCTAGCTAGCTAGCTAGCTAATTATTTATTTATTTATTTATACTACTTATATGCTGCTTGATATCCTAAGATCTCTAAGAGGTTTACATTAAAAAAATATATACAGTGAAATATAAAAGCCAATGTAAGAACCGAATAAAAAAATAATTACATTAAAAATGTTACACCATTTAGCACTTTGAATGTCAGCAATAAAACCTTGAACATGACTCAGTAGGTAATAGGCATCCAGTGCAGTTCTTTTAATATGTGTATAACTGCATCCAGGCAGCAGTTCAGAATGTGCATAGCCTCTCCTGACTCAGATGTCAGAGAAATAGAACTTGGTGTCAGCAGCATAGTGGTGACATCTTGCCCCAAATCTCCTAGTGACCGCTTCCAATTTTTCCCCATGAATTTCTTAGAATCATAGAATCATAGAAAAGTAGAGTTGGAAGGGGCCTACAAGGCCATCGAGTCCAGCCCCCTGCTCAATGCAAGAATCCAGGTCAAAGCATCCCTGACAGATGGCTGACCAGCTGCACCTTGAATGCCTCCAGAGTGGGAGAGCCCACCACCTCCCTAGGTAGTTGGTTCCATTGTCTTATTGCTCTAACAGCCAGGAAATTTTTCCTGATGTTTAGGCGGAATCTGGGTTCCTGTAACTTGAGCCCATTATTCCGTGTCCTGCAAACTGGGATGATTGAGAAGAGATCCTGGCCCTCCTCTGTGTGACAACCCTTCAAGTACTGGAAGAGTGCTATCATATCTCCCCTCAGTCTCCTCTTCTGAAGGCTAAACATGCCCAGTTCTTTCACTCTCTCCTCATAGGGCCTTGTTTCCAGTCCCTTTATAATCTTTGTTGCCCTCCTCTAAACCCTCTCCAGTTTGTCTACATCCTTCATAAAGTGTGGTGCCCAGAACTGGATGCAGTACTCAAGATGAAGCCTAACCAGTGCTGAGTAAAGGGGAAATATCACCTCACGTGATCTGGAAGCTATACTTCTATTAATGCAGCCCAAAATAGCATTTGCCTTCTTTGCAGCCACATCGCATTGCTGGCTCATATTCAGTTTGTGATCTACCACAATTCCAAGATCCTTCTCACTTGTAGTATTGTTGAGCCAAGTATCCCCCATCCTGTAACTGTGCATTTGGTTTCTTTTTTCTAGGTGCAGCACTTGGCATTTATCCCTATTAAATTTCATTCTGTTGTTTTCGGCCCAGCGCTCCAGCCTATTGAGATCACTTTGAATTTTGTTTCTGACTTCCAGAGTATTAGCTGTTCCACCCAACTTTGTGTTATCTGCAAATTTGATAAGCATTCCCTGCACCTCCTCATCCAAATGATTAATAAAAATGTTGAAGAGCACTGGGCCCAGGACTGAGCCCTGCGGTACCCCGCTCATTACCTCTCCCCAGTTTGAGAAGGAACCATTGATAGGCACTCTTTGAGTCCGATTCTGTAGCCAGAATTTATATTTATATTTATTATTTATTTGATCTGATTTGTACCCTGCCTTTCTACCAAGAAAATGGCACTCAAGGCAGCTTAAACCCTAGATTAATAAAACTTTGATTAAAACAATAATGAAACAAGTACATTAAAAACGCATTGCCCAACAAGCACTAATGTTAGTTAGTGTTAGTTTATGTTAGCACTAGTATTAGTTTATGTTAGCACAATGCCATTAGCACTAGTGTTGTGACAGCACTAGGTCCTGCCATATGTCTTTAATGCCCACGCAGCCCACCTTTTCCAAGTATTCACTCCCTCTTTGGCAGTCTTTAGCTACCATTGCTAATAGCTATAGATAGATATGCTGTAAGAATTTCAGTGTTCTGTTGGTGACTGACCAGGAAAATGATCTTGGGGTCATGATGGAGAGCTTCATGACAACATCAACTGGTGGTTTTTTACTTGTTCATAAGTGATCTCGAGTTAGAGGTGACCAGTGTGAGGTGGCCAAGTTTCCTGACGGCACCAAATTATTTAGGGTAGTTCAAACAAAAAGAGATTGCAAAGAGTTCCAAAAGGATCTCTCCAAACGCTTTTTTATATTGCTACATTCAGCTGCATATATTCCACCGGCTGTTTGGGGACACTGGGTAGGGGACATGACAAGTTTTGTAAAGGAGACATCCGAGCCAAATTGTGTTCCTT
Organism: Shinisaurus crocodilurus; assembly: GCA_021292165.1. Lineage (NCBI taxonomy): Eukaryota > Metazoa > Chordata > Lepidosauria > Squamata > Shinisauridae > Shinisaurus > Shinisaurus crocodilurus. Next base: position 192,435,414 of record CM037876.1, on the reverse strand, counting down.
GGCATTTTTGTATCCCCTTCACAGGCTTCAAAGTGGCATTTTGGCAGTCGGAGGCAGTCTGAACAGAAGCATTTTTAAAAAATATTATTTTTAATTGAGTTTTATATCATGTGTTTTCAGTACAATCAATGAGTATATAGAAAAGATTACAACTTTTTCAACTAGCAAAACACACACATTACATTAAAGAAACCAATTACAGGCATCAGGAATCACAGGAAGTTCAATATAATATAATAACCGTATATTTATCCACAGAAGTTCATCAGGGGTTTAAGCTTTAGTTGTAATTATCTACATGCGTCTATCCATATCTGTCCATGACATGCTGGCGGTTTTCTCTGGGAATCTTGTTTGTTAATAAAGTCAATAAATTTATGCCAAATTGTTACATAGAGGGTGTCAGTTTCTTTTTGTTGCCTTTGTGCCCTTGTCTCTTTGGTTAATTTTTCAGCTAACACAATGTTCCAAAGATAGTTATACCACACGACTAGTGACGGATCAGTAGATTCCTTCCAATTCTTTGCTATTAGTTGACGAGGCGCCACCATCATTACATTCACGCTCTGCTGCTTTCACTATGCAGACTGACCATGCCAACGTGTGGATACCTGGGGGTGAAGCCAGCAACATGCTCCGTACCAGAGGAAGAGCCAGCAGTGCAGTCTCACGCCCAGGAAACATGTGATGCCCCTTTCAAGTTCCACACCTGAAGGGGGCTATGGAATCCACCAGTTTAATTTTGTTAAATCCATTCCGTCTGTGTTTTCCAGATTGTCATGCTGCATCTTCCATTTCATCATCCATTCATTGAGGCAATAGGATGTTTTTCAATTTCCCGAACTTGCATTTGCATTGGAAAGTGCACATATGCACAAATGTGCACTTCCAAAAATGCGCAAATCCCCCCATGATGAACATTTTCAAGCTTTAGCCTATGGGGGAAATGTGCATTTTTGGCAGATCTTTTCAATTTTTTAATTTTTTTTACTTTTCATACTTTTGTATGATTAAATTAGTGTGCAATTCCAGAAAGTAACAATCTGACCGCAAGTCCGCAGAATAAACACAACGCAGAAAAAACTGGTCCGCTGCAGAACCCATTGGTCAGATTCACAGAAATCCAATCTCATTTGAATCAATTGCGGATTTCGCCAGCATCTCTAGTTTCCACAGGGCTGCAATCCCAGACACTACTGTTCATTTATATGAACTTTGGGTGGCCATGGATCCTCTAACATACCAATGAAAAAGGAGTACATGGTTTCTGGAGCTCTCCTGTAAGCTAACTGATAAAGCTGGAGCAGCCAGACAGCCATCTACTTCAGCTTATCTAGTGTGTAACTGGGTAAGAAAAGGAGCAAAGAAGACCTTCTAAAGCAGTGTTCTCCAACCTTTGGTCCCCTTGGGTCCCCAGCATAGCTGGCTGGAGCATGCTGGGAGTTGTAGGCCAAAAACATCTGGGGACCCAAGGTTGGAGAACACTGTTCTAAAGAATGCCAGGGATGTCCTGGTGCCACGTGAGGAATCTGAACTTTGCCCTCTCTATGGCATGCAGAGGCACTTCCATGTGCTGGGTAGGAGCTGGAGGGGGAAACCTAATGCTGCTGTCATATTTCCCAGATGGGAAAGCATTTTTTCCATGTTGGTGATTCCTAACACCTGTGGCAATGGAATCTGTGGGCCGGTTCACACGACACGGGAACCGCGGGGAAGCACTGCTCCCCCGCGGTTCCCGTGTCATGTGCATGCCGACTGGAGGTGCCCCCGCGGGACAGCCGCGGGCGGGACCCATGGAAAGTGACCACGGTCGGTAGCATGGTCCAGCCTGCAGGGACAAACTGTGGTGGGCAACCTAGGGATGATTTTGCTGATCAGGTTAGACACTCAGCTTCATACCCCCATGTACTTTTTCCTCAGTAATTTGGCTTTCCTGGATTTTTGCTACTCTTCCAACATCACCCCCAAATATTATTATTATTATTAATAATAATAATAATAATAATAATAATAATAATCACCCCCAAAGCCTTGGGAAATTTCCTGTCACAAAGGAAAACCATTTCCTTCATGGGATGCTTCATCCAAATGTATTTCTTTGTTGCTCTTGCGAGTACAGAGTGCATCCTTTTTGGGCTGATGGCGTATGACCGTTATGTGGCCATCTGCAACCCTTTGCTGTACACATCTGTCATGACTGTCACCCAGCGCATCAGGTTGGTAGCTGGAGCATTCACAGCTGGCTTCTTGAACTCAGTGATGAATACCATTTTCTTAGGTACATTGTCTTTCTGCAAGTCCAATGAAATCAACCATTTCTTCTGTGAGATCCCCTCACTCCTCAAGCTCTCATGTTCAGATACCTCCGTGGCTGAAAAGTTTGCTTTTATTTGTGCTGGAATTGTTATGTTGGGTCCTCTCCTCATTATACTAAGCTCTTACATCTACATCTTTTCCGCCCTGTCCAAGATCAACATGGCTGATGGCCAACGAAAAGCCTTCTCTACATGTGTCTCCCACCTGATTGCTGTGACCATATTTTATGGAACTGGTCTATTTGTCTATTTGCAACCCACTTCAAACTATTCAGATGGTCAGCATGAAATTATGTCTGTGCTGTATGCATTTGCCGTTCCAATGCTCAACCCCTTTATCTACAGCTTGAGGAACAAGGAGGTGAAGGATGCCCTGAAGAGAGCAATGGATAAAAATAAGTTTTCACATTTAGTGTTGCCATTATGTCAGCAAACTGGAATGAATGTAGACCCAGTTCAATAATGTGCCAAGCACTGTAGCCTGATTCTGCAGCATATGTAAATTCAACTTTGGTGTTAAATCAGGCTTGTGAATATTCACTTACCTGGTTATCTATAAGCAACATCTTCAGGAGTCCAGAGTGGGGATGCAGGGATTTTGCTAGCCCCATTCCATCTGTGTTTCGTAGATTGTCAGGCATCTTTCATTCCATCGTCTCCTCATTGATGTAATCAGATTTTTTGTATGAGAATTTTGTTCATGTGCAAAAGTGCACTTGCACTAATGAGCATTAGCACAAGCGTGCACTAGTGCTAATGCAAATTTACGCAAATGCACGTCTGCAAAAGAAGGAAATTGCACAAATCCCCCTCCAAAGTTAAAAAACGGTCCACAAGCCCACATGACTTGGAAAGAGCCAGTCCATTGTGGAATCTGCAGGTTGCCTTCATAGAAATCCACACTCACTTGAATCAGTTGTGGATTTCTCTGAGATCCCTAGTCCAGACAAGGACATTTTGCTAAACTAGAACACAACTGGGTCCCCCTACCCCAATCTCTCTTTCAGAACATTTATTTTCCACAATTTTAGTAACTAAAGTAGAAATGTGTGGATAAGTGGATTAATATATATCTGGGGGGGGGGAGGTTTGGTAATGTTGGTGAACTTGTTTGCTGTGTATATCGATAGCCCACCATAACTATTTACCCCTTACTAATTCTCCCTATTCCTCCTCCTCCTCCTTCTAGGTCAAGATTTTCTGCATCAAATTCTATATTGCTCTTGCAAATACTGACGCACACCTTTAGGGACTAAATGCCATGCACAGGACCACTGTGGCACCATGAGAATTGTTTTGCTTTACACATCAGTGGCCTGCTCTGCCACTTGTGCAGGTGAATGAGTGGTAGAAAGCTGAGCTTGTAGAAAGGATTGACTAACTTCAGACTGCCGGTGGGGAATTCCAAATTTGAATGCTCGTGTGTGTGTGTGTGTGTGTGTGTGTGTGTGTGTGAGAGAGAGAGAGAGAGAGAGAGAGAGAGAGAGAGAGAGCGCCAGCACAAGTTATTTGCCAGATGTGCTAATTTTCTATTTGCAGCCATCTATTTTTTTAAAACATTGGGAGTGTGTGTTACAAATGTAACTCCCCCCCCCCCCGCAGTCTGGAGCGGCACAGTTTATTCTACCACCTCAGGCTCAGCACTCTACCTCCTCATTCTGATGCCGCATATGTAGACCAGGCCCCTGTCTGTCCCAAGACAGCAGGTAGAATAAATGCAGCAGGGGTACCATTTAAAACTCCCTGGATCCTAGGTGATCCCTCCTCCACCCTGCCTATTCAGGGGTGCCATTTCAGGCTTCATAGTGTGAGGAAGGTTTTCAGTAAGGCTTAAATGCCTACTTTTTGATATTATTTTCAAGATTAAATTGTGAAAAAGGCAGGGTATAAATATAATAAATAAATAAATACTGTGTGCATTTTATTTATGTATTTATTTATTTTATATCCAGCCTTTTTTCCTGCAAGGAACCCAAGGCAACTTACATAATCCTCCTCCTCCTCCTCTCCATTTTATCCTCACAACAACCCTGTGCAGTAGGTGGTTGTTGTTGTTGTTAGTAGTAGTAGTAGTTGTGAGAGCTGGACTGACCCGGGTTCAAAAGCTTCCCTAGCCAGTGACCCTCAGTCCCAGTCACGCAGGCGGAAGGAGGAGATAACAGCAGTTAATAAAGATTAAAGAGTTTATTTGTAAGACCCAATTACATGGGATTAAGGCAAGCAATGCATCTACTCACTACATCATTGCAGACTCAAATCCAATACCCCAGTGGTAAGGCTAGATGAAGTGAAGTCCAGAACAAGTCAAGACGAGAGGAGAAGTGAAGTGAAGGCTATCAACAAGTGTGTTAGCTTTATACCACAGACCCTGCCTGCACCTATAAATAGGATATTACTCACCCCAGTTGTATAACCTATTCATCAACATGTTTACTCCAAATCTGTCCAAGGTTGCTGAGTCATATCATCTCGAGACGATGTCTCGTGACCAAAGATCTTGTGTACTTGAACTCAAGAGACACCCACCAGGTCAGGTGATAATCTCGATGTCAGGTGGTAATCTCGTTCTGCCTATGCAAAACCCAACAGTAGTATCCCATCTTTTTCCCAACACCTCAAGGTGCCTCACAACCTTTACAACTCATTCAATAATTTTAAAAAAATTGTAGACTAAGAGTCAGTGACTGGCCCAAAGTCATCCCCCCCAGTGAGCTTCATAGCGAAGTGGCCTGGGAACTAGAATCCAGATCTCCTGAGTCCCAGTCCAACACTCTCACCACTACGCCATGCTGGCTCTAAAGAACTAGTAGCAGCTTGGCAAGAGGGGGGATTTTGTGGGTTCACAGTGCCAGGCACAAGGGCACTATATGTCCATCTAGCCCCGTATTTACTCTGAGTGACAAGTGGCAACGACTGTCCTAGATCTCAGGCAGAGAATGTTTTTCCCATCACCAGCTACCTGATCCTGCTAACTGGAGATCCTGGGATTGAACATGGGACCTTCTGCCTATGGATGGCCTTTCTGGCCTAGGGATGCAGCTGTTCGAATTGCCTGAGCGCCCCAGTACCTCCCTTTTTACCAATCAAGCACCAGTACTCCTGAAAACCCTTCAGGAAATGCATGGCCTTGAAGCTCTGACTGACTTTATTTTATGTGGCCAACCTATTTATCTGTTTCCAGCTTGTATCCCAGTTTAAACTGTTTAGAAGAGCAGAATAAAGTTGTGTCTGTTTTATTCATGTTGGATGCATTGGTGACCTGTTCCCAAGCCCATTAGCTATAGTCTCAGCTTCCCCACATACAATTTAGTGAAAATAATATCAATCCACCATACAGGGTTGCAGTATGGAGCACTGAGATGATCTATGAGAAGTACTTTGGACCCTCCAAAGCTCTATATAAATGCTTATCATTTAGCATCATTATTATTATGGCCTGAAAAGCAAGAGGAACAAACCACAGGGAAAGTAATGCAGCAAACATGATTTCCACATGTATGCCATTCATTACTTAGACAGAGTAACAGCAATAAAGGATGTCTTGCATTCTGTTCTAGAATGTTGTACTTCCTCAATACTGTAAGGTGTGAAGCACTCTTTCCTAAACCCAAGAAGTACTTAAGCCTATGTTGCACTTAACCCAAAAGCATCCTGGAAAGACTTATGGTTGTATCCACTGGGTTGTATCCCATGCTAGTCTAATTAAAGTCCCGTTCATTTCAATGGGTCTACTCTCAGTAGGACTAACATTGGATATAATGCTTAGTCTGAGCAGAAGACATTAAGATTATTTTAATTTTAAGAAGGTAAGATAATTGAAGCCCTACAGCAGGACTGGGGAATTTCTGGCCCTCCAGGCCTTGATGAACGACTACTCCCATCATCCCCCACCCTTTGCCAGGTTTGGTAGGGCTGATGGGAATTGTAGTGCAACAACATCTGGAGGACCACAGGTTCTGCAGCCCTGCCCTTCAGACTTTGTGGGATCTACTCATGCATAAGTAGGTCAAGAAGATATAGCACATAATATTTCATCCAATTCACTACTTGCTCTTCAATCCAGCTGTTCTAGTTTTTATTGTTATTTTAAAATGTATCTCCCTTTTAATTCAATCCAAGCTCAATCTTAATAACAGGCCCAGCTGGATTCTCAAAGCGGTTTGTACCAATTAACCACCAATCAAGTTTTTAAAACATCAGCTGATGTACTGTCATTTTAAAACTGATTTTGCAAATGTTGTTAATCCTTCTTAGGTTGATGGGGGGAGAGAGACTTTTCACTCATTTGTGCGATATTGTAGGCTCCTCCAACTTTCTTTATTTATGCAAATAGATCTCATTGTCATTTCTGGAAATTCAAAATTTCACAATTTACATGTGTAATATTTGATTTGAAAAGCAGCAAGGATGGAAAAGGTTTTTCCAGATTAGACACAGTAGCCCCATTGGTTTTCCAAAGTAATTCTCATTTCTAGGAGTTGCTGATGGTCTCCTTCATGAAAATGATCATGAAAAACAAAAGATGGACATGCCCACTGATCCTCAGTCCAAAGGAGTATATGTATTTCATACTACATTAGGACAGATCAGATCCTTAATTTATATAGGTTTAAGAGAGAAAGCTCATCTTTTGGAATATTCCAAATATTTGTATTCCTGAAGGCCAATACTTTGGAATCCTAGTCATATGAATGACCCCTGTATTCCCCCTAATGGGTGAAAAAGCTGCATTTGAGCTGGAAAACAAGTGGAGCAGATAGAGTTAAGCAGTTTCTCCCCATTTGCTCTTCTTCTGGTTAGATTTAGCTTTGGGTAAAAAACAAAAAACCACAGAGGAAGGAATCACAGATATCTATGTAATATGTAGTTTGAGCCTACAATGAGATCTTCTTTACACCTTTAAGTTCATGGTAATCCTTTCCAGCATCTCAGTCAATGTGTCTGAGAGTGTTTTTCTCTTTGAGCACCTGAGGCACACAGACATCCCTGCCTTAAAAGACGGGCACCCTTTTGCCTTGCCTTTCTCAATGCATTCCTCACTTCCTTGTTCCTGAGGCTGTAAATCAGGGGGTTCAACATGGGGATCACCACTGTGTAGAATACCGAGATCACCTTATCTTTGTCCTGTGAGTGACTGGACCCAGGTCTTAAGTAAATGAAGAGAAGAGTCCCATAGAAGATGGTGATAGCCGTCAGGTGTGAGGTGCAGGTGGAGAAGGCTTTGCGCTTTCCCTCTGCAGAATGGATCTTCAGGATGGCAGAGAGGATGTAGAAGTAAGAGATGAAGATAGTGAAACAAGAGGACATCCCGATGATACAGGTAGAAGCTAAGATCACAAACTCATTCACTCTGGTAGAAACACAGGAGAGGTTCAAGAGAGGGACGATATCACAGAAGAAATTGTTGATAGCGTTGGAGCCACAAAAGGGTAACTGGAAGGTTGAAATTGTTTGAGTGACTGAATTAAAAAAGGCAGTTCCATATGAGATGGTTACTAACACAGCACACTTCCTCCTGGACATAGCCATTTTATAAAGCAGTGGATTGCAGATGGCCACATAGCGGTCGTACGCCATCACAGCCAGTAGGAGACACTCTGTCCCTGCCAGCCCACCATAGAAACAAAACTGAACGGCACACTCCATGAAGCAAATAACTTTATTCTCGGTTAGGAAATCCATCAGCATCTTGGGTGTGATCACAGAGGAATAGCAGGCATCAACCAAAGACAGGTGGCTGAGGAAAAAGTACATGGGGGTGTGGAGTTGGGAGTCAATCCTAATTAACACAATCATTCCGAGATTCCCAACTAGAGTTAAAAGATAGATCAATAAGAATAAAACAAAGAAGAGGATTTCCATCTCTGCCTGATCCACAAACCCCACAAGGATGAACTCAGCAACATTCGTCCAATTCCTCCTAGCCATTAATTCATCTTTTGCTAAAAAGAAGAAGGAAGGAAAATGGCAAATTACTGAAATTGTCTCAATAAATTCATTCCAAGCTAGGTTGCAGGTGCTCTATTCATTTTAATGGGTCTTAAGTTAGAATTCAGCCAAGTTAAGGAAAGGTACACGTATCTTTTTAATATAGTGATGCAAATAGTGCAGGGCCTGACAGTGCAGCCACTGGACTCCTTCCCCAAAGAATAAATCAAGATGAAAACTACTCTAATTTTGCAGTTTACCCTCAGATGCCTACACACTGGCTTTGCTTACAGTGCTGCTTCTGGCTCCAAAGAGGTATATAAGCACTACTGATAATGGAATCACTACTACCCCCACCTCCTAAGACAGTAGCAGTGTCTGCTGCTGATTACTACTGTGGTACCCAAAGAACGGTCTGAAGGCAACATGATCCAATTCTGTTCCTGAAGCTCAAGCCCCGTTCAACATTATGCCTCAACAGGAAACAGCAACACATGTAGGAGTCATGGGGGGAGGGGTTGCCCTGGCCCACCATCCCTGTGTATGCTGGTCCTCCCACTCCCAAACCTTCTTGTGTTAAGCAGGAAAGTCTGGAAGGAGCTTTACATATATTTGCTTGAATGTGAGAAGAAACTTCCACGTGACTGAAAACTCTGATAAAGTGGAGAAAATCAGGGATGTTGAGGGCAGGGCTGGCAGCATAGCCCTGTGTTCCCTACATGCATTGCTGTTTCCTGTTCAGGCATAACACCTGAACAGTCCGGTCTGGTCCTGTCAGCTGACTGGATGGTAGGCCAGCGAGAAGGATCCACATGAACACTGTTCTGAGCTCCTCACAGGCAAAACAATGTGCAATAATCAATCATTTTTAAAAAAAATAACACCTCTCAATAGGAATTAACAACACCAATAGTATACAGACAGTCTTATAACTAGAGTTGAAACCAATTTCAAAGTGGACTTGTGTGAGATTTTCCTACTAATTCTGAGCCCTTGCCAAATATTAAATTTGTGTGTGAACTTTCATACCAAATCTCATTGTGGTTAGTTACCTTTCAGAACAGTCAAGTATATATGAAGCTGAGTAGCCAAAAAACACATATCTGCTTTTGTTTCTGTAACAAAATGCTTGATGGTGTGACAGGAAGACTTGGCTCGTGCTGCTGCCACAACTAAAAAATGAAGCAACGTTTCTATGTGCATCAAGCTGCAGGGTTTGGGTATTAAAATCACAGGTGCTGCTCAGTGGTCACCTGCCACTAAAATGTCACACTATGGACATTTGCAGCCCTGCCTTGTCCTCCTTTTATATGAACTATATAAAGCCCCTTGTTCCGTAATGGCTAAGCAACACAAGGACTGTGTTGAGAGTAGGGGCATACAGTAATTCAGCAGTAAGTTTGTGGTTCTACCCTTGGTGAAAAACATCTCCAAATAGGCTGGAGCTGGAACGTCTTTATAGGGTTGGGTCTGACCTTTTCCTTCCTGGCTCACGAATTCTTCGAGCTAGGTCAATTTTCTTTCTCCCCCCTCCACGGACCTGACATGCGAACCCAACTGAGATGCGAACAAGATCCTTTGCTCGAGAGAGCTCTCATCCTTTTGTTACAGATTAGACATAATAATGTGGTAATTCTTGTGAGATGCATACCGTTTTTACAGAGGAATTTTTAATAAACTTAGAGCTTGTGTGGTAAAATATAATTTAATATATGATTTCTGTATTATATAAACACATAACCTGTCTGCTTGAATGTAATCCTATGACTTACATATGCTAAGTTCCTGTTCTACAACAACAACTTCGGCTCATTTCTTCTGTGTTGTTGTTGTTGTTGTTGTTGTTGTTGTTGTTCTAACTCTGAGTCTGTATGCAAGAAGTTCTATCTCACACAAAGGAATGTAACACTAGGATTGAAATGCTAATTTGAGAGCAGCTCTCTCTGGCTCGCTTGTAATGCAAATGAGTCTGGGAGTCGGGAACGACCAGCCAGTAGGCTCGAAAAAATCCTTAATTCAGGGTGAGTGAAACCAAAAAGAGCTGGCTCGAGGCAAAAACCACCGTCGAGGTTTTTTAGCACATCCCTAGACTAGTCAGCAATTCCATCACAGTTCTGGAAGCCAATGCGGCGTGTGTCCCATGAGGCATATAATATGGCAGCATAGCCTCCCAAACTGCCCAAACTTTACTACTAGAGAACTGTAATGGATTCTGGAACACATTCTGGGTGTTCAGCAGGTTCCTGACAAGGAAATCCATAACCTGCTGAATACATTCTAGAGCAGAGATTCTTCTGCCCATGTCTAGTGGACCATATTGGTGTAGCAGTGCTGTTGACTGTCATTGTGCCAGTGCCAAAGCCTTCAGCCCTGGCAGAAAGGGGCTCTCCCCTTTAACAAGCAAATGGATGCTGTTGCCCAATTCTATCGGTTGGAGCCAATTATGCCATTCCACCAGTGGAAGGGAAACCACTGGCTGACCAGATTTCCCCTCGGCCTCAACCCCTGCAGCGCCCTGCATGGCCCCTAAATCTGTTTCAGAGAGTTGGGGAACCCTTTGAAGCAGATCTGGGGTGCACATAGGAGACTGCAGGGGAAAGAAGAGGAAAGAGAAGTCCCATTGCATGAGCAGATGTCCACTCATGCAATGTTGGATCCTACCCTATCAGAGTTCCTACCTCAGCCTAGTGACTCATAGGCTATGAATAATTTCAGTGTGGTCCACTAGATGGAGAGATGAGGTTGAAATTGAGTTCAAGTTCCATTTCTGCTTTGGACTAATGGGACAGCCTCTGACTGGTCATTGTTTTCCAACCTCCATTTCCCCATCTGAGATAATACTGATGTACTCAAGGCAAACACCATAAAGAGAGTAACACACATTGCTCGTTAGAAAAGCTATATAAATGGTTGATAATGGTAGCAGCAGCAATAGAAATTTATACAAGGATGACCAAGAAGCAAAAGTAAACCCGTTAACTTGATTCCTCATTCATTGATTTATGTAATCGAACTACATTCACAGTGTTATAAAGAAATATTTTAAACTCTATTCCTGGGTTGATACAAATAAGGCTGCAATCCTAAGCACACTTACTAAGGAGTATACATACATAGGAGGGTCACGCTGCATTTCTTGGATGACTTATTGTGTGTAAACAATTTTTGCTACTGAAATCAACTTACCTGATTTTATAGACTCCTGGGATTCTGTGACCATTCTAAAACCACCTTGTAAATGGCACCAGTTATGCTTCGGGCTCTCGGTTTTTAAGACTGACTTATTTTAGAAATTGTAACGTTTTGGAGATTTGGGCTTCCAGAATTCTGTTCAATGTGAACAAAAGATTATCTGGATAGCACCACCACCCCTCAAAAAGCCAAAATAAAAATAAGGTAGACATTTGCAAATAAACACAGAGAGGCTAATTTCCAATATTGACAAATCGAGAATTGAATGTCAATATTTAAGAACTATCCAGGCAAATGAATAATAAGTATCTTCAAAGGAAAATGGTTGAAGGAACTTCAGCTCCCTAAACAAGGAATAATGTATTCTTCTTGCAGTCCATGCCAAGAAACATCCATCCTACCCAGACATTGCGATTCTTAAAAGCAGTGACTGTGAACAATGTAGCAATTTTTTTCATTGTCTTTGTGACCTCTGGAGACCAAGGCCCTGGAGAATGCTGTTATCCCAGAATATACAAAAATCAGACAAACAAAATATGCTTGGTAATTGTTCCACTGAGGAATAATATACATGCCAAAATTAGTTTCAAAGATGCAAAATGCAGAGTCAACATTGTGTTTTTCTTCGTTTTCTCTACAGTGCATGTGATTATCATACGCTAATTCCCAAAATGTGGAATTCTATCCAAAACCAAGAAAAGAAACTGATGATGTGGCTTGCTATCAGAGAAGGATGACCTTATGAGTATTATGTGTGCAAGGATCCTCACATGATTATCGGGGAGCAGAGCTGTACTGCTGGGTTGTCCTCCTGTCTCTGAGGTCGCATGGCTACCCCTGGCCTGACATCCATATGCTAGGCATGGTTATCTGCAGGGGGGGGAAGCCCATCCATATAGATTACGACATGCATAGGCTAGGCTTCCTTGAGCAGTGTTCTCTAACCTTGGGTCCTCAGATGTTTTTGGCCTACAACTCCCAGCATGCCCCAGCCAGCTACGCTGGCTGGGGCATGCTGGGAGTTGTAGGCCAAAAACATCTGGGGACCCGAGGTGGGAGAACACTGTCCTTGAGCATTCAGAGTTCCAGCTCCCAGGGAAGCCCATTTATGTAGACATCTACACACATAGGCTTTCCTCCTGCAGATGTCCTCTTGAAAATATAAGGGGCAGGGCCATGGGAAGCTGCATGATCTTGGGATGGAGTCAGCAGTGCAGCCCTGCTCCTAGTAATCACGTGAGGTCCCATTCATGAATATAATGCATGAAGGGGGCTATTGTAGGTGGTCAATGAGCTCAAAGGATCAAAGACTGGAGAAGAAAGAGATGTGCATTGTAGATGAGTCATATCAATGGGTTATATATCCAATGTTAGTCCTACTTCGGGTAAACCCATTGAAATGAATGGGACTTAAGTTAGACTAACATTGGATACAAGCCTATATCAGGAACATACCTGGATTGGAAAGCCTATTTTTGCTTCCTTCTGCACTAGAGCCTTTTAATGCTGCTGGCATTGCTTTTGCGCAATTAACTGAAGTAGAATGAATGGAAATTCCACATAAGCACTTAATATAATGAGTGTGCCTGATGGAGCAGCAATAAATACCCTATTAATTGTCTCTTGAATAGCCTCTGTTATTTGCCCAACAGTCAGTTTCTTAGAGTATGGGCCAGGGGCAATACAATATCATTGTTTAGAGGGGCTACATCTAGATCAGTGTTCTCCAACCTTGGGTCCCCAGATGTTTTTGGCCTACAACTCCCAGCATGCCCCAGCCAGCATAGCTGGCTGGGGCATGCTGGGAGTTGTAGGCCAAAAACATCTGGGGACCCAAGGTTGGAGAACACTGATCTAGAGGGACTAGTATATCTATGCCTAGCCATGATGATGTCCAACCTCCAGTAGGAGAGGAACAACAACAAGAAGAAGTCAGTTTCAGTTCCTGAAGGGGAGAAGGCTTTAATGCTTTTTTTTCCTTTTCATTTTTATGGTGAAACAACGCTGTAAAAATGAAAAGGGAAAAAAAGTCAGTAATAACAACAATAATTAAAGCCTTTTCTCCTTCAGGAACAGAAACTGACATGGGGGGAAGCTATTCAAGAGACAATTAATGGGCTATTCATTACTAATCCCCCACCAATGTTCATCAGGAAGTAATGAAATGGGTTGAACCTGCTAACAAGCAGTGCTTAATTAAAGGCACAGGACCCCTTAAAAGCCTTAATAGCACTTTATCTATTCACACTACACAAATGGGTGCTGCAACTATGTTTTATTTTTAAAAATCACTAAACATCCATTTATTTTTTTAAAGTCACTAAAAATCAGGTCTGAAGACCCAGGAGAACAACAACACAGAAAAGACTGAAATGCAACAGACAGACTGAGAATGACATTGTCTGGATGCTCCATAAAATGTGAGTAAACAATTCCAGAGATAAGCATGAGTGTGGAATCAATGTTTATCTTGCCCTTTGGCAATACTTGTGTAGTATTTGTTCTACACACTCCAGCATTTTTATGGTTCCTTGAGCTCATGCGGTGGCTAAAGAAAACTCAGCTCTATACCATGTGACATGTTGTGAATACGTAAGGCCAAAAACAAAACTGATGTAACAATTTAAATGTAGCAGGGAATATCAGTGTGATACCACTACTCAGAGCTATCTGGACAGACAAACTGCTTACTTCAGCAGCTGCAAGCAAGAGAATATCTATTTTATATATATATATATATATATATATATTGGCAGCCCAGGAGACCTGTCCTCTCATCACAGTGTGCAAGAATTTGGGAGTTTTGCTTAGTGTGGCATAATCTTACAACAATAGGAAGCTACCTTATATTGAGTCAGACCATTAGTCCATCTAGCTGATTACTCTCTACACCAGTGGTTCCCAACCTTGGGTCCCCAGATGTTGCTGAGCTACAGCTCCCAGAATCCCTTGCCATTAGCCATGCTGGCTGGGTATGCTGGGAGCTGTAGGCCAGCAACATCTGGGGACCCAAGGTTGGGAACCACAGCTCTACACTAATGATCGTTGACTGCCCAGGTTTTTAGACATGAGTCTTTCCCAGCCCTACCTGGGGATGCATGTAAAGCACTTTTTGCAGGCAAAGCATGTGCTCTACCACTAAGCTACAGCCCTTCAAATATTTGGTAACCATATCCTTTCCTAAAGACCAAAAATTACTCTAGAGATATGTTTGGTAGCTTCAACAAAAGTGATAAAGAGCCAGTCATGTGGCTAGACATTGATTTATAGAAGAGCATGCTTCCCTCTGTAATTGACATTGAGAACAAAGGAGCAGTGGTTTATTGGATTCACTAGTATTCCCAGAGTCCCCTTCTTCTGGCTTCAGTCTCCAGTCTCAGTGGGATATTGGTGTCTCTGCCCTTAGTTACTGAGGAGAGGCAGAGCTGTGAACACCCTACTCAGTAAATAAAGATCAAAATCTCTGAGAGTGGGGGTGTATGGATTTTGTTTAATCCATTCCATGTGCAATTTGTGGATTGTGAGGCATATTTAGTTGTATATTGTACTGGGAGTTGCAGAAGATAATCGAGGAGTACAGGAGTGTTGTACAGAGTTCTTCCTCTATGCTCTGGGCTTGATTTAAGAAACTAAAATGTAGGTGTTATCAGCAAATAGCCTTGGCTACTTTACTGGTATGTGACCTGGCTGCTTGCCAGCCTGATGCAATGATCAGCAGCTTACCAGCATGTGACTTGGCTGCCACCCCGGAAGATGAAATTGTACAACAGCACAGGTGTTATCATTTAAACACGAGGTCTGCAGCCCATGGAGTTTGATGCTAGAATTGTTGTATATAAGACTAGCAAATGCAGCCTGGTGTGTGGTGGTGTGGTTGAAATGTGCTGAGAAGGAAGAGAGAGATCCAGGAGCTGTTTGGCTGCCAGCCTGAAGAAGGACAAAGAACCAGCAGGAGCCCTGACACGGACAGAGGGAGAGACCTCAAGGCTGAGTGACTACAGCAAGGACACAACTGATACTGGAGGCAGAGCTTCTTGACTGGTTGGTTGGTGATATTGTGGTTGCCGCCTGTCCAAGGGGTGGGGCTCTTACTAGGGGACTTGGGATTGTTGTACTCTGTATAATAAGGATCTTAATTCGCAATAAAAGATGTTTGGCTTGATCCTCCTGGATTTATTATGGCATGAGAATTCATTAAAGAACCCCTGCCAAGCCCTTTGGGAAAACATTTGGCAGAACATATATATAACTGTATATTAACACTTATAGCAAGATGTAAGTAAACTTCCAACCTACAATTAACCATCTGAAATTTCTAAGAAACCATTAAAAAACAAATCCCTCAACCAAGGTTCATATCACAAACTGACAATGCAACCCTATACATGTCTACTCAGAAGTAAGATCCATTGTTTTCAATGGAGCTTACACTCATGTGAGAGTGTATAGAATTGATTGAACCTGAATTATTCAAATGCTTTACCTACTAAGGGCATGTTTAGATAGAATAAATTCCTACAACTCCCAGCATTCTCCAGTCAGCCATGCAACTTTTGTTATGAGGGCAGGAGGTATTAATCCCATACATCGGATTGCACTCTAAAATATCATAATCCATATTTTAATTGTTTGTTCTGCCCAATGATACACCTTTCCCCTGCTGCCTTCCAAGCTCTCCAGTTACCTGGTCTCCAGTGGCACAACAATGAATGCCAAATCTTCAAAAGCAGCAGTTCCTGTAAGGAGGCAGTGAATATTCCCTTACATGCTTCCCAGGTAAGTCACCACAGATAAGAACCATAAGAGTAGAAGTTGCTCTGAATAGGTACTCTTGCTATTTTATGGGCTGCAATGTAATGGCAAATTGCAGAGATCTGAAAGATTTGATACAGAGATCTGAAAGATTTGATACAGAGATCTGAAAGATTTATTTAGGTGGTGACAAAGCATGAAGTTACTGTATGAGCAGAAGTTCCTTGGGAGCAAGATATTTTGAGCTCTGAGGAAGGGAAACAAGTAGGAACTATTATGCAGTGATATTTGGGGCTTAATTTCAGTTAGGACTCAACCCCGTATGCTATTTTTATTGCTAAGGCTCAACTCTGGAAAATAAGCAGTACCGGTAATCATATACTGTGACTTTACTACGGTAATAGAATACTGTACTGTAATTTCATTATCTTGGTTAAATTGTTAGGCTATGGATAACCCAGCAGCAGTGAACATAGAACAAGGAACATAGGAAGCTGCCTTATACTGAGTCAGACCATTGGTCCATCTAGCCCATGGGCCACATATGGTCCGCTGGGATTCCTCATCTGACCTGCCAGCTTCTTCCTCAGCTCTAGCCCCCAGCCCCTCGCCTGGCTGGAAGAGAAAAGCTCTTATCTCTAAAAGTTAACAGCTTTTATTGGAGTGGGATAGCATCCCTATGCTGGATGGGATGCCATCCCATCCCATCATTGTACATTTTTATTCTTATGGCCTCAGCCTGCAGAGAAGTTATGATGATAATAAGGTGTTTAGTCCCTGGAGGGATTTGTTTAGAGGAATGATGCACCTAAAGCACTGGGACTTGTGAGATTTCAGATGCAGTATCTTTGCTGCCACTGGCTTTTTAATGTGATCTTGAGTGTTTCATGCCCATTCTCTCTGGGCTACGTTTTCCAATCTGTCAAATTGGGTATATACATATAGGTCCAGGTCATGGTCTGAAGGCTCATGAAATAGCATCCACCAGCTAGCCATGGGAGTTGGTGTCCAACACATCAGGAGAGTACCAGGTTGGGGAAGGTTGATTCTTCATAGAGAGTGCAAGCCCATTCAAAGCAAGCCGAGAAGAGTGTGATTTTTTTGTTGGTTAGCTTACTTCCATATTTATTTTCAGAATTTATACCACCCCCCTTTCTATAAAATATCCAAGATGGTTTGTGATAAGATTTACTCTCTTTGTTCTGGTTTCAGGAGAAAGGCAGAGGAAACAATTCTCTAAAACCATTTCTTTGCCATTGTCCCCACAGTTCATTCGTCCCCTTGATTCAGCTGATCTGGAGGCAATGAAAACAAAACCAGAAGAAATGGCTGAGTGGAATTATACTACAGTGACTGAATTCATTCTTCTTGGCTTCACAGATCATCAAGAGATCAAGGCTGTTCTCTTTGTGCTCTTCCTAGCCATCTATGTAGCCACTCTGGTAGGGAACGTTGGCATCATCACATTAATCTGGATCAGCCCCTGCCTTCACAGTCCAATGTACTTTTTCCTCAGCAACCTGGCCTTCCTAGACCTCAGTTATTCCTCCACCATTACCCCCAAGATGCTGGTCAATTTCTTAGCAGAGAGGAAGACCATTTCATTCACAGGATGCATTGCTCAAATGTATCTGTTTGCTTCCTTTGCAGATGCAGAGTGCCTCCTGTTGGCTGCCATGGCATACGACCGCTACATGGCCATTTGTAACCCACTACTCTATCCAGTCCTCATGTCCCACAAGGTGTGCATCTGCCTGGTGACAAGCTCCTATCTCACAGGCAGCATAAGCTCATTGGTGCATACTTGTCTGACATTCCATCTTTCCTTCTGTGGCTCCAATACCATCAATCATTTCTTCTGTGACATCCCTCCATTGTTAGCCCTCTCCTGCTCCAACACCCATATCAGTGAAATCCTTCTCTTTGCCCTGTGTGGTTTCACCCAAACTAGCACTTTCTTGTTCATCCTTATCTCCTATGCCTGTATTCTTTCCACCATTTTGAGGATCCGCTCTGCAGAAGGCCGCCACAAAGCCTTTTCGACTTGCACATCCCATTTGATAGCTGTCACCCTTTATTATGGCACCCTCCTTTTCATGTACCTACGTCCTAGTTCCAGCTATGCCCTGGACACAGACAAAATCATCTCAGTTTTTTATACAGTGGTGTTTCCCATGGTGAACCCCTTGATCTACAGCCTGAGGAACAAAGAAGTGAAGGAAGCATTGAAAAGAGCATTGGAAAGAAATGTGTGCTGTCATTAGTGATGAAACACAGAGAAGAAAGGAGAGGCAGGCTCCTAGTCTATTTGTTATCTACGGTAGGTGTAGGCAGAATGTAGCTCTGGATCTACTGGTAGATCTCTAGGTAGATCAGCAAGAATTTCTGACTCCAAATTGTTTAACAATAGCAGCATAAAATGACTCCTGCTTTCTGCCCCCCAAATGCTGCAGAAATTAAGGAAATTCATTGTAACCAGGAGTGGATTTTTGTGTGGAAGGATTGTGAGCTCCATTCAGTTCTGGTACCCAAAACAAATCCCTGGGCTCAGATCTTTAATTCTAAGTGAATGTCTTCTATACCATGCTCCACTCGGTGGATCTCACGGTTCTAGAAACAAAGTAGATCCTAAAAGCCTGAAGTCTGCCCAGCCCTGATCTATGGCAGATTCCATTTTAACGTCTCAAAAAATCTAGGGATGTTCATATACAAGCAAAACTCACGCTTGTTGAAGTACTCCAAATTCCACCTCAAAGCTCATTCCATCTCATGTCCATATCAGATTATGATCTTTCTTTTTTCCCCTTTTCACATGAAAATTAATGTGTCTTTTTGTGCATATTTTTCCAAATGTACGCATTAATTGTGCACATCTTTGAAATGTATGCATTCTTCTCCAATTGGTTAAAGCGTGTTTGTGCACATTTTTAAAAGCACGCATATTTTCATGCACATTTTTCAAATGTACATATGTTGTTGAATGCATTTGGGGAGGGGGTCCACGAATACACAGGCCTGTGGCTTACGCTGGCTCAGCTTGTCTGGGTGTGGAAAGCTAAGCAGGGTTAGGCCTAGTTATTCCTTGGATGGGAGACCCCCTCCTCTAGTTTCCTGCACTGAGCAGGGGGTTGGACTCGATAGCCTTGTAGGCTCCTTCCAACTCTATCATCTATGAAATCTATGAATCACATTGCAAGCTCAGAAATGTACGGACTTCAACCACAGATTGTATTTGAGTCTGTGTTCAGTCTGGAAGGTGCGAACTGGGTAAATCCTGATCAAAAACAAACTGAAACTAATTTCTCATACATCCCATTAAAAATCATATTCTCTAGCAGAGGTACCCGAGTGCCAAGCAACCTGTGTAAAGAGCCAGGAGCAGATGTAGATACCTGATCACTATTGGTTCTGTTAAGCTTTGCTTTCAGGTTTACTATCATTTCAGCAACCTGCACACATAAAGAGCTTTACATTTAAAGATGTGGTTCAAACCTTGGATTGATTAACTGATCTTTTAGTAGTGTTGTGCGCGGAGCTCAATAGGGGGGTGGAAGC
Source organism: Shinisaurus crocodilurus (assembly GCA_021292165.1). Classification (NCBI taxonomy): domain Eukaryota; kingdom Metazoa; phylum Chordata; class Lepidosauria; order Squamata; family Shinisauridae; genus Shinisaurus; species Shinisaurus crocodilurus. The sequence continues at coordinate 192,415,672 of CM037876.1, read as the reverse complement.
TCAGCAAACTTGACCCCCCCCAAGCACCGCTCGACTCACCTTTCCCCAGCTTGACTCGCATTCTCGCAACATCTGGGTTCCGGTGGCTATGCAGTTTTCATATAAGATGGCGTAAGATATGCCGTTTACGTAGAGTATAGTGTAGTATACACTGAAACCGTCCGCATTTACGCAAATTGCATCCATTTTCTTCATATAGGTACTACACTATACGTAAACGACATAGAGCCAGGGAACCTAGAAGTCCGGCGAGCCCCAAAGGCTGAGCTCGCACGGCAGGGGCGCCCGCCGAGTGCCGGGCTCGGCGCCCATCCCTACTTTTAAGAATTGCAGTGAAGCCTAAAGTGGTAAAAGTACTTGAGAGACAAACAAATGATGTTTTAAAAGAAATAATAAATTTCCCTCAAGATCTTCAAATACAGTTTTCTATTTCTTATTCTGTAATTAGTAAAACATGGAGCGTGGTTATCAGAAAAGTAAAGAGATGTAAGTAGTGATAGCTGTTAGGAATGAGAGGCTATTTATAAATATATTAGCAAAAGGAGTACAAAAGGAGGGAGAGGCAGTGGCAGAAGGAACAAATGAATGGCTATTGTGTTCGCACCCAGAATAAAGTGGTGATGAGACGCTTGACATGGGGTTAACTAGGGCCACAACGCTGGCAACATTTAATACTAAAGAAGATCTGCATAAAACTATATAGAATCGATACATTTTGCTAAGGCAACAGGAAGCAGGTATCTAGCCAGTGTGGTGTAGTGGTGAGAGTGTTGGGCTGGGACTCGGGCAGGGCCGGTGCTACCATTAGGCCAACTAGGCGGCTGCCTAGGGCGCTGGGCTAAAGGAGGCGCCAGAAATGCCTTGGGGGGAGAAAAAATACATCACGTATTTTTTACCAAGTTTGTTTTACCAATCATGTCCTGTGGCGGGGAAGGGAAGGCGAAAGAAGCGCACCCCTCCCTCTCTCTCCTCCAGCTCGTTACCAGGAACAGCAGCAGGCAGGCTCCTCCTCACAACCAGCATCAAAAGAGGCAGAGAAGGCTACAGACTGGAGGAGGGGAGGCGGGCAGGGGCCAATGATGGGAGGCTGGTGGGCGGCTGGAAGGATGCACCTCCTTCGCCTTCCCTCTCAAGGATGCACCTGCAAACACCTCCTTCGCCTTCCCTCCCTCGCGTGAGCCTCAGGTTCCTCAGCTCAAGGTCCCCTGAAAGCAGTTATTTCCAGCAACCAGGGAGGGAGGGAAAGGTATTTTAAGCTAGCTGGGGCTCCAATGTTTTAATTTTGCAATCCTATGCGTGTTTGGAGGGGGGGGAATCCTACAACTCCCAGCATTCCCCAGCCAGCCATGCGCAATCCTATGCACGTTGAGGTAGAAAAAAGCCCCACAACTCCCAGCGTTCCAACAGCCAGCCATGCTGGCTGGTGAATGCTGGGAGTTGCGGGGCTTTTTTCTGCCTCAACGTGTTTAGGATTGTTCCCTGAGCTGTTGATGTTTTCTTTACTGTACTTTGAATATTGTTGTCTGCCTTGAGCACTAGGCTGGTAAAGGGAAAGACAGGATAATATACATTATTCTGATAAAGAAATATTGCAACAAAGTGATAGAGGAGGGGAAGTAACAAGTTTCGTAAATCCCCTCCTAAATTTGAACCAGATGATCCATGGGCTCTCTCTTTGCTATGTTTCTACTACATGCATCCCCCCTCCCCTGCAACCCAGAAGGTGTACGAGTCAAACCGGTGTCTCTGCACCTCCACCCTGCGAGGTAGGACAGGCTGCAAGATGCCCTTTTGTCTCTATTCCTCACAGGTAGCACCACCACACCTCTCTCACATCCTTTTTTCATATCCCTTGTGCTGCCTGCAGGAGGAGACAGGCTTTTACATATATATGGAGTAGGAGAAGGCTCTTGGGAGTTCCTGGCATAGCTGGGCTGATGTTGCCTCTTTGCTTTCCTCGTGAACACAAAGGAAAAGTCTCAAAGTCCACAAAGTTTTTCTATGGGGCTCAGCAGTTCCCAGGGAGGGAAATTTATTTCATAATGGGCATAGGGCTGGAGGGAGGGAGGGCTCAAGTGGGAAGGGGGTGCGCTAAATATCTGATCTTGCCTAGGGCACCAAATTGCCTTGCACCGGGCCTGGACTCGGGAGATCCGGGTTCTAGTCCCCACTCGGCCATGAAACTCACTGGGTGACTTTGGGCCAGTCACTGACTCTCAGCCTAACCTACCTCACAGGGTTGTTGTGAGGATAAAATGGAGAGGAGGAGGATTATGTAAGCCGCCTTGGGTTCCTTGCAGGAAAAAAGGCGGGGTATAAATATAATAAATAAATAAATTCCTGCCTCCTAGATCAGGTGGGTGAGCCCAGCACAGCTATGGCTGGCCTGTCCCCTCTGGCCGTAGCTTTTCAGTGTTGAGGAAGGCTCTGGTGAGTGACTATCCCCCAAGCCCCACCACTCTGTCTGAGAGTGTGACCCAGGCAAGCTCCACAGGGGCTCCTTTCCCCACCCCTGACTCCCATAGCCCTGAGTGGCAAGTCTATGGGGTCAGAATCCCGCTTCACCTTGCTGGTGCCTCCGGGTATTCACCATTTCCTCTGTCTTACTTCTTCCTCCTGTACTGCTGTGCCATTGTGCCCAATGGCCTTATAGCAGCCAACTTCCATGGCCTTGCTGTGCCATGATGGGAATTAAGAGTCCAACACATATGGAGGGAGCTAGGTTGGGGAATGCTGCACTATACTTAAGATGGGATTGGCATCTTAAGAGTGTGCAGGGTGTGGTGCCTTAATTAGTGATTGGAGTAGTAGTCCAGCACATCTAGAGGGCATCACATTGGAGAAGGCATTTGTGCGGTTAAAGAGACTCACCAAGCAAACTGGTTTATTATTTTTCCCCATTCATTTCCTGCAGTGGGATGAGAGAAGCCAGTTCCAACAGGAGCCACCACCTCAACATGTCCAGAGACCTCAACCCAGTACTTCCCAAGGGCCTTCTCTCACCCTCACCTTTCCCACAGCATGGGGAGATGAGGGGCAAAAGAAGCCAGCTCCCTGGGGAGCTGCTGTCTCAGTCAGGGTGCCTGGATGGAGCTAGTTTCTCTTGCCCTTGCCTTTCTCACAGCACAGGAAAGAGAGAAGCCATTCTGTGGGAATCCATGAGATAAGAGAAGCTGGCTTTGGAAGGGGTATATGTGTCTATGGGGGGGGGGAGGGAGGGAGAGAGAGAGAGAGAGAGAGAGAGAGAGAGAGAGAGAGAGATGTGTGCTTGTGTGTGAGAGAGAGGGAGTGTAAATTGGGTTTCCGACTGTGTGAATGGTGTGTGTTTGCAATTGCTTGCTGCTGGGTTCCAAAGGATATAGCACATGGGGGGGCGGGAGAGGATTGTCACCTGTAGGCTTAGTTTTATTAACTTTTTGCATCATCGTTTTAAACTGTGCTTTTAAATTTGGTTTTTAATCTTTTTAACTATATTTTTTATTGTTGGTTTTTATGTAGTTTTTCTTGTCTAAATTGTTGCGAACCGCCCAGAGAGCTTCGGCTGTGGGGGGTGGTAGTATAGAAATGAAATAAATAAATAAAATATTATCAACATTATTTACCATCTCATGCGATGGGGTTGATTGTGGTGGAAGTTCTCCCAACTTGCTGCCCATGCTTACTCCTGAGTAATCCAGTCTTATGTACTGATGTTTCGTGGTGGATATGTAAAAGGGTGGATATATTGGATTCCCTTAGAAGTTGCTGCTGGGTTCCAAAATGCTCGTTTTTTTCTGGGTGGCTCTGAGCCACAATTATCATCATCACTGTTGTGTTGGGGGTTGTGGTTGTGGTTGTGGTGGTTGATATTATCCCCTCCCCGTTACACTCAGCTTTGCAGACACGCTCTTTTCAGTGGATGATCATGATGAAGATGATACATGGCTGTGTGGCTTCTCCCCACTGTTTTAAATTGTTTTGCACTCTTGATCTGAAAGTCACTTGTCTGTTCGTTCAATGGAAGTTGTTCCTGGAACAGGAGGACATGGATCCAAAAGAGTGCTTTTGAGTGGATGACTGCATACACGTACACACATTGTACTCATGATCTTAAAGTGCATGTGCCTCAATTTCACCTTTCTGGGTATGGGCTGCTGGAGATTCAAAAGGGTGCTCTGCCTCTGGGGAACTCTTTGGCTCCGCCTCTGATGAATTTATTTATCTATCTATTTATTTATTTATTTATTATATTTATTATATTTATACCCCACCTTTTTTCCTGCAAGGAACCCAAGGCGGCTTACATAGTCCTCCTCCTCTCCCATTTTATCCTCACAACAACCCTGTGAGGTAGGTTAGGCTGAGAGTCAGTGACTGGCCCAAAGTCACCCAGTGAGTTTCATGGCCGAGCGGGGACTAGAACCCAGATCTCCTGAGTCCCAGTCCAACACTCTTCACCACTACGCCACACTGGCTCTCTGAATGGCCCTCCTACCAGCAGCCTCAGTGGGCACCAGCCGCCACCACTGAGAACTAACCTCACCTTAACCACATTTATACCTAATTTAAAAACATGGCTATAAACAAGAAATTCTTTAAAATAAAATTGAATGCATATGTAACTAAAAATGAATAGATTTAATAGTAGTATACGTGTTTATAAAGCAATCTGTCCTGAGAATCATGGTTTGGGCAATTTCATATTTTATGTACGTTTTATTTGATGAAATCTGTAGATGCTAACCTAAACTCAATTCTAAACATGCAACCAGCCCACTGGTCTTTTCTCATTTCATGTTATTTCAGTTGTAATTCCATCTAAATTTGATCAAATATTGGAGGAGGGGGGTTGAAATGGGATTTTGAAGTCGCCAGGCTCTGGGGGCATGAAATGGTTTAGCTAGGAAAAAAATAATTGTATGAAATTTATAAGCTCTCCAGATAAATGGGTGCAATGACTCAAAATCACATTTTAAAAGACTCCAGCAATAAAGGCATATTAAGGAGAGAACAGAAGAACATAAATATATGCCCCTTTCCCAACCAAATCCCTTGTGTTCACATACCCAATAAACAGCTCAACTACTGGAGGTAGTAGAAAGGATGCAGAATGTGGATAAATCTGCTGATTCAGATTTCATAATGCCCTGTCTTTCTAAAACCAAAACCAAAAAACAACCCTTTATACTTCTTCTCCCAACTGGGAAAAGCAAAAGAATCTAATGGCTAGAGAAAATTACATGATGGTGACCAACTTCATTCTCCTTGGACTACTAACAGAACATCTGGAGATGCAGCCTCCACTCTTTGTGGTGTTTCTCTAGTCATCTGTTTTATCACTCTGATGGGGAATCCTGGGATGCTAATATTAATTTGGATGGATCCCCAGCTGCATGCCCCAGTGTACTTTTTCTCAGTGGCCTGACCTCCTTAGATGCTTGTTATTCCACTACCATCACACCTAACATGCTGGTGAATTTTTAGTGAGCCACACAGCCATCTCTTATGCTGGCTGCATTTTACAATATTGTTTCTTTGCAATCTTTGCCACCACTGAGGGTTGGGGGGTGTTTCTGACTGCCGTGGCATATGGTCGATATCTGGCCATCTGTAACCTTTTGATCTACACTTCTGTTATGACTACACAACTTTGCACAGACAGACAGATCTGATAGAGGGATCATAGTGGGGTATTTTGAACTCTATGATTCACAGGCGGATTTGTTGAGATTGTCCTTTTGTGGCCCCAATATCATCAGTCACTTTTTCTGTGATCACAGTGGCCTCCTAAAAGTGACTTGCAATGGTATCTACATAAAAGAAATTCATTTTTGGGTTTGGCAGCTTGTTTGAAATGAGCACCTTGTTGATCATTATCATCTCCCACATACTCATTATTTTAGCTGTACTAAGGATTCGCTCAGCTGAGGGGAGGCATAGAGCATTTTCCACATGTGCCTCCCATCTCACAGCAGTGGCTATATTCCACGCGGGACCATTCTCTTCATGTACTTCAGGCCCAGTTCTAACTATTCACCTTGACACCGACAAAATGGCCTCTGTGATTTACACTGTGATAATACCCATGTTGAATCCTTTGAACTACAGCCTGAGGAACAACAATGTAAAATGTGCTCTAAGTGACTGGAAGAAAAGTATCTTCTCAGTAAGTATATCTTACAATATTCCTAAGACAGTTACTAATTATACAGTGGGAGGAAATGTATATCTATTAGTAAAAATACTAAGGCATGGCATTAGCAATGATTTTTCCTGGACTTGCATCAACTGAAAATTTCTAAATGTATGTTACTAATCTCCATTAGCAGAGTAATTGAATCCTAGCAAATACATTTTCTTTCATCCCCAAACATTGCCTTAATGTCTCTAGTCCAGTTTACTGAAGAAGAGCATGGAGGCACATGGAACTTCAAGCCCAACCATACCAAAAAAAAAGAACGGACACCAGGGAACTAGCAAAGTGCCTATTCTTATGTCAAGCATGGTGAAGGAGATGGGAAAAAAGGACCAACGATTGCATGAATCCCAGGGAGTACTAAATGCATACGCTGTATTGTACCATACCTTCCATGCCAGTGGAATCCAGGCCACGTACAACACAACCCTGTACTGGTATACTCAGAAGTAAATCCCATTGAGTTCAATGGGACTTACTCCCAGGTAAGTATTATAGGATTGCATTTGCAGCCTTCGCGTCAAGACTGGGAGGACACATTTTGTCCCTGACCACAGGAGTGGTGCAGTACTTGAGTTCTGAAGTGAATTGGACGGAGTGAATGGCATACATTACACCAGTGTTCTCCAACTTTGGGTCCCCAGATGTTTTTGACCTACAGCTCCCAGCATGCCCCAGCCAGCATAGCTGGCAGGGGCATGCTGGGAGTTGTAGGCCAAAAACATCTGGGGACCCAAGGTTGGAGAACACTGCATTACACAGTGACATGCCAGCATGTAAAGAAGAGAAGCTCAGGAAATGGCATGCATATAACATCAACATCATCATCCCTGTGTTATAGCTGCAGAGCTATGAGAAGGAAAAACCTTTTAGTTGGGTTTCTTTCTGGGGAAAAGTGTTGGCTTTCGGACTGAGCACTTAACTCTGGATAAGACCCAAACAAGACAGCATTAAGTTGCTACAAATATTGGCTTCCCAAAGAGGTTCACTATGGCTGGCACCCTCACCCTCCCTACTCTTCCCAATACCTGCTCCAACTTCCTCCATACTAGAGAGGTACATATTTTACTACATCTGTTCCGCTTGTGTTTCGCAGATTGTCAAGCATCTTTTGTTCTGTCATCTGCTCATTGATGGAATTGGATTTTTTTTTAACCAGAATGTCATTCTATTTGCACTAATTTTTATTCGCGCTAATTCACATTACCACTAGGGATGTCAGTGAAATCCACAATGGATTCAAAGGAGTTCGGATTTCTACAAATCTGACGCATGGATTCCACAGCAGGCTGACTTTTTCTGAGTTGCACAGTTTCCGCAGACCTTTTTTTTTTTTTTACTTTTCAGAATTTTACACAAATTTAGATATAGGGGAGAAAAACAACAACAACAACAACAACATGTGCATTTCCCCCCTAGCCTAAAGTGTGAAAATATGCATTTTGGGGGGATTTGCACACTTTCGGAAGTGTAAATTTGTGCAAGTGTGCACAAACGCAAGTTCGGGAAATGGGGAAAGAACTCTGATTCTGTCAGTGAGTGGATGATGGAACGAAAGGCACCTGACAATCCACAAAACGCAGACAGAATCAATTTAACAAAATCCGTGCATTCCTAATTCGCACTTGTGCTAATGCACACGAGTGCTGATGCAAATTAGTGCAAATCCCCCCCCCCAGTGGGGAAAAAAACCCCAGTGTGAATGTCTGTGGAATCTGTGTGACTTGGAAAAAGCTGGTCCCCTGCAGAATCCACAGATCAGATTCATAGAAATCGAATTCATTTGCATCTGTTGCAGATTTCTCCAACATCCCTACGTCACGTGCCATTGTCACTAGCACCACTTTGGAGTATTGGAATACAGTATGGTTGCACATGCATAGCTATCAAAATAAAGAAACACTGCAAAATACTAAGCTTACCCTCCTGCAGTTCCCCCCAGAAATGCATCTTTGAGCTGCTACATCTGACCTTCTTCCAGAAGGCCACTCAGTGCAATGACAAGTGAAAAGATTAATGTGTCAGCAGTACCACTAAACTTCACTTGAACTGAAAATACAAAGGATGTGTGTGTAACTATGTTCATAATTCAGCCCAGATATTGTTCATTAGTTTCCAGGTGGTGGGCAGACTCTATAGAAACTCATAGAATAAGATACTGGGGGTTAGATTCAGACTTAGTCATGCTTAGAGTAGACCAACTGAAATCAATGAGATTTAAGTTTGTCATGAATAACTTAAATCTCATTGTTTTCAGTGTGTCTACTCTAAGCACAATTAGGTCTGGAACCAACCCATTTTGCCCTGTAAAGTTAAATAATGAATAAAATGCAGTGAATAAAATATTCAGGTTAATGTTTGAGATCAATTATCCTTTCTTAAGAGCATACCACTGGGAGGAAGTTTAATTGCCCTGTTGGTGCATTAGGGATGTTTATGAAAATTTCATATGATTTCATCCAGTTCTCTGGATATAAAGCACCTTGACTTCATGATTGAGTTTTGAAGCTATTGGATGCGTTCCTTTCCTTCTAAAAGGTACGTTTCATAACATTACAATATTTTCTGATATTTGGCTCTGATATTTGGGGTTAGCTAAATATCCTGTGTAGCCCAGCCTATGTAAGCAAACATGAGAATGAGTTAAGCTGGTCGATTTTATTCATGGCTTTTTTTTCCTCCCTCAATTCATCAATGATATATTTGAGAAGTACAGCAACCTCACAGGGTTGTTGTGACTTGTGAGGATAAAAATGGAGAGGAGGAGGACTATGGAAGCCACCTTGGGTTCCTTGCAAGAAGAAACTTTTAAGAGCTAAGCCTGGGCCTGAAAGGACAAATCTGTCAGTTTCATTTTCTCCCATATTCACATTTATATATATATATATATATATATATATATATATCTCAAATTCTAAGATGAAGAAATTTGTGAATTTTGGAAAATTCGTATCAAAAATGAACTGAAACAAAATGCTCACCCATCCCTTGTTTTACATGATAAAAGAAAGCCCTGGAGAAAAATAATTCTGGAACAGCATATAATGTTAACTTCTTCCCTGAATCTGCTCCTAGTCATGTAGCATAGCAAAGCTAAGTTTTGAACAGAGCAGTCCTGCAGGGACAGAGGAGGGAAAATCTATGGTGGGGGGGAAACTGCAGGGTTTGAGCTAACCATGACAGAAGTTGGGTCAGGGGATCTTTTTCTTTTTAAATCCTTTTTGTTGGTGCCAATTTTTCCTTGTGTCTATTTCTCCTCCCATTGGTTTCAATGGTAAGGAAAATAACAATGGCAGTTCCAGGGCTAGTGTAGTTTTTTTTTTCCCCATTCCAGGGCATGTCCAGGGAAGGAGGAGTTTTTGAATCCACCCTGACATGCTCCCAGAACAGCCCCCTTTGCCCTTACAGGTGGTGGAGCGCTGCCAGCAAGGCAGACACAGTGGCGGCAGAAAGCTCAGCTGCCATCCAGGAAGAACCTCCCTGGGTGGACCTCCCTCCATGGCCGGTGGAGTGGAAGGCCCATAATATCCCATGGACCTCACAGGGACCATAGAATAGAATTGTACCCTCAGGAATTAAATTAAGAACTCACTCCAAAACTAACGCACATGATTGTGACCAAATCCATTTTAAATCTTAACTTTAATTACACTATAGCCTCAACAAGGAACTAAAGCTACAACTTAACATAATGGCCTTGCCAAGAACTAACCATCCAATGTCATTATTTGAAACTTTAGACCCAATGAAGAACTAATGCAGTTCTTTTCTTCACAATCTGGTACAAAATAATCTTTATCTTATTTCAGTTAATACATGCTTCCTTGCCATAGGACTGTTGGCTCAATAGTTAAACAATTATTTTCCTTAATGATCCCTGAATGTGTTCAATTCAGTTCATATCCATATCATAAGTTTGATCAAATTTGCCAGAGGATGTCTGTCTGGGAGGAGAGAGTTGAGCTCTGGGATCATGAAATTACCAGGATTAGTGAAATAAATTTAAAAAATGAGATGCAATTAACAAGCTGTTCAGATGAAAGGCACAAATTCACTTTTGAAAAAACTTGAGTCGAGTTTTGTTCTCCAGTACAAAAGGGATATCAAGTAGGTGTCAGAGGGACGTCACAATGCCCCACTCCAATCTATACTTCTAAAACCCATACAGTTCAACCATGGAGGTTAAGGGAAAGGATGGGTGGCAATACCTCTGCTAATTCAAATTCCATAATGCCTTGCTCGTTTCTTTGTCATAAAAAGTGTTTCTCCCCACAGGAAAGAGGGGATTAATTCAATGGCAAGAGAAAATTACACGATGGTGACCAACTTCATTCTCCTTGGACTAACAGAACATCTGGAGATGTGGCCTCCACTCTTTGTGCTGTTTCTAGTCATCTATTTTGTCACTCTGCTGGGGAATCTTGGGATGATCATATTAATTTGGATGGATCCCCAGCTGCATACCCCAATGTACTTTTTCCTCAGCAGCCTGTCCTTCTTGGATGCCTGCTATTCTACCACCATCACACCTAACATGTTAATGAACTTTTTAGTGGGTCACACAGCCATCTCTTATGCTGACTGCATCGCACAATATTGTTTCTTTGCGATCTTTGCCACCACTGAGTTTTTTCTACTGGCTGCTATGGCTTATGATCGGTATGTGGCCATCTGCAACCCTTTGCTCTACACTTCTGTTATGACTAAGAGGCTTTGCACAGGTTTGATAGTGGGATCATATCTCTGGGGTATTGTGAACTCTTTGATTCACACAAGTGGATTGTTGAGATTGTCTTTTTGTGGCCCCAACATTATCAACCACTTTTTCTGTGATTTACACCGCTCCTGAAACTGGCTTGCAACGATATCTACATAAACGAAATGCTGATATTCACTTTTGGCAGCTTGTTTGAAATGAGCACCTTGTTGATCATTATCATCTCTTACATACTCATTATTTTAGCTGTGCTAAGGATTCGCTCAGGTGAGGGGAGGCATAGAGCATTTTCCACATGTGCCTCCCATCTCACAGCAGTGGCTATATTCCATGGGACCATTCTCTTCATGTACTTCAGGCCCAGTTCTAGCTATTCACTTGACACCGACAAAATGGCCTCTGTGTTTTACACAGTGATAATACTCATGTTGAATCCATTGATCTACAGCCTGAGGAACAAGGATGTAAAATGTGCTCTAAGAAAAGTGATTGGGAGAAAAGTATCTTCTCAGTAAATATCTTAAGTTAGCAAGCATGGATGGACAAAAGTGCCCTGATTCTAAGGCATGGTCTTGACAAAGACATGTATCAACTGAGCATATTACAAGGACTTTTCTAAATGTACGTTGTTGATTTATATCAATAGAATAATAAAATCCTAGCAAATACATCTTATTCCATCCCACCACCACATATACCACAAAGTTGATCATCTATTGACAGTGATGCATGTGTTATATGTGCCATTGGTTCTCTATTGACAGAGATGGATGTGGTTCCTGGGGCGTTTCTGGCCCTCATTTGCAAAGCTCACCCAGTGGCTGTCAGACAATATATTCTGCTGCTTGGAGCAGTATGTGTCTTGGCTTTGTTTAAGGAAGTAACTTGAGGGAATGGGAGCCACCTCTCGGCCAGCTCATAACCTGTTAAGTCTTTTTTCAGTCAACCAACATTCCCAGAGCCCCCAATATCTCCCCACCACCTTCCTGATGGATAAAGGTCTGGCAAAGGTAGGGAGGAGACTTTTGACAAGGCCTAGAAAATACACAGTAAACATAATATGATTGTAGCTACAATGTGGGAAGGGAAGTATTTTTAATAGATATTTCTCTTTGGATGAATAGCTTTCCTCTAGATAAAAGTGCTGTCAGTCATACCAAGAACATTTGGATAAGATGGCAGAAACCGACCGAATTAAGTCGTTCCAAAACTTTGCTCATCTACAAGGTTCCCTGCTGTTCTCTGCCCCTATTACCTGTCCCTATTGGCTCCATATGCCGTTGCCCCTGGCACCATCTTGGAGCATTGTAATTGGGTCTGCAATCTGCATGCACATGTGTAACTGTCAAAATAAACAAAGATTACATAATACTTGACTCACTCTCTTCCTTGGGCTGCTTCATAGGACCTTATTTTTCACATGACAACTGTACTTGCCACGCAGATCAGTTGTCATAGATAGGGCCGCTGTACCACCTTTGAACTGCCCCCTGTAGCTGTGCCTTTAAAGAAAAGTTTGATTGATTTGCAGCAATTAGCAAATACTCCTGGTTATCTCCAAGAAAGGGGGGGGGGGAATCAGCTGCTGATTTCTGCAGATAGTACTGCTTTTAAAGCACAAGAGCTCACGATCCTGGTGGCAGAGTGTTGCTAATCTCAGAAATGAGCCTCAATCCTGAGAAGTAATCTGTTCTACTAAATTTGAATGACTGTGTGCATTAAGGAGCATGGGGGGAGGGATCCCTGTATGCGGGGAGAGTTTTCCCTCACAAAAATAAATGGGAAATCTGTAGATGAATGCTGCAGTGATGCATGTCATGGCAGGGGAGTTTCATGGATCCAGGAAGGAAAGGAATCAGCATCCTCTTGAGTCCAAAAGTTCATGGCATCCTACCTTTTTTTGCCATTTGGACCTCTAGGAATGATGGAAACCAGTGCAAGACATGCAGCCAAATGGTACCATGCAGGCTGCATCCCACTGTAGTCGGTGCAGCACACACCAGTTTGTGTAGTTCAAGCAGATGGATAGGACTGGTCTGTGCTGCTGTTGGATTCCCCCCCCCCAATATATATAAAAGTGGGGGGATATAAATCTGTCCTCCTGAAGACTGTATTAATCAAAATAATGATTGTGATGCACCTTGCTTACTTATGAAAATTATTAGGAAAGCTATGTTCATTGTCTCCATTCAAAAAGAGAGAGATGGATGAACAGGAATACAGAAGGAATTCCTTAGAAGGCAGGAATCCCTTAGAAAGAAGCCTCCAACCTCAGAGGCTCCCAGGCATCCAATGCAACAGCTCAGCAGGGCAGGAGAAGTGACGGAGGTGATGTGATTTTCACCTCTACGTCCTCCTTTTTCCTCTAGATGTGCCTCTGAGCCCATCTAGAGGAGGCACACTATTTGGGGCTGGAGAGGCCATAGGATTTTCCATATCCTGACATCTCCTCTGCCCTCCCACGCACCAGAACGCCCCCTTTCTGACCTCTCAGAGGTCCTCAGAGGCCACATTTGCGACCTCAGGAAGCAGCTGGAATGATTCTTTCTTTCTGTGGTGGCTGTGAGGGGGCAGGGGTGGCCGTTTGGAATGTAAAGTCCCCCTCCTGGGGCTGCCAGCATTGTCAAGAGGACTCCAAATGATTCTCTGTTTCCTGGGACACGGGACCACAGGATTGTTCTCTAGGTGGCTTCTTTCTTTCTTTCTTTCTTTCTTTCTTTCTTCTTTCTTATATTTATATCCTGCCTTTTTTCCTGCAAGGAACCCAAGGCAGCTTTCACAATCTTCCTACATTTTATCCTCACAACAACCCTGTGAGGCAGGTTAGCGTCAGTGACTGGCCCAAAGTCACCCAGCGAGCTTCATGGCCAAGTAGGGACTAGAACCCAGATCTCCCAAGTCCCAGTCCAACACTCTAACCGCTACACCCCACTGGCTCTCACAGTTATTAATGAACTTTAAAAATAATCCCGTTTTTTCAGAGCTCCCACAAGGGTCTTTGTAATTATCTTCTCTGAGACTCTGAGAATGGAATTGCCTCAGGGATTCCATTGCTTAATGTCACTTAAATAAATAAAACTTCCCTCTCCCATCATAAATCATGGGAAATGCAACCACTCCGCCTCTCCCTATAATCCTATGCTGTGACGTGATGCACATGCTCCAGGCTATTGTTAAAGGTAGACTACCTTCTTCCATTCACTTGCAATGGTGTCCGCTGTAGCTGTGTCCTCCAGGTTGCCGCTGCATGCTCTAAGGTACTGCAAAATACAAAACTGTGGGCAAAGATTCTTGGAATCTTTTCTGTTTTCCATTTCAGCATGAATGGAACTGAAGATGTATATGATTCATGCCAGGAATGGGGGGGAACCAACAACAAAGCTGCTGATAAGAACTGGGTTTATTCAATTAAAAATATTGCTTACATAGCATGTAATATTAGCAGTTAAAGACATAAGTACACTGCTTCAGCAAATGCAGGTTTCCAAACCCGCATTTGCTGAAATATTGATTTTTTTATTTAACCAGTTCATTATTTTAGGTTGTCTTTCAGTGTGTTACCCTTTCCAAGGCAGCTCCCAGCATGTTACAATAATGATGCAAATGGGGCGGGGGGGAGGGATATATTAGCAAGTAGGGGGATTCTTAACCATTCATGTGCCCACCAGTTTTTGCCTTTCAAATGTCCCTCAGGTGTCCCCCACCTCATTTGCAGTAATTTCCAGTCCTGTAGTCCAGCTTGGGGTGGGGAACGTTAAAATTTACTGTTCCTACATCCATCTCCTGCTGATTTCCCCTGCAAAGGCCCCATGCCTGATAGAAGATAGACAGTAGTTGGGTACCCTGTGTTGGCCTTATAATGTATAGCTCTGCCCAACAAAAAACTGATAGACTAATTCAGGAGACAGAAAACAAAGGAGGACACTTTTAAAAAGTAGAAATGCTGCTGCTGTTATATTACCTTTGGAATATAAAGAGTTTTACATTCAAGATCTGTTTATCATCTCTGTGAGGTACAGTGCCTTACAGAAGTATTCACACACACCCTTGACTTTTCCACATTTTGTTGTGTTACAACCTGGAATTGAAATGGATTTAATTGGCATTCTTACTCGGGGGTGAATACTTATGCAACCAGCAAGTGCCAGTTTGTTTTTGTTCACTTAACTTCTGTGTCACAATAAAAAATATTTGGCACCTTCACAGTGTTGAGAATCTTGTGTACATCAGGTGGTAAGAATGCCAATTAAAATCATTTCAATTCCAGGTTGTAACACAACAAAATGTGGAAAAGTCAAAGGGTGGGGTGAATGCTTCTGCAAGGCACTGTATTTATTTATTTATTACATTTATACCCCGCCTTTTTTCCTGCAAGGAACCCAAGGCGGCTTACAGAATTATCCTCCTCCTCTCCACTTTATCCTCACAACAACCCTGTGAGGTAGGTTAGGCTAGGAGTCAATGACTGGCCCAAAGTGACCCAGTGAGTTTCATGGCTGAAATAATTATAGATCACAATTATTTACCAAATGAGGAAATTAGGTGGAGAGACAGGATATCTCCAATAAATCAGGCTTCCCCAACCTGTTGCCCTGCAAATGTGATGGACTACAGCAGATCAGATGCTATTTGATGCATATAGGAGCAAAGTAGTTCAACATGGGAAGTAGAATTTAGTTCAAGCCCACAGCCTGAACTGCTGCACACACATCTGCACACACTTTAGATCGGGGGGGGGGGGATAGAAACTCACTTAGATTGGAATAATCGTATATAATTTAATGAATCCACATTAACATGAAAATTAACATATAACATATGCCTCCTCCACCCTTCAGTCTTTATAACAGGTCCATAAATCAGGAAGAAAAAGCTGCCCAGATCATGTACTTGATAAATCTACAATGAAGGACATACATCCAAAAGGAGCTGAGAAAGTCCACAGTCATATCTCCACTAAGGTTGCATAATCCCCAAAGAATGAAGGGGATCATTAATATTTTATTCCATGTTTTGGCTTGAAATGGTAACACTGTTATTATGAGCCACTGCAGTTAAAAGCTTTCAGCTGGTCTTCAGTTTTCCCCCAGGAACTACTGGAAATGTAACAATGGCCCCAGTTCTCCAGAGACTTCCCAGCTATCACTTGAAAAACTCTCTGGGTGATATCCAACATTGTCTGAGCAGTTCACCCAACAAATCTCCCCCCACCACCTCTTCCCGCAAAAGGCTTCAGTGGAAGGAGGGAATAGCCGAAATTGAGAACCTCACTCAAGCGGTACAAGGTTCCTCTTCTCGCGGTTTCGACAAATTCCCCTCTCCCATTTCAGTCTCCTGAGACACAGCCCACGGTGTTCAGTAGGTTGCCCCAGTCCTCTGGAAAGGCTTTCCAGGGGGCAACAAGAGGCTGCAGGGAGGAGGAGAGGAAGAGAAAGATCCATGTCTTCCTCTCAGGCCGGGTTGGATATCAGCCTCTACACATACCAGACTGGCTGAGGCAGTGGAAGCTGGTGGCTCCAGTGACAGCGGGGCAGTGTGTCCACTTTGGTTTCAGTCTGAACTTTTAAGGAGCTATCCATGGTGCTGAATCCTATCCCTCCCACCCTCAAATGGGTCCAGCACCATGGATAGCTCCTTTAAAGTTCAGGCTGAAAGCCAGAGAGGAGTCACTGCCCCACTGACATTGGAGGCACCAACCACTTCTGGGCTGAGGAGGCTATCCAAAAGTACTCAGGTAAAACTGCCTCCCACCCAACTGGAACCCTCAGAAACTGTCAATCAGACTTGAAAATGTGATTACCTCAGTTCCTTCCTCTGCTTGGATGCAAATCACACTGCTGGCTGCTTCTTACAGTGTCTTCTCACAAGTTAGTCTAACTTGAGGCCCATTCATTTCAATGGGTCCTACTCTAAGTAGGACTAACATTGGATACAACCCAGAATGCCTCCTTTGACCATTCTAACTAAAATACAGTGTTGCCGATTCAATATGACCACTTGAATGTCCTACACACCCGTTCATTTTATTCACCAGGTTCAGTATCATGTCGTCACAACTAAATGGCTGTGAACAATTACACGATGGCAACCGAATTCCTCTTTCTTGGACTAACAGACCAGCTGGCGCTCCAAGTTCTTCTCTTTGTGATATTCCTGCTGATCTATCTTCTGACATTGGCGGGGAACATGGGGATGGTTGTACTGATCAGGGTCAGTCCCCGTCTCCACACCCCTATGTACTTCTTCCTCAGCAATCTGTCTGTGGTGGATCTCTGCTATTCTTCCATCTTTGCCCCAAGGCTGTTGATGAGCTTAGCCCAGTCTAAAACCATTTCTTACACAGGATGCATCACCCAACATTGCTTTTTTGTCGTGTTTGTGTCTACCGAAGGCTTCTTGCTCGCCGCAATGGCATATGACCGTTATGTGTCCATTTGTAATCCACTGCTCTACACTGCTGTTATGACCAAAAGGGTCTGCATTCACCTAGTAGCAGGGCCATACTTAGGTGGGCTATTGAATTCACTCACACAAACATCTGGCTTACTGAGCCTGTCGTTCTGTGCTCCTAGTATAATCAACCACTTTTTTTGTGATACACCAGCTATGTTGAGTGTTGCATGCTCTGATATCCATGTAAATGAACTCTTGTTGGTCACCTTCTCTGGGGTAATTGCTCTTTCTACGCTCCTGATCATTATACTCTCCTACCTATGTATCCTTTCCTCTATCATAAAGATCCGCTCTTCTGAGGGCAGATACAAAGCCTTCTCCACCTGTGCGTCCCATCTGACAGTTGTGACTTTGTTCTATGGGCCAGTAAGCTTAAGTCACTTGCTGCCCAGTTCCATGTACTTACAAGACCAGGAGAAGATATCGGCTGTGTTCTACACCTTGGTGGTCCCAATGCTGAATCCATTAATCTACAGCTTGAGAAACAAGGAGGTAAAGGATGCCTTGAAGAAAGTGTTCATTTCTCAAAATGAATAATTTGGTTCTTATTGTCTTAGGATGATTTACAGTCATTTTGTAATGAGAGGGATTTAAACAGGAGGGGGTATATTTCCTTAGTTTGTCCAATGTACAGATATGGTGCAGAAATTAATGATTTCTCTAAAAAAAAAAATTAAGGGTCAACTACAATGGAAAATTCCATTTGCAGTTCTTGTTGCCATGCTTTCAGATTTTTTACATGATATGATTTTTGGTATAGGACCGAAGTGACCTCCATGTCTTTTTCCTTACTCTTCAACTGTTATGAATAATGATGCTTCCCATATATCAAAATAAAATAATCATACTTTCATTAGTGTTATGCCAATTTTTTCTCCTCTGTGAAAACAAAGGAGGGTCATGGTAATAACTATAGTTACAAAAAGCCTAGGCCTCCGTGATCAAAATAAATCCAATAATTCTTTAAACTTTACAAATTTCTATTCATTACAAATGAACATTAAATACAATGTATATAATTCAATTATTTCAATTTTACAATTTTTTCTCAAAATAATTATTTCAATTTTTTCAAAAGTCCTGGCTATCCAGAATAAAGTCCTTCCTATAACCAGCGTTGTTTTTTCTTATTTCTTTTTTCTTCTTACCAAATGGTAAACAGACCACCAGGTTATATGTAGTTGTTGTCACTTTGAGGTTATAGTCCTACAACAAGCTAACCCCCGTTAGCAAACCTTCCTACCAGAGGCCCCTCCCCAAACTTACATTTCTTGTCAGCATACTGCTTTCTCATTCGCGTGTTCATCCAGAGTCCTCTAGTGGTCAAACTTTCAATTACTTTTATACTCTTTTCTGGCTATTAGCTCATTACATGTCCATTAACCCTTGCCATGACTTTTTCATACATAAGACATTAGCAGACCCCCAGTCATCATAAACAATATTGATTGAACAGCAAGCTCATTATAAAAGAAGAACAACCTTTGACTCGTAGAAAAACAACATTGTACTCAAACCTCCCACCTCCTTTGGCACCATTACAAATAACATGACAATTCCAGATTTACATTAAGTCCCTGTGGGGCTTTAGTGTCCAAATTAAAGATCCAGAAGGCTTCCTTCCTTAACAGTTCCCTTTCAATACTCTCCCGACTGCCAGATTCAGCCACATGTAGCACTGCAAATTTAAATTCAGTGCTATCTGGATGGAACTGCATGAAGTGATTTACTAGAGGTGCTTCAACTATTTTGTTCTTAATTCTAGATATATGTTCCAATATCCTCGTTCTTACAGGTCTTACAGGCAGTCGGGAGAGTATTGAAAGGGAACTGTTAAGGAAGGAAGCCTTCTGGATCTTTAATTTGGACACTAAAGCCCCACAGGGACTTAATGTAAATCTGGAATTGTCATGTTATTTGTAATGGTGCCAAAGGAGGTGGGAGGTTTGAGTACAATGTTGTTTTTCTACGAGTCAAAGGTTGTTCTTCAAACTAGTTAACAGATATAATGAATTAAATTCCCAGATAGCATGTCCTCGGGTGATTATGCCAAGAGGTCATACAGAGTATTTTAATGATATAGGCCTCACCTGAGAGTTTCAGCCTTTCAGTTTCTACTAATACCAAAACAAGTATAAAAAAAGCAATGCCATCCATATATCTTGTTTGTTAGCTTTGGGAATGATATCCTGTCCTCTTTACAGGTAAGATTTCTTACAGTGCAATCCTATGCATGTCTACTCAGAACTCAAGTGTGCCAGGACAGTGTGCATAGGATTGCAGCCTTAGACTATTTATGCTTAATCCGATTGGCTCTCTACCACCACATCCTATAAATGTCTATTCAGAAGTACAGAAGTAAGCCCCATCAGAAGTAAGCCCCATTTACTACCAGGTAAGGATTGTAGCCTTCCTCAAAGTGAAAATATATTTCTTGCAATCAGAACAATTAACAGATGCAATGTCCAAAAGGTAAAAAAATTCTCTGGAATTTATTTTGGTCTTTTTTTTCCCACCCACGAAAGATGGGTAGAGTTTGGCAGCCTTTTTATGATGCTGGGTGAAATGTCTCCTGCAGTTTCCTGTAACGGTGAGCAGTCATCACATGAAGGTAATCTACAGAAATGTTGTCAACTGAAGTACATACATACATCTGTGTATTAATGTGGGGGGGGGGTTCCCCTTCTGGGTTCCGTAGCCTGATTATTATTATTAGTAGTAGTAGTAGTAGTAGTAGTACAACTACTACATCATTTATATCCTACCTTTTCCCCCTTTCACAAGAAACCCAAGGGGGCAAAATAGTCCTCCTCCTCTCCATTTTATCCTCACAATGACCCTGTGAGATGTAGGCTGAGAGTCAGTGAGTAGCCCAAAGTCACCCAGCGAGCCGAGCTTCATCGCTGAGTTGGGTCTAGAACTTGGATCTTCCAAGTCCCAGTCCAGCACTCTAACCACTACACTACATTGGCTCTCAACCCATGGAAAGGCAGATTGAAGTGAAGAGAACCATTATTTGTGCATTCAGATTTATTTATTTTTACCGTTAGCTTACAATATCTCCTTATTCTACCTATTGTGGCTGCAACCCAGCAAGCACATTTTCATGAATGCGAAGGACTGCTTGCATGCTGCAGACATCGAGCCTCGCCGGGGCAGAACGAGGCCGAGCATGGCCCTGCTCACGCCCCGGCGAGGCCTTACCTCCTCTTCGGGGCGGCTCGCATGCTCCGCGGAGAGCCGCCCCAGCCGCCCGATCCGGCGGAGAACCGCCCGCTCTGTTCGATCGGTCCCGTCGGAGCTATGTATGCCTTTATTTGCTACAGCCCCCTCAGAGTCAGAAATGAATAGGGGCAGTCTTTCTGCAGATGGGAAAGGACAAAGCAGCAGGACATAGAGCTGCAATCCTGCCTTTCATAAAAATTCCAGTGAAACAGTGCTGGATGCAACCCATGCATGAAAATAGAAAATAAACTTTAAAAGATTTGAGGGGTGGGAATAATTGAATGACAGAATAGTATACGGTAGTAGTAATAGGGACTGCCTTGTTGCTGTTCCTTTTGGATGGATTTAAAAGGCTACACCAGCCTTCCCAAGCTGATGTCCTCCGGATCTTTTGGACTACAACACCCAGCATTCCTGACCATTGGCCATGCTATGTGAGGATGATGGGTACTGAAGTCCAAAATATCTGGATGGAACCTGCTTGGAGAAGGCTGAGCTAGATGGAGCTAGGGATGCTCAAGGATTTTTCCCGGTCCACATTTCAAAGCAAACTGACCTGATCCAGAGCTCTTGGACTTGTGTGGGGATCAGAACAGAGCTATCCCCTGGATTTCACACTCCTCCAAATTTGGTGTTGTAGTTCTCAGCTCAAAACATGTACCAAAATGCATATAAAAGAGCATATTTAAGGGGGGTGCATTTAGAAATGTGTACTCCAAGAGAAACTATGTTTTGAAATGTGCATTTTGTGAGATGATACATTCAAAAATATGTACTTAAATATGAATCTATTCAGATTTTTAAAGAAATAAAAATTTCAGATTAATGCAGAAACAGTATAGAATGGCCTTAAAAATGGACATATGTGAAACTGACATGGATCAGAAATCGACTGATCTGTCTGTCCCTAGATGGAGTACATTGCTTTGCCGCAGTGGTGTACCAGAGACTGACTGGCCTTTTATGTTCTTCTTGGAAGCAAGAAAACAATATTTAAAGGGGAGTAAACATCTGGATATGGGGGCTGGATTTTGGGTGGAAGAGTTGTGTCACTGGTCACAAATGATGAGATGGGCACTAGCCAATAGGTGCCCGTGATTCTTGCACAAGTACATCCCACAAATTACAGACACAGTGGACTGTGTTTGCTGTGCACACGTGGCGCGAGAAGGACAGAATTTCAAAATCCCAGCTATTTAGTTATAGCAACTTCAGTGCAAAAAATAATATGTCCTCCCACAAGGAAAGCCCTTGCTGAGGGATATGACATCTAGAATATGTGCAGGCAGGAAAGCCCACTTTGATGCTTATTATAGCTTGTTATAAGTAAAGGTTTCCTTGGATGGAAAACTAATTCAACATTCAAAATAGTCAATCTGAATCCTATACAAAGAGAAGGGGGAGGGGAAAGGTACAAAAGCAAAAGCATTTCAAATAGTTCCTTTCAAAATTGGTAAGAACTCTACACCCACATTTAACCTGTTAGGTACAGAACGATTCAGTCTGAAAATCCATGGTGCCTCTTTTTTCATTAGCAGATTGAATAAGATAAATGGTCAGAATAACAAACCCACAAACACCAAAGTCAGTAGATAGGCTTATGATGCTTGACCAATGGTTGGGCAACCCCTTTTTACATGGAAGGATGGAAGTTGCTTTCCCAAGTTTTAGTCATGGGGAGACTGGGAGGGTGATCTTCCCCTAAGTAAATCACTGCTTTACTTAATTATCCAATTTGTTTTGATTTCCTCTGAACAAATACATCAGGACAGAAACAAAGTGGTACTGTTTATACTAGGGATGCCACATGAGTGCTTTGTGCTCGAAAGTAGCAAATAATGCAAACTGTCATTGACTGGGGGGGATCCTTCTGCATTTGTATAACAAACCTTGTTGATTCCATTTCCCCCAATCACCTGAAGCAACAACTGCAGTTATTTAATAGAAGATCTCATACTGATACCATAAAGGGGGTGTGGGTGACATGAGATGAACCCTTCTGCTTCCCCACATTGCATTTCCAGCTAAGGACATAATCCTATGCATGTTTAGACAGAAAAAAAGGCCTACAACTCCCAGCATGCTAAACATGCATAGGATTGTGCCTTAAGTGGAGCTTGCATCCACTGATACCTTTTTGGAAGTGCTATTGAGAACCAACATCCATATTCAGTGATGCATCTAGCGAAGGAGAAAAATGTGAAGGAACCGTTTCAGCATTCATAGAAATGTGACTATAATAATGTCTTTCTTGCTGGGATTTAAGAAAAGTTGGGTTGTGGCTTATGTTGGTTCAGCTTGTCTGAGTGTGGAAAGCTAAGCAGGGTCAAGCCTGGTTATTACTTGGATGGGAGACCCCTCCTCTAGTTTCCTGCATTGAGCAGGGGGTTGGACCTGATGGCCTTGTAGGCCCCTTCCAACTCTATGATCTATGAAAATCTATGAAATATTTTCCAAATATAACTCATTCATCAATAATTTATTATTATTATTATTATTATTATTATTATTATTATTATTATTTCAGTGCATTTTAAAAATACTTCAGGTGAAATCCAGCTGCATAAGACTGATGACATTTCAACTGACTTAAATTAAATGTGATGTGGGGGCAGGAATAAAATGCAGTCAAGAAGCCATCTTGCCACAACCTATGCCTTCTTTTTTAAAATCCTATTACAGGGTAAAAAAAACAATGAAGCAAAATCACACTACTGTGACTGAATTCATCCTTGTTGGTTTCACGGAGTACCCAGAGCTTCAGGTCCCCCTCTTTGTCTTGTTCCTGGTAATCTTTGTCACCACGCTGGTGGGGAACGTTGGCATAATCCTATTAACCCTGGCTGATGCTCAGCTTCACACCCCAATGTACTTTTTCCTGAGAAACCTCTCCATTATAGATATTGGTTATTCCACTGCCATTGCTCCCAAGTTGTTGGCAACCTTTGTGGCAGAGAAATCAATCATTTCCTTCACAGGATGTGCAGTGCAATTTTTCTTTTTTGCTATCTTTATAACCACTGAAGGTTGCCTTTTGGCTGTGATGGCATACGATCGCTACACAGCCATCTGCAACCCGTTGATTTATTTCACTGTTATGTCAAAGAAGTTTTGTACCATGTTGGTGGTAGCTGCATATACCTGTGGCTTTGCAAGTGCAACTCTCCAGACCGTTTTAATATTTAGCTTGACTTTCTGCAATATGAATATCATTAACCATTTTTTCTGCGATGTTCCTCCAATGCTTAAGTTGTCCTGTTCAGACACCCACAGTCACTCACACTGTACACTTCATTTTATCCACTGCAATTGCGCTGATAACTTTTCTTATTATATTGGTCTCCTATGTTGCCATTGTTTTTGCCATTCTGAGGATCCACTCTGCCCAGGGCAGATACAAAGCCTTCTCCACCTGTGCCTCCCATCTGACCGCTGTCACCATCTTCTTTGGAACCATCATCTTCATGTATATTCGGCCTGGGTCCAGTTTCCCAATGAATCAGGACAAAATAGTTTCTGTGTTTTATACTCTTGTGATTTCTTTGCTCAACCCACTCATCTACAGCCTGAGGAACAAAGATGTGAAGGATGCCGTGAGTAGGATGGTATTCAAGATGACACTCCTGAAGTTAAAGTAGTGTGACTACACCTTTTAAAAAGGACCCCCAAAGTCTGCTTTTTCTCTGGCCTTTCCCTGAGCATGTTTTATTGGACTTTTGTTGGCTTTTAGCTGCAATTGTTTTTTTAGGTTTTAGCCCCCTTGGGTCAGATGCTTTATTGTTCCTCTTTGTTGATCTTATTCATTTTTGCTGTTTTATCATTGCATGGGATTTTATCATATGGTATTTTATCACGTAATCCACCTTATGAGGGCTTTGTCCTTAAAGGCAGCTTAGAAAGATTGGCTTGGATCCAGAATCTGCCTTCCATGGGGACAACAGCTGTATTCACAGAAAGTGCCTCCACTCACCTGATTTTGAGGTATTCCCTTCCCCACCACACACACACTCCAGCTCACTTTTTTCTAAACTAAACAATCCCAGCTGCTGTAAGCTTTCTTCATAGGGGAGTTGCTCCAGCCCCTTTATCATTTTAGTTGCCCTTTTCTGTACTTTTTCCAACTCTACGGTGTCCTTTCTTTTTGTTTAAAAATTGTCAGGATTAGCACAAATTCAACAGGTGAAGTTTACCCACCCACCCCCCAAACCTGGAGGTGCCGCCTCCACCTCCTTCTCTTTTTGGGCACAGGGGGGGCCGCACAAACACACACACACACACACCAGAAGTAAGTCCTATTTACGTTGAATGGGACTTACTCACAGGAAAGTATGTATTCAGGGCAATCCCTTTGTTTTTTAAAAAAAATTGTTAGCCTCCACTTCCTTTTCTTTTCGGGCGCAGGCACACGCGCACACACACACATCAGAAGTAAGTCCAAACACGGAGGTACCGCCTCCACCTCCTCTTTTCGGGCACGGGCACGCACACACATCCTAGCGTCTGTTCCAGTTGGAGGGTATGGAAGTATCGCTGAGGTGACAGGGGAGGGGGTGTGGGCTGCTTTAAGTTCATTCCTGCTGCCGCTTCGCTCGGACAGGGAATGGCACGCGATCGACACTGGGATAGCTGACATGAGCGGGAGGACCCACAGGGCACTTATGAAAACAATGCTGGTACAGGGAAAGACCATGAAGAGGGAAAACAAACAAAACTGGGATGACCTTATGAACCCAGTCTTTTTTCCCTGCCTGACGAACAATCTCTGAGTCGCCCAATCAGTATGTCTGAAGACAGCACATCTGTTCGTTGGACTGAGTATTACGATCTTGTATGCCGGCTAGGGTATTTGTGTATAGGCGGGATTATAAATTGATAATAATAATAATAATAATAATAATAGTAGTAGTAGTAGTAGTAGTAGTAGTAAATGGTATGAACAAAAATGTTTCATTGTTTTATGTTGTTGATACATTGTGGCAGCCTATGGTTTTAAGCAATAAAGTTGGACGCTTTATATATAGCTATATAAATATATAGCTTCCCAAAATCATAGCCAAGAACATTGGGGAAAATAATAAGTAATTCTTAAAGAAATTCTGTTCTGCAGAAGGGAAACATACCGTATGTCAGCACTTCAAAAGAAATCATTTAAATATGAGAGGGGGAAATACAAGAACTCCATGACATTCCACCTGTCCTCACAGAACCCAACATTGGCTCTCACAGGATGCAACATTTGTCCTTAGAAGGACAATGGCACTGGTCCTCATGTTGACTTCTCTGCTCCATTTTGCTCAAAGCTCAGTAGTGACATGTGGATAAGATGCTTTAATCTTTAAAATAAAGGCAATGCTCCTAGATAATTCTTAGAATACTTTGAAAATCTGTTTCCTTTGCAGCCACTTTATATTCTTGTATGTTTAATGCTTGTATATCATGAAATGTAAAAACTGCTTAAGGTTTCAAAGTAAGAGATAAAGAGACATGCCTGCTCTATCTAAAAGGTCATCTATCTAAAAGGTCTATGTATTAATACCAGGAATTTGTAAATTTACAATTCTTTGGTGACTCTTTGTACCTGGAATATAGCATAAAATATGTTCCCTGCTGATCCAAGATCATCTAAATACAAAAATCCTATCTCAAAATATCCCTAGACAAGGACAAATCTGTTACAACAATTACTTCAGTCTGCAGCAAGTCCCTCTTCAGTTTGCACTGCAGCAAGTTTGTCTACATCCTTGGGAAATTGCGGCTCATATTATCAAAACAAGAAAAGTACAAGGTTTGGTTTGCAGGGGTTTTCTTACATTAGTCCTTGTAGCATGAACAGTGCAACATACATCCTCAATTGGTGTTTCTTTTCTTAATTTGCAGCCAGTCCAAATTGTCTTCAGCCTGAGAGTCAAAATGGATTGAATCCAGATGAAGTTAATCCTGACTAATTTGTTTCATTGATTTCAATGGGATTAAAGTGTGACTAATCTAGTCTGGATCCAACCAATCCCCCGCTTCTTCTATTTATTTATTTATTTATTTATTGGGTGGGTGGGTTGGTTGGTTGGTTTGTACCCTGCCTTTCTACCAAGACAAATGGCACTCAAGGCAGCTCGAATGCCAGAATTCTTCTAATCCATGAATACTATTAATACACATTCCATAGAACCAGCTTTTCAGCCCCAGTAACTTCAAAGAATACAAAAAAACTCTAATAAGAAAGAAGTTCGATTACAGATGTATCTTCTGTCCTTATTTGTGCAATGTAAAAAATTATATAAACCACATTGCTGAATAAAATCAATTAAAAGTATTTCTTCAAATATCTTGCCCCTCATTGTTGTCTGCTGTCTGTTAAATAGAAATTCAGTACATATCACCTTAGTGTGGAGGACTGTGACCAGCTGATCCACGTGCCTGCCTGTGTCTGCTGTTCAGGTGCTAACTGGTGATGGGCAACAGGTCTTACAGTTTTGTATCTTCAAACTGGAATTGGACAGGAGACAGCCCTTCAAATAGAGGACACCTAGTTCAAACAGAGGACAGTCCTTGGACACATGGCCATCCTACACTCCAGCTGGCATGGTCCTGCTCCCCCATCCTGTGTTCAATTAATGTGTAAGGACGGACGGAGCAAAGGTGAAAAGGGCTTTAGCTATTAGCTTTAATAGTTACCCTAAACACCAGGATGCAATTCTGCCATCATCTATCCTTGATTTAAGCTCAGGCTAGTAGAAAATTTGAAAACTACAAAGTCCAGGAGTAATCTGGAAATGGCAAATAACTACTACTGAGCTTAATGCCAGCAGAAACTCACATCAGTCTTCGACATCTCTACCTTCCCCCTGCCTAAGGGGGGGAGTCTTGAGGCAAGTGGAGGAGAAGGGAGAGGTGGCTTGCGGGATGAGGTCGCGTGCAGGCTGGGAGCAGGCTGTGTTCACCCCAGTCCATGACCATTCAACCAGGGGTACAGATCGAATGTTCGCATAACGTCCTGCACGAGTACAAACAAACAGTTACATGCTGATGCGTAGCCAGCCAACCTGTGCTATCTGCAAGACAACACAAGTGTGATCTCTAAGTGCAGCCATGGAGTCAGACTGATAGTCTGTGTCACAAAATACTTTAAATCCCCAGGATTTACCTCTTCTAATAACATGTGTAAAACAGCTTTCTACATTAAAATGGGTTCCATTTAAAAATTAGTTGCACTAGGCTGTTGGGGTGTGGGTGTGACATAGGAGCATAGGAAGAAGCTGCCTTATACTGCGTCAGAACCTGGTCCACCTAGCCCAGTACTGTTGACACGGACTGGCAGTGACTCTCTGGGGTTTCAGGCAGGAGTTTTTCCAGCCCTACCTGGAGATGCTGGGGATCGAACCTGGGATGCAAAGCAGGTGCTCTACCGTTAAGCCACAGCCCCTTCCTTTTGGGGGAGAGGGTGTTGTGGTATGTGCGTGTCACTTTATCTTTTCTGCTTCAGATGTAAGCCTGTGCTGTCTATCACAACTCTTCCTTCCTCTTCCTCTTATCTTCCACTTCTTCCTCCTCTGATATTGCATTGCATCTGCCTACTGTACATTAATTTACCATATTCCACACCTTTGCCTTGCACATTTTATCTGATTATTCATTGACTTATTTTGAGTTTTAAAGCTTGCTTCTTGGCCAAACATCTAAAAGTGGCTCACAAAATAGAAAATGCAATGATTATACATTATCAAAAAGTTTAAAATGTATACAGTATAGGTGTAAAAATTAACACATGACAGGAAAGTGGCATAAGACATCAGGTCCCTGTTATATACATTGCAAAGGCCTAACAGAAGAAGAAAATGTTTTTCACAGCTCTACTAAAAGGGTTGAACAAGCAAATTTAGAATATGTCCAGTGGGAAAGGAATTCCACCATTGAGAGGCCACAACTGAAAAGGCCATGTTGCCAGTAGTGATGAATTGCACCTCACATCAGAGTAGTGGTTGTGATTTCACTATGAATAATTAAGAAACCAGGATATCAAAACACGGTTTGATTCTCAATCAGATTCTGAATCACTACGTTTACAGGTGAAGTGCTTTGACCAAGGCCCTTTTAACTTCCTTATTCCTCAGACTGTAGATCATGGGGTTTAGCATGGGAGTGAGTACTCCATACAACATAGAAATGATCCTGTCCTGTTCATGTGAATTGGTAGAGGTGGGGCAAGCATAGGTTGCAATGGTGGCTCCATAGAACAAGCAAACTACAGTCAAATGGGAACCACAGGTGGAAAAGGCCTTGCGCCGGCCCTCAGTGGAGGGCATGTGCAATATAGCAGAAATTATATAGATGTAAGAGATCAGGGTGACCAAAAAAGCACCACTTCCTACAATACCAGCCACAAGAAGAACGACCAGTTCAGGGAGGAAGGTAGAAGAGCAAGACAGAGCTATCACTGGGTGAAGATCACAGTAATACTGGTTAACTTTATTGGGTCCACAAAAAGATAATCAAAAAGTCAGTGAAGTATGAACCACGGAATTGATAAGGCCTGTTAGCCATGTCCCAGCTGCCAGCTGAACACACAGCCGTTTACTCATGATTTTTGTATAGTGCAAGGGACTGCATATAGCCACATAGCGGTCATATGCCATCACTCCTAGCAACAAAATTTCAGTGCCCACTACATCAATCAGAAAGAACAGTTGTAGCATGCAGCCAGCAAATGATATTGCCTTGTCTTCTGACAATAAGATATGGCAGTATCTTTGGTACAATGATTGTTGGGCAAAGGACATCCAGCAAAGATAAATTACTCAGGAAGAAGTACATGGGGGTCTGGAGCTGAATATCTGTCCCGATTGCCATGAGGATAGCCCCGTTCCCTGCCAGTGTGATCAAGTAGATCAGCAGAATCATCACAAAGAGTGAAATCCGCACTTCTGGCAGATCAGACAGTCCAGTCAGGTAAAAGTCCTTCATGGCTGTTACATTGGCTTTCTCCATCTTCCTTTCAATCAAATTGATCAGCTGTGATGTCTAAAACAGAAAGAAAAAAAAACCCAATGAAGATTTGTTTAAAGTGTTGATGTCTACTGAAAAACAATTTATAATTGATTAATTGTCTGACTTTTAATCACAAAGAGCATTATCCAGTCTATGTACTTTAATATATGTTTGAATAGCTATAAATATTAGTGGGATGGAATAGGCAATGATGGAAAAATTGTAGGGCACATATTACGAATCATACCAATATCAATTTGCTGCAAATATTAAATTTTACAAACCATCAAATGCAAATTCTTACTTCAGCTTTTCAATCCCAGATTTTCATCACAAATTTTCAGTTGATGCAATAAGCTATCCCAGAATGCAAGCCATGTTTCATTACAAAAAATACAAGTCAAAAGCAGGAGATAAGTTATTCTTGTAAACTCATAACATGAAGCAATGTCCATTGTAGCATATTACAATATTTCCCTACAAAATCACACTTACTATTAATATTAGGCATTGTATGTTAAGTCGTTTATCTACCAAAGCTGCCATTTTGAAGACATAAAGCTACAGGGGATTAAAAATGAGGTAATAATATAACAATACATTGCAAAGATGCTATGCTATTATTTTTTTTTACTGCTATCACTAAGCCTTTGGTTTATCTATGCATTCCCAAATGCCTTCCCATTTTCCAGACGGAGGATTAAGACTGTGTAATGGAAACTTGCCCAAGATCATCAGCTGAGTCCCTGGCAGAGCTTGGATAATGTGAATTCTGATCTCTGATCTTTAGTTCATTGAATAAATACAATAAGCCAAAGATTGCTGTTTCAATAAATGGTATCCACTTGCCTTTCTTTTTTCCCTTGTAGTCTGCCCCAACAGAGTAGCAACAGTGTGAAGAAATTATGTGGAGCCAAGTAAAATGCTGGCATAGCTATTCTGAAATAGAATTTAAGGAATATTGTCCCTGCCATGAGACAAGAACATCTCCCTTGTTCTTGTATTTATTTATTTATTTGATCTTTTTTTCCTTTTTTGACACTGGGGGGGAAATTACATCAAGACAGAATGTATCTTGGGACTAGAGTCTCTAAGGGATCTTGCAGTTACTGACTTAAAGTTTCAGTTGTGCAGAAACTTGTTTGAGCTGTTTTGAATATAGCAGCCCTAATCCAGAGAAAGTTAGTTCTGCCCAAGTCTTGGTGAACTCAAGTTAGTCCATTTTCACAGCACTGAGTCTGCCCAAAGGATGTCTGCCCCAAAGTAATGCCCTGATTAGTTAGCAAAATAAATGTCAACTTGGACACACTAAATTGTAAGAAATCTCAAGGTGGTTTGCAAATTAAAAAATAACAATACAAAACACAAACACTAATAAAACAATAATATTCAAAGCTAAATATTCATCAACTACACCAGCAGCAAAATAAAACCTTCCCAAGATTGTTCAAGAAATTAAAATTTCAGTGGGCCCCAAGGCCTGGGTGAAGAGGTGCATCTTAAGGAATCAGCAAAATTGGATAATTGAAGACACCTGATACACCTCAAAAGACAGGGAGTTCCATAACAAGGATGCAACAACCAAGAAGACCCTCACCCAGATCACTGCTCCCCAGGCATTGCCCATAGAGAGAACCATGAGCTGGGCTCTTCCCCAAAGATATAGAAGACTGGGCTGATACTTACCAGGAGAGGCACTCCAACAAGTAATTGGGCCCCAAGCCATTTAGGGTCTTATACATCAACATCAACACCTTGAAGTAGGCTTGGGAGAGAATATCAACTACAGATGCTTTTGATATGGCACTGGGAGCTCTTTTCTTTACAATACTGTGAGAATGTAAAACATCCAGTTCCTTATTTAAGTAAGAAGCTGTTGCCATGAAAGAGAAATTATTCTTCAATTCAAAAGGAAGGTCCAGCAGTTGTGTGGGCTTTAGGTACATTCAAAAAATGGACATGAATTAACAGTATGGACTTACCACCATTCTTTGCAATGAATTCTGCCCATGCAAAACTAATTCTAAGTTGCAGAGTTGGTCCTGGAAACTTCAGGAGTTTCAGATGAATATTCAACACATGCCTGGGAGAGAACATAATTGCAGATGCTCTTTCCAGAAAAGACATTGGAATAAAGGAGTGATGCAGTTCTCCAAGGTCCTTTCTCATCAGGATGGACATTTCATACTGATCCTTTGTAAAGATAAGTGTCCCACTGGGGGGGACAGGAGGACACACACAATGTGAAAGAACAAAACTGTCTTCCATACTTTTATGTATGGTAAAAGAGGCTTTGAAATGGCTGCTTGAGCGTAAAGTTGTCTGTCTCTCAATGATAGCAACCCCCATGGGCCTGGTCCTATACTATACTACATGCTTTCTTGTAATCTCTGTATGTCTGGCAAGCAAGCATTAATTTTTGTTCTCACAATGGGTTAGATCCAAACTAAGTCTGCAAACCTATATTTATCTGGGCATGGAGATGTGAAGGCCCGGGGGGGGGGGGACCCCAGGGGGAAAAGAAAAAAGAGTGCCCCCTTCCTGAGCCATCAAAGCAGACTTTTCTTCCTTGATCATTGTTCTCTCCACGTTTAATCCAAATTGATGCCAATGGCTACAAGGAAGAAAGATGTGCCTGTTTTGATATTGATGCCCGTGAGAGGAAGGGAATATGTTTCCTCTCTGTCTGTTGGAACATATGAGCATGTGGACACATAAGTAGGTAAGAGAAAATATTGTTGTGTGGGGAAGAGGGGCCCATACCAGAGTGCTGATGGCAGCTCAGGACTTTCCAGCTCCTTGGCCACATGGCTGAGCATACCCCACACCCCTGTCCCTTGCTGGTACGTGTGTGGTGTCAGTGATGCTGTTGTACCTCAAAAAATTCACCCATCCCAGATCCCCTCTGGCCACTGAGCTTTGAAAGGTTAGTTTGGGTGACTGTCTCTCCCCTAACTGGTGTCCCAGGGTGCTCACCAAGTTAACTCATGCTTTTGCTCCCCACCCACCCTGTACCTGCTGTTGTGACCTAATGAGGGCCTGCCCTGCCAATGGAATTGGACACGCCTAATTAAATGCCCCCCTCTGCTGCTACAGTGCACTGTAAGTTTTTAAAAGGGATGGGGCTTACCCCAAAGCCAATCAGGGAAGGGAATGAATATTCCCCCAAAAGTCCTGCATGGTCCCACCAGCAACTGGTTGTGCCTGAACTGAGATAGAATGGGGAGGGCAGATGTGTGTGGTGGCAAAAAGCAATATATGACTGAGTGCTCTCACCATAATTGCCCACCTGATGACAGGGCCTACCAGTGAAGGAGCTGCAACATTACCCACAAAAATCCAGGAAGTGACTTTCCTCTGACTCGTTTATTCAGATATCATGATCGAAGGGAAAAACCTGGAGGCTTTCACTTATCATCTATATAGTAAGCATACCATGGTGTGGGTGGGTGTAAAGATGAGCTAAGTCCTGACCCAACATCTCTAGTTTCTATTCTCTTCTGTCAACAATAAATATGACTGTACTATCAAATTTGATCCTATGTTTATGGACTTAATCAAAATGAATATATAATGATAAAAACTCTAGCAAGATGGAGGCTATCAGTCAATCCATGCAAACTATAAAATCAGGAGTTATGCATAGCTGTTCAATAAAAATCCACACTTTGCAGATACAAAAAATGGTCTGAAGGCACCTGATACAGGACCGTTTACTTAGCAGGTCTGGGCCGGATCATCACACCAGGGAACGCCGCATGTGCAGTTCTGAACTCCCTGGAGCCAGGAAACGATGCCATGAGATTTTGCTGCCCAAAACTAATCTATGCACTCTACAATTGTTGCCCTCCTTTTTGTTTTGTTTTGCTAAATTAAAAAAAAAAATAGGAAGGGAAACAAAGAAATGTTAAAGGTTAAGGAAATGATTGGGCACAGCTGCACACGGAAGAGATGGCAATGCTAGTATTTGCCACAGTTTTGTTGCAAAGCTCAGCTCCCAGATTTGAACACCAAAACATCTCAAATACAAAATTTAAAAAATTTGAACAAATTTGTACAGAGTGACTTAAACAGCTGATAGGGCCCTTCAAGGATCCTATGCCTTTAATGATAGAGGGTGTATTACGCACTGAAGATGGGAACATGTTTGCCAACAACCCATGGGATTCTCCCAATAATAAGAGATATTTAGCTGTTCAAGACACATCTAGATTAACGAAGCACTCAACCAAGATATTTTTCAGACACCATACAGATCGAAAAGACCAAGAACAAGCATGGGGGAGAGGGGCCCTGCATCTAATCATTATCTTCAACCCTGTGACACACAATTCACACAGATACCATTAATGCTGTTCCAGGGTCACAACAACTGGCTTTTACAGTCCTATCTATACATGTTTACTCAGAAATAAGGCCCATCGAGTTCTTACTGCCAGGTATGTAGAAATAGGATTGCAGCCTTCTAGCACAAAAGAAACTCATTGAGTTCAATCGTGTTTACTTGCAGGAAAGTGAGTATAGGATTAGAGGGCTTTAAAGGGAGATTGGAGAAGTTCATAGAGGAGAAGGCTATGAATGGCTACTAGTCCTGATTGGCTATATGCTACTTCCGATATCAGAGGTAGTATGCCTATGTACACCAGTTGCTGAGGAAGATGGGTGGGAGGGTGCTGTTGCACTTCTGTCCTGCTTGTGGGTTTCCCGTGGGCAACTGGTTGGCCACTATGAGAACAGAATGCTGGACTAGATGGACCCTTGGTCTGATCCAGCATGGCTCTTCTTATGTTCTTCTGTTAGTCTTACTCATCATTCTCAAATGATTATCTGTTTTGGTGACATGGTCTGCCATGTGCTAAATCAGAAGTATAGCCCATTTCTCTCCACTTCAGTTTAATAATTTTCCATCTTGCAGTATCTTTGTCCACCCAGATTTCATTGGCAAACAATCTCTGGGTAGCAGGACTTAGTAACCTCATTGTGGAATATTGTGTGGTGTGTGCTGCACCACTGGGACTTATTACAATCAGGGAAGGACTCTGCCTTTGCCCACAGGACACTTTAGATTTATCACAAGCATAATGTACCAATTTTCCATGAATAAAATGTGAGAATCATAAGCTTTCAAATGATAGCATACAGCAAGGATACATCATTCTACTAGATGGAGATGGGAAGCCAGCAAAGAAGCCTATTATCTTTCTCCACGTCTGCAATATCCATGCAACTCTCGAGTAAGCTCAGTAATATTTCTAAGTATTATGTATTTCACTAACAATAGAGAGAGGGGAGGAGATCCAGAGATGATACA
This sequence comes from Shinisaurus crocodilurus, assembly GCA_021292165.1. Lineage (NCBI taxonomy): Eukaryota > Metazoa > Chordata > Lepidosauria > Squamata > Shinisauridae > Shinisaurus > Shinisaurus crocodilurus. The sequence continues at coordinate 192,380,809 of CM037876.1, read as the reverse complement.
GGATGAATACAAGCAAATAAAGAAGTACACCTGCTGTTTTCAGTTAAATCTATGAAATTATTGTCTATGTTGCTAAACTATGGCTACAATCATACTCTTACTTATCTGGGAGTAATCCCCATTGTACTCAGTGGGTTGTACTTATGAGCAAACATGTATAACCCTGTCATCCTTTCAGTGCCAGGTTAAGACAGCCCTCTATGCCAAGACATTTAAAGACATCCAAGGATATTTAATGGCTTGATAGGGGCACCCATATCAGCTGTTTAACATGTCCACTCTGTATCAAATATTTGTTCAATTGTTTTTAAATTTTGTATTTTGGAGATTGTTTATGGTGTTTTATTGTATTTCCATCCTGTTTTAGGAACTGTGGTAAACCACCCATGGAGCTTTGGCCTTTGGGTGGTGTAGAAATGAGATGATGATGATGATGATGATGATGATGATGATGATGATGATGATGATGATGATAGATTGTGCTGCAAGGCTTTAATCCTATACCCACTTATCTGGGAGTAAGCCCCATTGCACCCCATGGGACTTACTTCTGAATACACATGTATAGGATTGTGCTGTAGGTTGTCCTTCTTTACGATGGCATTTTCATAAGGCTGCATATTTAACACAGTCTACTCTATTGACTCTGAAACATGCCTGAACTCCCTCTTTGATATCTTATAAAGGGAGGTTCAAATATGCCAAAAAGAGTACAACAGCATTTTTCTCCATTTAATTTAAAGTGGGTATATACAGTGGATAGATAGAAATAGATAACCACTTGCCATGACATAACCTCCTTAAAACATCCCATATGGCAATCAGCCCTATCTGAGTGGGAGTGCAGTTATCTGTAGGCTTCAGAAATGCAACCTGCAGTCTTCCCTGCAATGGGAAGTGTGTTAATGCACAGCTCACCACATGATTACAACCTAGAGATGACTGGATGCCTTCATCTTCCACCGTGTGAGACATTTGCAAGCAGCAGTACTGTAGTAAGTTGTTATAGTTTTCACCCAAGATAGACTGTTAGGGCGCAATCCTATGCATGTTTAGACAGAAAAAAGCCCTACATTTCCCAGCATTCCCCAGTCAATTGTAAGACCTTTTTTTTTTTTTGTCTAAACATGCATAGGATTGCACACAGGAGCCAGTGTGGCGTAGTGGTGAGAGTGTTGGACTGGGACTCGGGAGATCAGGGTTCTAGTCCCCGCTCGGCTGTGAAACTCACTGGGTGACTTTGGGCCAGTCACTGACTCTCAGCCTAACCTACCTCACAGGGTTGTTGTGAGGATAAAATGGAGAGGAGGAGGAGGATTATGTAAGCCGCCTTGGGTTCCTTGCAGGAAAAATGGCGGGGTATAAATATAATAAAGAAAGAAAGAGGATTGCACCCTTAGTTAATTTCAAGTAGTCATTCACTCCTCTGAATGGAGTAGTTAAATTACAGTAAAAAGGTTCGTTTCTTTCCCCTCTTCCTAAAACAATTAAAACCACAGAATGTTGATTGTAAGAGCCATACTACAAATTATGCTAACCATGTAGCATGTAGCTGAGGCTTGTCTTTTCTTCTTCTTCTTTTTTTTAATGTAGTGTAAGCAAGCATGCATGACCCCAATTTGGATCATGACCATGGCACTCCAGGAGGGGACAGTTAAGCCTTTCTCCCCACACAAACGGGTTGTGTTTTTGTTTTGTTTTTTGCTGAAATCCTCCCTCCCGCCACAAGTGGGTTAAAAAAGGAAAGAAGAATGTCCATTGGCATCAAAATGTATTTGCTTTATTCGTTTACCATCTTATCTATCCAGAGACTTGATGCTGCGAAGATGGACAAGCAGAATAATCACACGAGGGTGACAGAATTCATCTTACTCGGATTCACTGATGATCCCAAAGTGCAGGTTGCCCTCTTTCTGCTGTTTCTAGCCAACTATGTTATCACTGTGGCCGGAAACCTCAGCTTGATTGTGCTGATCAGGATTGACTCCCACCTCCACACTCCCATGTACTTCTTCCTCGGCCACTTGTCATTCACAGACCTCTGCTATACCTCCTCGATTGCCCCCAAGATGCTGGTGAACTTCTTGGCAGATAATAAAGCCATCTCTTATGCGGGCTGTGCTGCCCAGCTGTGCTCATTTGCTGCCTTTGTGAGTACTGAGTGTTTCCTTTTGGCTGCGATGGCATTTGACCGCTACGTGGCTATTTGCAACCCACTGCTGTACTCTGTTGTCATGTCCCAAAAGGTATGCAGCTGCTTGGTTGCAGGATCGTACGCAGCTGGCTTCGCAAACTCAGCGCTGCAGACAGCGTGCATATTCAGATTATCCTACTGTGGGCATAACATCATCAAACATTTCTTCTGTGATATCCCTAAACTGCTACAGCTTTCCTGTTCTGAAACCTTCCTGTCAGAGTCTCTGTCAGTGTTTGCATCAGGAACAGTCGCTGTGACTTCTGTTTTGGCAATTATTATCTCCTATTTCTGCATTTTGTCTGCCATCCTGAGGATGCACTCTATCAAGGGTAGGCACAAAGCCTTCTCCACCTGTGCTTCTCACCTAACATCTGTGGCTTTGCTTTATGGAACTGGGACCTTCATGTACATACATCCTAATCTGAAGTCTGGGCCAGACACTAACATGGTGGTTTCTGTACTTTATACACTAGTGATACCCATGCTGAACCCCCTAATCTATAGTTTGAGAAACAAGGAGGTGAAAGAGGCCATTAGAAAAGCCACAAGTGGGAAGAAAAAGAATTTCCCTTCCAAAAGTTTTTTTGGGGAAAGATGACAAATAAAATTGTGTCCTAAGATTGAACAAATTAAATCAAGCCAAAAATGTATAGCTGGGATTTTAAAAAGAAAAAAGAAAAATCCTGATAAATGAACAAAGGAAGTCAGATCCCCAACCCTACTCTGACCCCCTCTTGGGTGACTCAAACACCTAAGATCTGAGAACTACATTTCTCTTTTTGCATATCTTCCCAATAATGGGTCACATTATTCAATCCTTGAACTTAATGAAACTGAATAACTGATGGCTACATTCTACAAAGTGATGAATACTTCAAAGAGGTCAAATTTTCAGGATATTTCTGCATCACAATGTTTTGCAATATGTTCTTTCATTGTGTTTCCTTTACCCTCCATCCACATTGTTGCTCAAGAACCTGCCCAGGATCTTTTCTCATTTTTTTAACAATAGCCACAAAACCACAATATATTAACCAAGGGCTTCTCTACACGGGGCATTTATTGTGTGATCTTGATTCCTCCCTCATGGTAGTTTGCGGGTCCTTTACATGCCGTCGTCATCCTCCAGGGCCTCCCCATGCTTTCCAAGCATTTCTGGGGGAGGGTGGGTTAGATCTAGGAAAGTATTATCTGGAATAAGAAGCTCATGTATTTTTGCAATTCCGTTATACTGCAGCGCCACCTTCAGGTTGTGTAATGGAACATATACAGTACAAAGGCAGAGAAAGAAAAAAACCCAGGAGGGGGGAGGAAATACATGTAAAGGAGCTGATCTTAATCCTGCAAAGAATCTGGAAGCAGAAGTCTCGGTAAAGTGGCGAATTAAAAGCCTCGTATAGAGAAGCCCTTATATTCTCATTTCAGACAGAACCAATTTTCACTTTTACATATTTTGATTTCAGGGTAATTATAGATCAAACGCATCCAAAGTATAACCATGTTCAATATATTTCAGCATGTTATGAGGCTCCTGTAGAGACCCTTGACTCCATTCATTATAGGTGTGGTTTTCTCCCTCACTCATGGGCTTGCTTGCCTTCCCTAAGAGCACCTAGCTAGGGAAGCCAAGGTCTGTCCACACACCTCATTAATGGTAATAAGACTTTATCATCTCCTGGATCCACTGCTTGCTCTGAATATTGACCTAATCCAGTGCTTCTCAATTATTTTCTGTCATGCCCCCCCTAGGAAGAAGAAAACATTTCGCGCCCCCCGCGCGACTGTAAATAGTATCATTTGTCTATAAAATTGTTATAAGTACACCTCTGCATAACACTGTATCCTTATTAACGTATAAGAGAATAAAAAAAGAAAGAAATGTGGATCAATTTACAACAAAGAATAGCTTTATTAACTGTAGAAAAGATTTAAAGGAGCACAGGATTTAAAGGAGCACAATATTAAAAAAAAAACTTTAACCTGCAAAACAAAAATATATAAAATAATTTGAGCTGATTTTTTAATCAGAGGTGATGTCTGGATTAATCATAGAATCATAGAAAAGTAGAGTTGGAAGGGGCCTACAAGGCCATCGAGTCCAACCCCCTGCTCAATGCAGGAATCTAGGTCAAAGCATCTCTGACAGATGTCTGTCCAGCTGCACCTTGAATGCCTCCAGAGTGGGAGAGCCCACGACCTCCCTAGGTAGTTGATTCCATTGTCTTATTGCTCTGACAGTCAGGAAATTTTTCCTGATGTTTAGGTGGAATCTAGGTTCCTGTAACTTGAGCCCATTATTCCGTGTCCTGCAAACTGGGATGAACGAGAAGAGATCTTTGCCCTCCTCTGTGTGACATCCCTTCAAATACTGGAAGAGTGCGATCATATCTCCCCTCAGTCTCCTCTTCTGAAGGCTAAACATGCCCAGTTCTTTCAGTCTCTCCTCATAGGGCCTTGTTTCCAGTCCCTTTATCATCCTTGTTGCCCTCCTCTGAACCCTCTCCAGTTTGTCTATGTCCTTCTTAAAGTGAGGTGCCCAGAACTGGACGCAGTACTCAAGATGAGGCCTAACCAGTGCCGAGTAAAGGGGAATTATCACTTCCCGCGATTTGGAAGCTATACTTCTATTAATACAGCCCAAAATTGCATTTGCCTTCTTTGCAGCCACATCGCATTGCTGGCTCATATTCAGTTTGTGATCTACCACAATTCCAAGATCCTTCTCACTTGTAGTATTGTTGAGCCAAGTGTCCCCCATTCTGTAACTCTGCATTTGGTTTCCTCTCCCTAGGTGCAGCACTTGGCATTTATCCCTATTAAATTTCATTCTGTTGTTTTCGGCCCAGCGCTCCAGCCTATCGAGGTCACTTTGAATTTTGTTTCTGTCTTCCAGAGTATTAGCTGTTCCACCCAACTTTGTGTCATCTGCAAATTTGATAAGCATTCCCTGTATCTCCTGATCCAAGTCATTAATAAAAATGTTGAAGAGCACCGGGCCCAGGACCGAGCCCTGTGGTACCCCGCTCGTTACCTCTCCCCAGTTTGAGAAGGAACCATTGATAAGCACTCTTTGAGTCCAATTCTTTAGCCAATTGTGGATCCACCTGATAGTTGTTCCATCTAGCCCACTCTTAGCTAGCTTACTAATCAGGATATCATGAGGCACTTTGTCGAAAGCTTTGCTGAAGTCCAGGTATATAATGTCCACAGCATTCCCACAGTCCACAAGGGAGGTTACCCGATCAAAAAATGAGATCAGATTAGTCTGACAGGATTTGTTCTTGACAAATCCATGCTGGCTTCTAGTAATCACTGCATTGTTTTCAAGGTGCTTGCAGACTGACTTCTTTATAATCTGCTCAAAAATCTTCCCGGGGATTGATGTCAGACTGACTGGCCTATAGTTCCCAGGTTCCTCCTTCTTGCCCTTTTTGAAGATGGGAACAACATTTGCCCTCCTCCAGTCGTCTGGCACTTCACCTGTCCTCCATGATTTCTCAAAGATAATAGACAGTGGTTCTGAGAGTTCTTCTGCCAGTTCCTTTATTACTCTAGGATGCAGCTCATCAGGCCCTGGAGATTTAAACTCGTTCAGAGTAATCAGGTGCTCCTTGACCATTTGCCTATCAATCTCAAGCTGCAATTCTGCCCCTTCAGTCTGCACTTCAGGTTTGCCAGGGGGATCATAGACCCTCTTTTGGGAGAAGACCGAGCCGAAGTAGGAATTGAACACTTCTGCCTTTTCTTTGTCTTCTGTTATCAATTTGCCATCCTCATTGCGTAGTTGAACCACCAGTTCTTTCTTCTGTCTTTTACTGTGCATGTATCTGAAGAAAGCTTTTTTGTTGCTTTTAGCATTCCTCGCTAACCTTAGCTCATTCTCAGCTTTAGCCTTCCTGACACTATTCCTGCAGTTCTGTGCTACCTGCCTGTACTCTTCCCCTGTAGCCTGTCCTTCCTTCCACTTCCTATACGTGTCCTTTTTTGTTTTCAGGTCATCTTTGAGTTTATTGTGAAGCCACATTGGCTTCTTCTGTTGCCCTCTGCCTTTTTTCCTTGTGGGAATTGTTTGCAATTGTGCCTTTAAAATTTCCTTTTTTAAAAACTCCCACCCCTCCTGGGCTCCCTTTCTCGTGAGAGTCACTTGCCATGGGATCTTACTAATCATTGTTCTGAGTTTGTTAAAATTGGCTTTCCTAAAATCCAGGGTACGTGTTTGGCTACACTCAGCTTTTGCTTCTGTTAGAATCAAGAACTCAAGTATAACATGGTCACTTTCCCCCAGAGTTCCCGAAACTGCCACTTTATCCACTAACTCGTCTCTGTTGGTTAGAATCAGGTCAAGGATAGCCGATCCTCTAGTTCCTTCCTCCACTTTCTGTAGGAGGAAGTTATCAGCAGCACAGCTCAGGAATTTCTTGGAGGGGCCATGTTTGGCTGAATAAGTCTCCCAACAGATATCAGGGAAATTGAAGTCCCCCATTACTACCACATCGTGCCTCCTTGAAACAATGGCAATTTGCTTTTCAAAAGTTCCATCCTCGTCTTCTCCTTGATTGGGTGGTCGGTAGTAGACTCCAACCGCCATGTTCATTTTATTCTTTGCCCCCTTTATTTTAACCCAGATGCTCTCAATGGGGCTGCCAAGCTCCTCTTCCTGTATCTCTGTGCAGAGATACGTATTTTTAACATACAGTGCAACTCCACCTCCCTTTCTGTTGCTTCTGTTCCTTTTGAACAAGTTATACCCTTCAATTGCTGTATTCCAGTCATGGGAGTCATCCCACCAGGTTTCAGTTATCCCTATCAAGTCGTACTTGCCCTCATGTATCAAGAGTTCAAGTTCGTCTTGTTTATTGCCCATACTCCGGGCATTAGTATAGAGACATTGAAGACTATGTGCTTTATAGTCCGACTTTCCCCCTACATTTTGTGGTAGACTATCAATGGGCACCGCTGGAGCTGTTCTCTCCATTGTGGCATAGAGGCCTTCTTCCATTGGTACCCCCGAGTTTATGTCTCCCTCCCCTGTTGGATTCAGTTTAAAGCCCTCCTGATTAAGTTCCTCATGCTGTGGCCAAACACATTCTTCCCAGTCCTTGTGAGGTGCAACCCATCCTTTGCCAGCAGTCCATCTTCCAGGAAGTGTAGCCCGTGGTCCCAGAATCCAAATCCCTCACGTCGGCTCCACCTTCGTAGCCAGTCATTCACTCGGAGTATTTTTCTTTCCCTTTCTATGCCTCTTCCAAGTACTGGAAGGATGGATGAGAAAACTATCTGGGCCCCGAAGTTCTTGAGTTCCCTTCCCAGCTATTCAAAGTCTGCCGTGATTTCTTTGTAACTCCGCTTGGCAGTATCATTTGTACCCACGTGGAAGAGAAGAAAGGGGTATGTGTCGGTGGGCTGCATGAGCCTCGGCAGCTGCTCTGTCACATCCTTAATCCGTGCCCCAGGGAGACAGCACACCTGGCGAGTCCATGGGTCTTCGCGACATACTTTGGCTTCGATCCCCCACAGGAGGGAGTCTCCCACTACGAGTACTCTTCTCTTCCTCTTGCTGTAGGCCTTGGTTTGATTGCCTCCACTTGACTGACCCTCAGCCTCTTGCTCGCTGTCACGTTGGGTGCCCGGTAATCCGTCCTCTGCAGGCTGTCCTCTGCTCTTGTCCTCAAGTACATGGAAGCGGTTCCATAGCTCCACTGCTTCCACAGGCACAGAGTGTCTTGTAGTTCTTCTGCTCCTAACAGTCACCCTTTTCCAGGGAGTTCCCCCTGCATTATTTTCCCTTGTCTCTGCAGTCTCCGACTCCGCCTCTTTCTGCCGTTGCCCTTCTGGCTCCTGTACTGTGCTTTGGTGCTGTAGATCCACCGTTCTGTCTAAGAACTCCTCGCTTTCTCTTATGCTCCTGAGGGTTGACACTTGCTGCTCCAGTCCTCTGACCTTTTCTTCCAACAGCGTGACCAGCTTGCACTTGTTGCATGTGTAGGCCATGTTGATCTCCGGCAGGAAAACAAACATTGCACACCCCTTGCAGGTCACCACCACTGCTGAGTCCTTTCCTTCCATGCTCTGTTTCTGTCTTCCTAGAATATATATATATATATATATATATTATTTTTATTTATTTTATTTTTATTTTTATTTTTATTTTATTTTTTAGGACCCCCCTTGACTACTGCCACTCCGCTGCAACTCTGTTTGTCCTTTGCCCCCTTGTTTCGCTCGCTTTGGACCTGCTTGCTTTACAGTAACGCTGGAGTCTCTCCTGTTGTGCTCTGTCAGTGGGATCAGGATAGATATTAGGTTGATCAGACTTTTATTCATGATTTGTATGTCATTTTTAGGGACCGCCTCCCTTGCACACTTTTGTGACTACTCCGCTGCCAAACTCCTGTTTGCTCTCCCTGTGCACTCGCTCTGTTCGGCTCGCTCTCTGGGAGCCTGCTTGGCCTTTTCACAGTCCCAAAAAAACGCTGGAGCCTCTCTCCTGTTGTGCTCCTGCTCAGCTGGGAGTCAGGAACAGAATGAGCTCCCAGGCCACGCCCTGCAATCAGCCCCACTTCCTGCAATCAGCTGCAATCAGCCCCAGGTAGTTGCAGTCAGCAGGAGCTTCTGCTCAACAGAATGAGCTCTCAGGCCACGCCTTTCCCTTGCAGCACTTGTTGTTGTACTACTCCGCTGCCAAACTCCTGTTTGCTCTCCCTGTTCGCTCGCTCTGTTCGCTCGCTCTCTGGGAGCCTGCTTGCCTTTTCACAGTCCCAAAAACAGCTGGAGGCTACAATGAGCACGTTTTGCAATGCATAGCTTTTCGAAGCGGGGTTTGAAGCAGGACACAGCAACTCTCAGCTCCTTCTCAATAAGTAGCCGAGACCTGTACCGATTTCCGGGTCTAAAAGTCACACGGGCGGGTTTGGCCAATCAGGATAGAGCATCAGTGATCACGCCGCGCTGCTCCCTCTCTCCAGCCGTAGAGTTGCTAGGCAACCGACGCCGTGTGGGACGCCGCTTGCAAGTGAGTCGGATAATCCGATCTGGACATCCAATATGACAGTATTTGCCGAGGTAAAACGAGCCCCCCTTTACGGAGCCTCGCGGGCCCCCTGGGGGGCGCGCCCCACTATTTGAGAAGCACTGACCTAATCTAACATCTCCTGGAAGGCCCAGGTGATTCCTTAAGAGCTACAGCTGCAGTAACAAGCCTGGTGGGTCTGCACAAAACCACAGTCAAAAAAGGAAAGCCAAAAATGGCAAAAAGGAATTGCAAGTGTGGACACAGTGAATTTATACCAGCTGGAAGACCAGACAGAAGACAGAATGCTATAGCAGTTACTTTAGAGTTAGCTACAAAAGCCATTGTAGATACTGAATACCGGTACATACCGGCTGCTCTCAGAAAGGATAAATAAATAGATCTCAAATAAATAAAAATCTCAAGTAAATAAATAAATACCTCCCTGGAGGAATCTAACATCACACATTAAAAAAAAATCAGAGGGAGGAACTGCAACCTGAGAAAAACCATGCAAAAAGCCCCCCTTTTCTAACAGTAAGCCTCTGTGTAGCAGTTGCTGGGGAACATAAGCAGGAAGGACCTATTGCATTCATGTCCTCCATCAGCATCTGCTTGGCCACTGTGGGAACAGAATGTAAGACTAGATAGGCCTTTGGTCTGATGCAGCACAATTCTTCTTGTGTTCTTAACATATGAGGGAAATTGTCAGTGCAGATACAGATCAAGAAATAAACAGCAACTGAGGATAATTTATTCAGTGTCCCATCAAATACTTAACACTTGCAAGATTAGGATATGACCTAGCATGGATCTGTGCAAATTGACTCCTAATAAGATGCTTCCTCCCCACCTTTCTTGCACATGATAAGCCAAACTTCTGCACAGATGGCAAAACTGCAAGCTTTATCTTACCCCATGGTAGCTTGGTCATGAGAAGGAGGAGGAGGAGGAGGAGGAGGAGGAGGAGGAGGAGGAGGAAGCCCCGCAAGCCAAAGCCATGAGCAACTAGTACCAAGAGGAGAGCTGCTCCGAGAGGCCCGAGTGCAAAAGTAAATCGCCAACTTTGCTCTCCTCCTACTGCATCGACAGCATCCTGGGCAGGACTGTATCATCCTACCAAGTGGTAAGAAGGATGTGTTGCCACACATCAGGTGCAGTTGTGTGGTAGTAGAATATGTGTTTAAGTGGTTGACTGTTCTACCCTTCACTCAGTAGAAAGTTTCTTCTTCCTTATGGTGAATTTAGTCATGTGAGCATGTCATTATTCTCTGTGTTTGGATAAATATTACACTATTAAAAATGTTACTGCAAGACCTTCACTATGTGATTTGCCTCAAACCAGTTCATTTTCATTGTATGAGAGAACTATATATGAGTGAACTAGCTTTTGACTCAAGGTGCTTCCAGATGAGGCTTTTATTGTGCAATCGCCCTGCCTCAAAGAAGGAATTTTACAAGGGGTCCAGATGATGTCCTCTTCTACTTGTGACCGTCCCATGTTTTCCCACCACTTCTTCCACCTTTTTTCTTACTACAGAAAAATCCATTAAGGAAGGAGAAAACTAATAGCTGCACAATGTCTTTTGTTTGCTAGTGCTAGGAGTCCTACCAATCAAGACCTCCTGCCCTAATGATGACTGTCTTTAAAATCTATGCAGATCTGTACAGGAAGCTTGTAATAAATCAATATCTGCAGAAAGGAGAAGGCACACTTAGGGCCAAAAGGGACTCTTCTTCCTCTCCAGAATATAGAGTGTGTTTGAACTATAGCGTAAGGATATTTTTGCTGCCTGGAATCACTCGGTTTGCTTTACCAACAAGTAACATGCTGTACCTACTCTATATTTCCTCTTTAATAAAACAACCCTTTTGTTTCTGGAGTCTGTGTGTGAGTGTATGTTTGTCTAAGTGTAAAAGGGCAAAGCGCACACTCCATCCACCCGACAGCACACATTTTACCTCAGCCAAAGATCCCAAACCTTTCATAAGAGTGTGGGGTTATTCTCTCTCTCCTCAGAGGGAATCTAACACCCAAATTATATTACAGTAATACCTTGGATTGCAAGTAACTTGGTTTGAGAGTGTTTTGCAAGACAAGCAAAATTTTAAATATTTATTTAAATTTTTTTGACTTGATAAAGAAGCAACATCTTGCAATACAAGTACTGTAGTACGGCTTATATTAAAAATATCTGTACAAATTTTTGGTGGGGGATTTCATTTTAATAAGAGTGTTTTGGATTACAAGCACGTTTCCGGAACGAATTATGCTCTCAATACAAGGCATGACTGTATAAATATTCTGTCATACTAGTTTTCTCCACAGTGATGTAGCCTACATTGCTTAAAGCATGTGGCTCTTCAATAACAACCTTTGTGACAATTGGTGATTAGAAGGTTTCTGTTTTTCACACTCATAATGAAGAGTAATTTTCGCTGTGTTTAATTTCATCTTTTTTTACCAATTATGAAAAACCTTTCAACAGAAAGACTGGGTTCATATGACCATGAAAACAATGCCCATTGTTCGTTGTTTTTCATGGTTGGTTGTTTTCATGGTCATCTGAACCCGGTCGTGTTAATTTACCATGATCAATTTTGAACAACAAAACGATAGAAAACAATATGATCTATGGTTTTGGCGTCGTATCTTTGTTTTCCTGACCATGTGAACCCGGGATCTATCGTTGTTTTTGACCAAAAGCCATAGAACCCTGAGGCCAGAGGGGAAAATCCCAGTCCTTTCTATCTCACCTCTCTATTCTCCAAACTCTGCCTAGCAACACAATTGTCGATGGCTCTCTCATTTTTACTGGCCATTGTAAAGTAACTGTCCCCATGATGATGGTGGTGATTGCTGTTGTTGTCATTATTATTATTATTATTATTATTATTATTATTATTGTACCATCAATGTGCATGGTGCTTTACCGAGTATAAGAGAACAGTTCCCTGCCCCAAAGAGCTTACAATCTAAAATGTAATATAGAGGCAACAACAAATGGTAGGAAGGGGTAAACCGGGGAGGAATATGCCATTATTTCAGTCAAACATAACTTTCAGCCTACTTTCCCCACATTGTGCAGGAAACTCTCCTTGTTTTAAAGATCTCCCTCCCACTTTAAAAATGGATCCCTCAATGGTGGCTCTGCTCTCAGTAGTAGTTTGCCAAAGAAATAATAATGTGTAACATTTAGATATCTCTGAGTGTGCAAAGTGGTTCACAGGCCCACCATTTTCTCCACTCAGAAAAAAATAGGTGGGCTCTACTGTACTTATTAAAAAACAAGAACAACAACACTGTGATTGAACAATAATGCCAACATGGAATGATGTTTGTTGCTGCCATTTGAGGTAGTTGGGATTTTTTCTTTCTTTCTCTTGAGGAGGGTGTTTTTTCTGCTAAAAAATTAATTTTTTTTAAATTTCTAATGCATTTAAAAAAACAAAAAAAAAAAAACAATCCAAAATCCCTACAGAATAATCATAATCATTACTGTAGAGAGCTTTCTACATGGGGTACACAGGTTGAGCCAAGTAAAATTTACCACTGCTCTGAAAACAGAATAACAGTGCAATCCTATGCATGTGTACTCAGAAGTAAGTCCTATTACGTTCAATGGGACTTACTCACTGGAAAGTGTGTATTCATGGGGGGGGGGTCAATGCTTGCAGGGCAATCCCTTTCTTTTTGTTTAAAAATTGTCAGGATTGGCACAAATTCAACAGGTGAAGTTTACCACCCCACCCGAAACACAGGAGATGCTGCCTCCACCTTCTCTTTTTGGGCACGGGTGCACACACACACACTGGAAGTAAGTCCTATTACGTTCAGTGGGACTTGTTGGAAACCTGAGCCGCCGGGGGGGGGGGGAAACAAAGTTAAACAACTTTGTCCCAGCAGCTGCAGAAGTTGCTAGCGGAGAGATTGTGGCGTGAGAAGCGAGTGCTAGGCCAGTAGGTTAAAAAGCAAAACACAAGTCTGTTTCTTTCAACACAAAGGTTTACTAAACTAAGACTTGCAAAATAGGAACAGAACATACACAGAGTGCTAATTACAAAAGTGAAAGAGAACAGTATGTCAGACAAAAACAAGTACAGTCTAGACATACATAAACTATCTCTTATACTTACAGAATGCTCTTACTCAATTACTCTTAATACAATTAACTCCTTATTCCCCCAACAAGAACACAGAGACTTTGCACGCCTTATATACCTTTCTGTACAGTCACACCCATAGATGATGTAATGCCAGCTGCACCCATAGCATGATGTAATCCCAGCTGAACACAATCTATCATGACCCCTGCTCCAAATTCCCTGAAGCAAATTAGTGCATAACTGTACGCCCTTCTACACTGGGCCAAAGGTGACGATGAGCTCATGTATGACCTTGCTCATGTCTGCCAGTTCTGTGGTTCTGTTGCTTCATTGCCCGAAGGCAAACCTGAATATGAGACTCCATATTCCAACAGGACTTACTCACAGGAAAGTGTGTATTCATGGGGAGGGTGGTCAGTGCTTGCAGGGCAATCCCTTTCTTTTTGTTTAAAAATTGTCAGCCTCCACCTCCTTCTCTTTGTGGGCATGGGCACATGGGCATGGGCACGGGCGCAGGCACACGCGCGCGCACACACACATCAGAAGTAAGTCCAAACACACACGGAGGTACCGCCTCCACCTCCTCTTTTCGGGCACGGGCGCGCGCCCGCGCACACACACACACATCCTAGTATCTGTTCCAGTCGGAGGGTATGGAAGTATCGCTGAGGTGACAGGGGAGGGGGTGTGGGCTGCTTTAAGTTCATTCCTGCTGCCGCTTCGCTCGGACAGGGAATGGCGCGTGATCGACACTGGGATAGCTGACGTGAGCGGGAGGACCCACGGGGCACTTATGAAAACAATGCTGGTACAGGGAAAGACCATGAAGATGGAAAACAAACAAAACCGGGATGACCTTATGAACCCAGTCTTTTTTCCCTGCCTGTTTTTTTCCCTGCCATCGTATCCCCAAGAAGTATCAAGTGAACTCGTCCAATCAGTATGTCTGAAGACAGCATATCTGTTTGTTGGACTGAGTACAGTAATACCTTGGATTGCAAGTAACTTGGTTTGAGAGTGTTTTGCAAGACAAGCAAATTTTAAATATTTATTTATTTATTTTTTACTTGATATACAAGCGACGCCTTGCAATACAAGTACTGTAGTACGGCTTAAATTAAAAATCTCTGTACAATTTTTTGGGGGGGGATTTCGTTTTGATATAAGAGTGTTTTGGATTACAAGCACATTTCCAGAACAAATTATGCTCTCAATTCAAGGCATGACTGTATTATGATCTTGTATGCCGCCTAGGGTATTTGTGTATAGGCGGGATATAAATTGAAATAATAATAATAATAATAATAATAATAATAATAATAATAATAATAGGTATGTACAAAAACGTTTTATTGTTTGATGTTGTTGATACATTGTGGCAGCCTATGGTTTTAAGCAATGAAGTTGGACGCTTATGAAATATATAGCTTCCCAAAATCATAGCCAAGAACTTTGGGGAAAATAATAAGTAATTCTTAAAGAAATTCTGTTCTGCAGAAGGGAAACATACCGTATGTCAGCACTTCAAAAGAAATCATTTAAATATGAGAGGGGGAAATACAAGAACTCCATGACATTCCACCTGTCCTCACAGAACCCAACATTGGCTCTCACAGGATGCAACATTTGTCCTTAGAAGGACAATGGCACTGGTCCTCATGTTGACTTCTCTGCTCCATTTTGCTCAAAGCTCAGTAATGACATGTGGATAAGATGCTTTAATCTTTAAAATAAAGGCAATGCTCCTAGATAATTCTTAGAATACTTTGAAAATCTGTTTCCTTTGCAGCCACTTTATATTCTTGTATGTTTAATGCTTGTATATCATGAAATGTAAAAACTGCTTGAGGTTTCAAAGTAAGAGATAAAGAGACATGCCTGCTCTATCTAAAAGGTTATCTATCTAAAGGGTCCATGTATTAATACCAGGAATTTGTAAATTTACAAATTCTTTGGTGACTCTTTGTACCTGGAATATAGCATAAAATATGTTCCCTGCTGATCCAAGATCATCTAAATACAAAAATCCTATCTCAAAATATCCCTAGACAAGGACAAATCTGTTACAACAATTACTTCAGTCTGCAGCAAGTCCCTCTTCAGTTTGCAGCAAGTGTGTCTACATCCTTGGGAAATTGCGGCTCATATTGTCAAAACAAGAAAGGTACAAGGGTTGGTCTTTCTGCAGGGATTTTCTTACATTAGTCCTTGCATTAACAGTGCAACATACATCTTCAATTGGTGTTTCATTTCTTAATTTGCTGTGTTCACCCCAATCCTGCTCATCATGACCATTCAACCAGGGGTACAGAATTGAATGCTCGCATAACGTCCTGCACGAGTACAAACCAACGGTTACATGCTGATGCGTAGCCAACCTGTGCTAACTGCAAGACAACACAAGTGTGATCTCTAAGTGCAGCCATGGAGTTAGACTGATAGTCTGTGTCACAAAATACTTTAAATCCCCAGGATTTACCTCTTCTAATAACATGTATAAAACAACAACTTTCTACATTAAAATGGGTTCCATTTAAAAATTAGTTGCACTAGGGTGTTGGGGTGTGGGTGTGACATAGGAGCATAGGAAGAAGCTGCCTTATACTGAGTCAGAACCTGGTCCACCTAGCCCAGTACTGTCGACACGGACTGGCAGCAGCTCTCCGGGGTTCCAGGCAGGAGTTTTTCCAGCCCTACCTGGAGATGCTGGGGATCGAACCTGGGATGCAAAGCAGGTGCTCTACCGTTAAGCCACAGCCCCTTCCTTTTGGGGGAGAGGGTGTTGTGGTATGTGCGTGTCACTTTATCTTTTCTGCTTCAGATGTAAGCCTGTGCTGTCTATCACAACTCTTCCTTCCTCTTCCTCTTATCTTCCCCTTCCTCCACCTCCTCTGACATTGCATTGCATCTGCCTACTGTACATTAATTTACCATATTCCACACCTTCACCTTGCACGTTTTATGTGTTCATTCATTGACTTACCGTATTTTGAGATTTAAAGCTTGTTTCTTGACCAAACATCTAAAAGTGGCTCACAAAATAGAAAATGCAATGATTATACATGATCAAACATTAACATTTAAAAGTTTAAAATGTATACAGTAAAGGTGTAAAAATTAACACATGACAGGAAAGTGGCAAAGACATCAGGTCCCTGTTATATACATTGCAAAGGCCTAACAGAAGATGAAAATGGTTTTCACAGCTCTACTAAAAGGGTTGAACAAACAAATTTAGAATATGTCCAGTGGGAAGGAATTCCACCATTGAGAGGCCACAACTGAAAAGGCCCTGTTGCCAGTAGTGACCAATTGCACCTCGCATGGGAGTGGAAGTCATAGATTGACTATGAATATTTAATAAATCAGGATATCAAAACACAGTTTGATTCTGAATCAGGTTCTGAACCATTGTGCTTACATGTGAAGTGCCTTGACCAAAGCCCTTTTAACTTCCTTATTCCTCAGACTGTATATCATGGGGTTTAGCATGGGAGTAAGTACCCCATACAACATAGAAATGATCCTGTCCTGTTTGTGTGAATAGGTAGAGGTAGGGCGAGCATAGGTAGCAACGGTGGCTCCATAGAACAAGCAAACTACAGTCAAGTGGGAACCACAGGTGGAAAAGGCTTTGCGCCTGCCCCCAGCAGAACGCATGCACATGATAGCATAAATTATATAGATGTAAGAAATCAGGGTGACCAAAAAAGCACCACCTCCTAAAATACCAGCCACAAGAAGAACGACCAGTTCAGGGAGGAAGGTAGAAGAGCAAGACAGAGCTATCACTGGGTGAAGATCACAGTAATACTGGTTAACTTTATTGGGTCCACAGAAAGATAATGAAAAAGTCAGTGAAGTATGAACCACGGAATTGATAACGCTTGTTAGCCATGTCGCAGCAGCCAGCAGAACACACAGCCGTTTACTCATGATTTTTGTGTAGTGCAAAGGACTGCATATAGCCACATAGCGGTCATATGCCATCAATGCTAGCAAGAAAACTTCAGTGCCCACCACATCAATCAGAAAGAACAGTTGTAGCATGCAGCCAGCAAATGATATTGTCTTGTCCTCTGACAATAAGATATGGAGCATCTTTGGTACAATGACCGTTGGACAAAGGACATCCAGCAAAGATAAATTACTCAGGAAGAAGTACATGGGGGTCTGGAGCTGAACATCTGTCCCGATTGCCATGAGGATAGCCCCGTTCCCTGCCAGCGTGATCAAGTAGATCAGCAGAATCATCACAAAGAGGGAAATCCGCACTTCTGGCAGATCAGACAGTCCAGTCAGGTAAAAGTCCTTCATTGCTGTTACATTGGCTTTCTCCATCTTCCTTTCAATCAAATTGATCAGCTGGAATATCTAAAATACAGGGGGGGAAATGAAGATTTGTTAAAAGTGTTGATGTCTACTGAAAAACAATTTATAATTGATTAATTGTCTGGGTTTTTTAATCACACCGAATATTAATGTATGTTTTGAATTGCTACCAGTTTTAGTAGAATGGAATCGGCAATGATGGATTGGAAACATTGTTGGGCAAGCCAAGTTTCATTACAAAATTACATGTCAAAAGCCAGAGATAATTTATTCTTGTAAACTCAGAACATGATGCAATGTCATTTTAGCATATTACAATACTACCCTGAAAAATATTAGGCATTTTTTTGTTAAGCCATTTATCTACCAAAGCTGCCATTTTGAAGACATAAAGCTACATGGATTAAAAATGAGGTAATAATAACAATACATTGCAAAGGTGCTATGCTTTTTTTTTTTTTTTACTGCTATCACTAAACTTATGGTATATCTATACATTCCCACAAACTATCCCATTTTCCAGATGGAGGATTTAAGACTGTGAAATGGAAACTTGCCCAAGATCATCAGCTGAGTCCCTGGCAGAGCTTGGATAATGTGAATTCTGATCTCTGATCTTGTTCATTGAATAAGTACAATAAGTATCCAACTGAAGAGTAGCACTGCAGACCACCAAAGATTGCTGTTCCAATAAACTGCATCCATTTGCCTTTCTTGCTTTCCTTGTAGTCTGTACCAACAGAGAAGCAACACTGTGAAGAATGTATGTGGAGTCAAGCAAAATGCTGGCATGGCTGTTCTGAAATAGTCCCTGCCATGAGACAAAAGAACACCATCTCCCCCCCCCCTTTTTTTTGTTGGCCGGGGGGGGAGGGGCTGAATGACATCAAGACAGAACGTATCTTGGGACAAGGGTCTGAAAGGAATCTTGCAGTTACTGACTTAAAGTCTCAGTTGTGCAGAAGCTCATTTGGTGTTTTTTTTAAAAAAAACTGTTTTGAATAAAGCAGCCCTGATCCAGAGAAAGTTAGTTCTGCCCATGTCCTGGGGAACTCACGTTATTCCATTTTCTCAGGAGTGGATCTGTTCCAAAGGTTCCTTTTCAAACTGTCTTCCATTTATACTCCATACGAGTTGCCCAGGAGAAACTAGAAATAGTGATGTGTGGGCTTTTAATCTATACAGGACACAAATAAGAAGAAATAAGAGGGTGTATGGATGGAATAGCTTTCCTGTATTTTATTAAGCCCTATTCATGAAGTTCTGAAAAATGTGGTGGGGGGTGTTTCCAAGTGGGAATGAAGAAGGCCAGGCACACTGGCTGCCATGTTCCCAGGCGCGCCGGGCACTGCCCCTTCATTCCCCGACACAGTGAGGTCTGAAGCAGGGCTATACTCGTATTCAGTTGAACTGAAGTAGGACACGATGCATGATGAGGGACCCTGTTTGGGGGCCGTCCTCCTCATTCTGCTAGTTGGGTTCTGGCTTTCTATATCAGAACCCTGGCCAAAGGACATCTGTCCCAAAGTACTCCCCTGATCAGTCAGTGAAATAAATATCTACTTGGAAACAATAAATAATGCCTATGACTTCCACGAGAGTATACAGGCCTATGATGATTCTGAATTAACAGTGTTCCCTTCCCCCAGCTACCCCGTTGTTGCTGGGGAGAATTTTGCACATGGGGGAGGAGTGGACAGGCAGACCACAATCAGACTACCGCTCCAGGCCAATGAGGCCTTTTGGGGCGGACAGTCGAGGTCTCTATTTAAGGCCTGGCTATCTCTGCCCCCATCAGCTTTCGCTTTTTCCAGCTCCCTCCCTCTCTGTTAGCAGTGTGTAGGCTTTGCTGGTCATCCTGTTGGGGGCCGAGTAGGAATTTTGACCTGCTGTCTCGATCGGCCTGGGACAGTGGGTGTGTTTCGCCTACTCTACACTGAAGTAGGGTAGGGTTTAGATATTGTTTTATTCTTTGGTCATATTTCGGGATGTGCGGAAATAGGCAGTGGTGTTAGGCTTTGGTGATCATCCATTGGCACCTTTCAGGTGACTGGCGATAACCCGAGGCTTCCCTTGCTGTTGTCATGCGGCGCAGCTTGATGGAGAATGGGCAACCTTTGGGGTCTCCCCTTCTCACTCGCCGGTTGTCCTGCGGTGCCGGGTGGAATGGACACCAGGAAGACCCTCCAGCACCAAACGGTGCAGAGCTTGGGGGCGCCGCCTTTTGGCTTGGATGTTTTCGCCCAGATAAGATACACTGGCCATGGGCCAGTTTAGCTTAGCAACCGCACTCCTCCCTTCACAGATCTTTCATAATTAATAAATGTGGCCCTGATTTGATACCATACTCTTGTGTCTGGTCTCTTCATTTCCTCTCTTACACGTGCAATTTGGAATCATGCTAGCTCAGCCTGTTTGTCCCTTTGGGAATGATGACAGATGTAATAGAAAGCGAGAGCTTGCGGAGCATCACTCAGCCACCGAGTGAGTTCAGTTTCTTCCTGGCTTTGCAACTGAAATTATTGACAGGCATACTAATGGATTGATCCGTTTTGCCCTTCCCACCCCTCATACTTCAGATGGACTGTCTCTGCCTTTCTTTATTTTGTTTTTGTTTTTAATCCACATGAACATTCTTGTGGTTTTTTTCCAGTCATTTATCACCTTGTTCACTTTTGTTAAGGAAACTTTTTTTAAAAAAAAAAACTTCAAAACCACTCCTGGGGTTGGGTGAGAGGTTTCTTGGAGACATCACAAGAGCCAGCCAATCAGCATGGCTGACCTTTGCTGCAAGTTTGCAGAAACATTTTTGTTTTCAGAGCAGAATAGGAATGTTTGAATTGAATGTGTTGACGCCGCTTCCAACCTGGCCCCCCTCAAGGGCTTCTCTACACGAGGCTTTTAACCCACCACTTTACCGAGGCTTCTGCTTCCGGATTCTTTATGGGATTAAGATCAGCTCCTTTACACATGTGTGTGTGTGTGTGTGTGTGTGTGTGTCCCCGGGTTTTCTTTCTCTGCCTTTCTATATGTTCCATGACACAACCACAAGGTGGCACTGCAGAATACACGAGGGACTCATTCTGGTTAATTCTTCCATTTCCAAATAATAACAGACTTTCCTTAATCTAAAAAAAGCCGCAGAAATGGTTGCAACGCATGGGAGAGGCCCTGGAGGAGGAGGAGGATGTCATGTAAAGCACCCGCAAACTACCATGAGTGAGGAATCACGAGCGCACAATAAATCCCTTGTGTAGAGAAGCCTGAACTCTGCATATGTTATGTCTGTTTTTTAACCCCATAGAGCAGGGGTAGGCAACGTTGTGCCCATGGTCACCGATGCACCCCCTGGACACCTTTCTCAGCACTCACAAAGGTGCCCTACTACCCTCTGACATTTTTTAATTAACACAAAATCCTCCCAGCAGCTGGAATTGCTGTGAAATGGTTTTCTGTTGGTGCTGGAAACTGTAGGTTCAAAGGCGTTCTTTAGTGTGTTGGGGTTCAGACCCCATCTCTCTGCCTTGTACTCAGGCTTTTGGGCATGTTACTTGTCCTTTGCCACACCTCCCATGGCAGCCATTTTGTGGTGGTGCTCAGACAGCTTCTCAAATTACCCAAAAACATTGCTTACCCCAGTCATAGAGTGTGTAAGAGTGAGAACCACTCATGCTTCAAGGAGCCTCCTGTATACCCATGTGAGTTATATTTCTGGGCATGCCTCCTGACTGGAATAAGGCAAGCCCAGAGTAGTTATTCATGCAGAGATGTAACATGCACCCTCCTGTGAGAGCAGGTAATTTGGCTATCTCTCTGCATTGGGTGTCACCGTATCATTGAATGCTTTCCCCACAGCAGAGGCTTATTGGTAGGAAGCAAGTCAGTCATGATTTTTGTAGTAAATTTGAGCAGGTCTACTGTTTTGACATCTAGACATCAATATAAAGGAAGCTTTTGGATCAGCAAAATTGAAAGGATTGTGAAAAGAACTTCCCTTGAGAAATGTACACTGTTTGTTCTTTGTTTTTCGGGGAAATATTTCTCCCAATTCAAGAAAAAGAATAGAGCCAGTGTGGTGTAGCAGTTAGAGTGTTGGAATGGGACTCAGGAGATTGGGGTTCTAGTCCCCACTTGGCCACAAAGCTTGCTGGGTGATTTTGGGCCAGTGTCTGACTCTCAGCCTAACTTAGCTCTTAGCTTCTGAGGATGAAATGGAGAGGAGGCTTATTTTTTATTTTATTTTTTTGAAATATTTTTATGCCGCTCCTCAGACAAAAAGGCTCCCAGAGCAGCTTACATATACGGTAATCAATTAAACAAGACAGTCCCTGCCAACAGGCTTACAATCTAAAATTATTTAAGCCACCTTGTTTCCTTGTAGGGAAAAAAAGGTGGGATATAAATATAATTAAAATTTAAAAAATTGAATTATTTAGGTACTTCAATAACTCCATCAGTGCCCCTGGCACTTTTCAGAGAAATATAAACAATAGACAAGTCCCTGCCTCAAGGGGCTTACAGTCTAGACAGGGAGTGGGAAGACAACAATAGAGGGAGGGAAGTGATACAGGGAGAGGCAAAGTTAAAGAAGGGATGCATGTGAGCAAATGCAGCTAAACATGCTTACAGTACAATCCTATAAAGAATGTCCACTTGAAAGTAAGCCCCGCTGTGTTTGATGGGGCTGAACCCCACATTTCTTATTGCAAGGAGCTTGAAATTTCACTCAAAATTTCACTACTCAGAAACAGGGAGACTTTTTATATATTTATGTCCAGGTCTGTGACTGTCTGCACTGGTGTGAACCCACAAATGGTACACAGCTAATCCATACAATCTGCAGCAGGTGGGAGGGAAGCCGGGGGGGGGGGGTGTGTTACCCATTACTTCTTCAGACAAACCCTTATTTTACTATATTCCACCCTAAAAGCTTGCATATTTTAATGTATATTTATTTATTGACTTAATTTCTCAGTATATATTCTGGTTTGTTGTTTCTACAAATGCCCCCCCCCCAACGGCTCACAGAATACAAAATTTAATAATTGTTACATTAGCAAACATTAAAATTCTAAATTCTAAAACATAAATAGTGTAAAAATTCAACACATGACAGGAAGCATTGCTTAAAACTGCAAGTCCCTATTGTCTACATTCCAGAAAACCTGCTGAGTGGGGAGGGGGACCTCCACAGCCTTCATAAAAGGGCTGAACAGGCTGTGCTAGCATCTTTCTGCTAGCAAGGAGGAATTCCACCATTGAAAAGACCCTGTTGCCAGCACTGAACAATTTCTTTCAGCTCACATGGTGGTTGCCAGGCCCGGCCACACCATTAGGCAGGGTGAAGCAACCGCCTGTTAGCTATTTAATTTATTATCACATTTTTACTGCCAGGGACGGGGAGAGGGGTGCTTGTGGGATGTTTTACCTTGGGTACACTATGCACCTTGAGGCTGTGTCTTCCTCTCCTTTTCAAGGAACCCTATGCAAAGTGATGGAGCTTTGGGCTAGGCCTGACTGATACAGAAACTATACTTGCCTTGTCTTTCAATTAACCGGGCAAAGTTTCACCAAAAAAAAAAAGTGCTAAACACACAAAATATTCTGACAATAGGCAAGGCTAGGAAGAGGTAAGCCTAACCCCTTCATTAAAAT
This sequence comes from Shinisaurus crocodilurus, assembly GCA_021292165.1. Lineage (NCBI taxonomy): Eukaryota > Metazoa > Chordata > Lepidosauria > Squamata > Shinisauridae > Shinisaurus > Shinisaurus crocodilurus. The sequence continues at coordinate 192,357,509 of CM037876.1, read as the reverse complement.
CTTTTCAGGCTAAGTGCTTTGACCAAGGCCCTTTTAACTTTATTATTCCTCAGACTGTAGATCATTGGGTTTAGCATGGGAGTGAGTACTCCATATAGCATTGAAACAATTCTGTCCTGCTTTGGTGAATATGTAGAGGTGGGGCGAACATAGGTGGCAATGGTGGTGCCATAGAACAGGCAAACTACAGTCAAGTGGGACCCACAGGTGGAAAAGGCTTTACGCCTACCCTCCGCAGAGCGCATGCGCACAATAGCGGAAATTATGTAGATGTAAGAGATCAGGGTGACCAAAAAAGCACCACCTCCTAAAATACCAGCCACGAGAAGAAGGACCAGTTCAGGGAGGAAGGTAGAAGAGCAAGAGAGTGCCATCACTGGGGGGATATCACAGTAATACTGGTTAACTTTATTAGGTCCGCAGAAAGATAATGAAAACGTCAGTGAGGTATGAACCATGGAATTGATAACGCCTGTTAGCCATGTCCCAGCTGCCAGCTTAGCACACAGCTGTTTACTCATTATTTTTGTGTAGTGCAAGGGACTGCATATAGCCACATAGCGGTCATATGCCATCAGTGCTAGCAAGAAAACTTCAGTGCCCACCACATCAATCAGAAAGAACAGTTGTAGCATGCAGCCAGCAAATGATATTGTCTTATCCTCTGACAATAAGTTATGGAGCATCTTTGGCACAGTGACAGTTGGGCAAAGGACATCCAGCAAAGATAAATTACTCAGAAAGAAGTACATGGGGGTCTGGAGCTGAACGTCTGTCCCAATTGCCATGAGGATAGCCCCGTTCCCTGCCAGTGTGATCAAGTAGATCAGCAGAATTATCACAAAGAGCGAAATCCGCACTTCGGGCAGATCAGACAGTCCAGTCAGGTAAAAGTCCTTCATGGCTGTTACGTTGGATTTCTCCGTCTTCTAGCCAACAATCCTATAATCAGCCAGAGAATATCTAAAACACAGTGAAAAAAATGAGCACGTATTAAAAGCCTATTTTCCCTTTCCTTTTTTACACACACACACACACACACACACACACATGCAGGTGCTAGGGTGGTGGTTTGGGTAGGTTATGTGGGCTATCTTTCTGTTCTTGTTGCTGTTGATTTTTGTTTTTAATACCAATTAAAACATTATTAAGAAATTATATCCATGCAGATATCATGGGCTTATGTGACCTTTGGTTGTATTCTAAAAGAGACACCCATGCAGAAGAAAACCACAGGGCCAGGTGGAGTTTTGCTTGCTACTTTTGGTGCAGCACTTCCTCATGCTGAAAAGACAGGCCGCCTTTTAATTCAAAATGGCTTTTTAGCAGGTAAGGCAGTATATAAATGTTAATAATAAATAAAAATAAAAAGCATGTTTTCTTCTTGGCAGTGGAATTGCTGCTATCAAATAGCAAAATAGGAGCCAGCTGCAAATGCACATGTCTTCTTTGGGTCTCTGATAGCAAAGCCTATCAGTTAAGGGTCATCTTGAGCCTGATTCAACTCCATGGCAGTTATTGTGACTATCCAAATAATCTATCTATTGGAACAAACATATCTTTGACCACTTAGATGTTATCCTGGAACTTAAAAATGCTAAATTTTTATAAAGCTTTTACATACGAACTTTTACATACGAACTTTTAAATAGTTAGCATTTATAATATTTATAATATTGTAAATAATATTCTAATAATTTATAATATTATTTCCAGAGGGATATAATGTGTAACATTTCAGTCATCTCTACAAACACCAAACACCTTGTGAGGCACTGAAGCTACGGTAATCATTAAAATACCCCCCTCTCTCTTTTAAAAATAGAGATCTGAGGCTGAAGAGATCTGAGGCATTAAAATACCCTTCTTTTTTTTTTTACAAATAGAGATCTGATTGAACTTGTCCAATGCCCCCCTGGCTGAGGTATGGTATGACCACAGGTCTCTGACCTTTAGATTATTAACTGCAAATAATAAGAATAATACATACCAGATGAGGAGATTCCCAGGCTTTAGGGGTTAGCACATTCAGGAAACAGAATACTATACAATTTTTTAAATCCTGTTATGTATTTTACACCTTTTGGACTGCAAATAATTTATGGAAAGGCAAAAATATGACTAGCTAGAGTTCAAAAGACTGATGCAAACATAGACCAAAACCCCTCTTTGCCACTCCAGAGGATATTTATAATCATGTGCTGAAGATATCCGCTTGGGGCGTGGACCTCTGAGGACTTTCAAAGTTAAGTTGCTAACTTGAAGTTTGCTAAGTCATCTGGCAAATTAAGTTTTCCTCAATATCAAGCGAGGGTCTCATAAACGATAGGCTGGACATTGTAATATTAATAAGTCACCAAGTCCACATGGCATACACCTCAAAAGAACTCAAATGAGAAAAATCCCGCAACAAAAATCCGCAGCACCTGCCCTTCACAGTGGACTATCAGTCTGAATTAAGGATGGATGAATCTGTCAATTTTTATTTCTCTCAGTTTCTCTTTTTTCCAGTCTTAAATTCAGATTGTCTTGAACTTTGAGGATTTTCCCAGTTTTAAGTTTGGTTCATCCCTAACGTCACATGAAAATTCGTAAGAATTTTTGTGCACATTTTTCCTAATACATGAATTTTTCTCTTTTCTATGAGAGAGAGGCTGTGCTGGCTCATGTATGCTGGCTATTCAGATGTAGGCATGGCTATGCCTCTTTAAGGTCAGCATGTCTTCCCGAGCAGTTTCCCCAGCAGCAGTTTTCCAGTCACTGCAACAACAGCAGCAACTCATCCACCTTCGAAGAGTGCGTGCTCCACCAGTGATATCAGAGCCAGGCTGTGGTTGCCCACCCAAGGTGCACAGCAGGAGAGGCCATCTCCTGGCTCTGACCTTGGCAGCAAGTATATCACCAGCACTGCTCATGCAGGAGATTGGCTTCAACTAGTTAAGACGGTTGCAGGTGAAACATGTAAATTAAGTGGTGGACCACACTTCAAACCATCTGCCATGCTGTCTTCATTCTGGGAGGGGTGGGGACAACAACCCATCCAGCCTTCTACCTCCCAAATGTCAAATTCACAAGTTGGCAAATGTCAAATTGACAGATGTTTTAGCACCTTGATGAAAGGGACCCACTTGCAGGAAGCAGTTTGATAAGGGGTTTGGACTCGATAGCCTTGTAGGCTCCTTCCAACTCTATGATCTATGAAATCTATGAAAATAAATGCACTGCATCTTTGCTCAGTAAACACATGTACACACCACTTTACACTTTGTGCAACAATTGTGTTTGCCATGAGGTTAGGCCTGCTGACTTTCTTACCAACTTCCACCCTGTGCCTTTAACCATACCTTCATGTGCAAACCAGGAGGTGATGATCGTGCTTATCGCCATGCCATGAAAAGCTTCACCTGCTGATTCCTGCATCCAAGTAGCTGGTAAAGGTACAAGAGCAGGCTCACTTGACAACTCAGTTCTACCTGGCTGCAGTAGAGTGTGGGAGATGCTAAGACGCTACTAACCATTTGAAAACTGTTCTTACAATGTGTATTACATATGCAGATAAGAGGTTTTTGAGTATATACCACCATGGGAGTGACTCACAGCTTTGAAAACTGTAACTCTAGAATGTGCACTTTGCTAGGCCAACCTTGAAGCTGCTTTGCGCTTCAGGGCGCAATCCAATAGGTTGCGCTCCCGATAGACAGAGAGCTCTGAGTTCTGAGCCCTCCACCTATCCTATGCCAGCAAGAGCCAGGCAGGGCAAGAGGAGGACAGAGAGGATTTCATCTCCATTCCTTCATTTAACATGCAAAAAACGGTTAGATGGGCCTCTGAGCCCTCCTAGCTGACTTACCTTTTGGTAGGTGGGGAGGGGACTGGAGAGGCGATAGGATATTGTGTATTGCGGCCTCTCCTCTCCCCTCCCACAACCATTTATTTATTTATTTATTATATTTATACCCGCCTTTTTTCCTGCAAGGAACTCAAGGCGGCTTACATAATCCTCCTCCTCCTCTCCATTTTATCCTCACAACAACCCTGTGAGGTAGGTTAGGCTGAGAGTCAGTGACTGGCCCAAAGTCACCCAGTGCCCCCTTTCCTCTCTCTCCAACTTCTCTTACAAGGTCAAAGTCGCAACCTCGTAAGAGAAGCTCTCCGCAGTAGCTGGGAGAGAGGAGGGAAGATCCACGATCAGATCTCCTCCTCCGAGGACCTCATAGTTCTGTCAACAGGTGTGGAGGACGTGAACTGCAGCTTCCTATGGCACCCCACATGCTTCTAAGGGCCATAGGATTGCTCTCTCCTTCAAAGAACGTGGGCTGCCGCTGGCTGGGCCCTATCAGATCAGTGAGCTGCTTCACACACTTTCCAGAATATGCTCTGTCATGAGCCCCTACAGCACACATAAAGAAATGAGTGGTGCAGGCTTATACGAGTACATTCAGATAATTTGCTCAGTCTTTTTTTTCCTTTTTCTTTTTTTCCTTTGGGGGGGGGGGAAGGATTGCACGAATCCAGCATGCACACAAATCACATCACGTATTACATCAGTGTTCTCCAACCTTGGGTCCCCAGATGTTTTTGGCCTACAACTCCCAGCATGCCCCAAAACATTGTAGCACGGGAGGCTGGTGGCGCCAGTGTCCGTGGGGCAGTGTATCCACTCCAGGCTGTCATCTGAGCTTTTAAGCAGCTGTCCATGGTACTGAACCTATTTGGGAGCTAGGGTTCAGCACCATGGACAGCTCCTTTAAAGTTCGGAGCGGATGCACCACCCCACTGATGATGGAGCCACCGGCCTGGCCTCCACTGCATTGTAGGCATGCAAGCATTCAGACTCCCCCCCCCAACACTTTCATGGAGGGCCCATTCTGGGAATGTGAACTGGCCGATCATATCTGACCATGACTAGCTTCAGGCTGTGTGCAGGGGGGAGGGGCAGGTCTAGGCAAGGTAAACGGAGGGCAGAATCCCAGAGCCAATGTTGTCAGAATGCACAGGGCAGGCAGCTTTCTCTTCCCCCGTAGTTAGGACATGGTGGTGTCCAAATGATCATTAGTTCCAAGAGAATCAGCAGCTGCCTTTCTCTCTCATTTAAAGTAATGTCTTTGAAACTGGGCTGAATTTTAACGATGCACCAAGGAGCCAATTTGCCAGAGCTTTCAGACTTCTCCCCATAAGTTACCTAATGGCAGGCTGGCAAGCGCTAACTTTTTAATCGTGCCCATGAGGGCTTATTAGAATAGCTGGGAATTGACATTGTTACCAAAGATATGACTCAATGACATTAAATTGATCACCTCAGATCCAGAGGTTATAAACACCCAAAGGAGCAAACCCCTGGGAATTATCGTCTTTGTTTTGTTGCCAGAGTTGGGACCATTAGGCTGAAGCTGCGCGCACAATCCCCACGGTGCATTTCTTAGTTCCCAAGAAATGATTACAGAACATTCCCTAGGAGAGACTGGTAAGGAGAAGGAAGCTACCGGTAATTGTATGATCTCCCACTGCAAAACCACACAGAACGTTAATCTTGAAATTCTGAACTTTATTCTGTTAGATACAATAGAATGAATCAGATCTGAGCACGAGTACCATTCATGTCAGCTGTATGTCTCCATCTTCCCAGTCTGTGCTCGTCATTGCTACTATCCCCTGTTGCTGCTGCCACACGGAACAAAGCTCAGGGCAGATCCTTTTTTTATTGGTTGCCACTTATAGAAAGGTGCTATAAGCAGATGGTGTATTTAGAAGGTCAAGGAAAGGGACATTAATCCGCCATGCTTTAAACTAGCCTCCCCGAACAAGCCAGTGCTGGTGTAGTGGTTAGTGAGCCAGGGTGGTGTAGTGGTTCGAGTGTTAGACTGGGACTCAGGAGATCCGGGTTCTAGTCCCCAGTCAGTCATGAAGCTCACTGGGTGACTTTGGGCCAGTCACTGACTCTCTGCCTAATCTACCTCACAGGGTTGTTGTGTGAGGATACAACGGAGAGGAGGAGGACCATGTAAGACACTTCAGGTTCCTTGCAAAAGGAAAAAAGGTGGGATATAAATGTAATAAATAAATAAAATGATGCTCCCCAACCCAGTGATGGGGATCTCCCCACAATGGTGGGAACTCCCATCTTTCCCATATTGACTGGGAATTATGCGATTTGCAATCCAACACATCTGGAGGGCACCATGTTGGGGAAGGCCACTATATACGCAATGCCCCTGCACTAGGGAAGGCTAGTAAGGATCTCAGTCCACAGTAAATTGAAGTTGTGGAGTGTGCATTTGTGTTCACACTATCTGCCAGCCATGGCTGAAGCAGCGTGAGATCCTGGACTCGTGAGCTGCTGCCACTATAGCATGCTCTTAGTGTGGAAATTGGTATCACTGCAGATAATCCCTTTTGTCCAATACAGGCCTCCAAAATCTGGCCCCACACCGGAGGATATAGATTCATAGATTCATAGATCATAGAGCTGGAAGGGGCCTACAAGGCCATCGAGTCCAACCCCCTGCTCAATGCAGGAAACTAGAGGAGGGGTCTCCCATCCAAGTAATAACCAGGCCTGACCCTGCTTAGCTTTCCACGCTCAGACAAGCTGAGCTAGTGTAAGCCACAGGCCTGTATATGTGTCACTCCACTTTAGCTAGACAGGGTGACTAATCATGCATGTGTTTAAGTTCACATCTTCACAGAAATGAAAAACACACATCCACTTCACCATATTAGGAGGGTTCTACCCTTAAAGGCGGCCTAAAAATAATTTTAAATAAATAAATCCAATTATATAGCCGCCTTTCTAGAGAATAGCATGCGTATGAATAGGGAATTTTCCTACATTTTACTCTGAATTAACCCTATCCACATGCTGAAATGGTGTTCATGGTTAAAAGGGAGTTCTTTAAGTCAGTTGCCACTTGTGTAAGCACCCTAGGAAATATGGGCAGCCAGAAATATCCATAGCTTCTACATACGCACACATAGACATATATACAAATTGGTGAATTGGGAATGCAGCTAAGCACCTTCTGATCTCAACCTGCACCAGGGGTGTCTGAGGCCAAAAGAGTATCCTACGATTCCTACCATCTCCTCCTCTTAATTTGGAGAATATCTGGAGAATGGGGATTTGGCGACTATTATTCATACTGTTGCAACCCCCAGGCTTGATCACCATAATCAGCTTCACAAATGTCTGCCCTTGGAACACTGCAGCCCATCTTTTAACAAGGATGGAGCATTGGTAATATGTTAACATGTAATATGGTTTCGAGTAAATCGGCTATGAGTTCACTTCCGGGACAATTCGAGGTTGTGGTTTTAACCATACATGCCGTAAATGGCCAGGGTATCACACACATTAGAGAACTCCCCATATGAGCCTTCTTGCCCATTGAGATTGTCAGGAGAAGCCCATGAAATAACATCAGCAGGAGCAAGTCCTGCAAGAGAGGAACCCAGTTCTCTGGAATTCCCTTCCTAAAGGGCAATACTCTGCCCCGTTGTGTGGCTGCTGGCAGGAGCAGGCTTACCCCACCCTGGCCAGGATGGGCACGGCACGAGGCCAAAGGCCATGCTGTCTGGGAATTATGGGAGTTGCAGTCCAACACATCTGGAGTGCAGCAAATTGGGGAAGGCTGTTCTAGAAGCCAGCTGGCCAATTAGAGATGGGCCTTAAAAGACAGGCGCTCCCCCTCACAAGCCGCATTTTAGCCAGCAGCCATCCTACCCTAAGGCCTAGCAGTGTGGGGTTAGCCAGTCACAATTTAGAGGATGAGTAGGATTTTTGCTGGTGTTTGCAGAGATTAGCCAAACATAATGCCTTTTTTGGCCTACTCCACACTGGGCAATCAGGGGCTGAGGTTTCACCATTTGGTCTGATTTTGGTAATGCTTTTATCAGTCACAACTTGCATCTCCAGTATTGGCTGGGAGGGACTGATGGTAAGGCTGCCCTGGTGAGCATCCTTAGCCATCTTAAGGACCAAGGGTTGCTTATCCAACAAACCTCTCACAGCCAAACTACTCAAACGGGTTTGGGGGAAGCTACCCTTGGGCTCCCATCTAAACCGGACCAGTGGGAGAGATGCAGTCAGTGACCTGGTTTGCACGATCACTGCAGCCCACCCTAAAACAGCCCATGGGAAGACCACGTCGTCGTCAACAACCCACCCTTGCTGGGTTCGGACAACACAATAACCCATGGCGGCTTGACTATTCAAATGGCACATGTCACAACCCACCTGGTGGGCTGCAGCAATTGTGCGAACCAGCCCACCTCCTCAGCATGCCTTCAGGCAATAATAATAATAATAATAATAATAATAATAGCAACAACAACAACAACAATAACAATAACAATAACAATAACAACCATAGTAACAACAACAACAACATAGTGCTTTACAGAACAACATAAGCCATAAAGACAAGGCCCTGTCCCAATAAGCTTACAATGTACATTTTGAAAAAAGGGAAACAAAAGAAGGGCGTCGGGGAGAGAGTGCCAAGTATAGCAGGGGATGAATATGTGCAAATACAGTTATACCAACCTAGGATTAGAGTCAGGTTGGGGTGAAGACTAAGGGGTTAAGCCAAAGGCTCACAGAACAGAAGGGTTTTTGAAAAGGAGTTTCACTTTTTAATCACTTTGTACCAGCTCAGAATTCACATCACAAACCCTCTCTTGCTGCTCCTAAATTGCCAATAACATTGCACCAACCTAATATAGATGGATCTTTGGTGACATCTAGTGGCTATTCGAAGACTGCATTCAGTCTTTTCAATCTAAAGAAATGGGAAGCCTTTTATGTGTAGGCCCATTCCTCTTTTAAAGCATTGAGTACCAGGTAAGGAAACTGTGGGGGTTACACTCAAAAGTATTCTGCTTCTGTATCCATTGCTAATCAAAGTTTCACTCCCCCAGACTTTCTGTTACTGTACAGAAGTGCTGACCATCACGCTGGACACTTTAGACATCTTGACCTGATTCCCATGATTCAACCCACCATGGGTGATCAGCCGTGGTGGGTTATCGACCGTGTCATGCGAACACAGTGCAGTTTCTTCCAGGTGGCTTATTTTTCGCGAACAAGCCTCCCTGAGAACCCATGGCTTGTTTTAGAGTTGTTGATACCCATGGTGGTTTGTTGTGCGTGCCATCCAAACCTGGCAGGGTGATTTTATTGTGTGTTGCCAGGAACAGCTAGACAGCCGCCCAGACAGAGCAGCGAAAAAATCCCATGCCACTTGCTTTTTGTGATCTCGCCAGTGACTGCCCTTCCACCGATGCCAAAAGAGCACTTTGGAAGGACCACCACTTGTTCCCCGGCTTTTAATTTATTATTATTATTATTATTATTATTATTATTATTATTATTATTATTATTATTATTATATTTTTTATTTAAAATTTTTAAACAATACAAAGAAAATAACACACACATATAACTAATATAGTGCTCCCATCACCATGGGACCAAATAATACAATGACTCTATAATTGTTCATTATTCCAAAAATACAATGTATCTTAACAGGGTAAACTCCCTTTCCCCTTTTTTAACACATATTCCAGAAATAAACCCCAAATATCCTTGAAAATATTTTTCTTTAATTGACCCCTTTTGCATTTGATATTACAAGTCAATATATCATTCAATGCCATATCCCATACTTCTTTATACCAATCAGTAATAGTGAAAACTTGCTGAATTTTCCATTTCCTTGCTATCATTAGTCTACCTGCCATTAACAAATTTATAATTAATTCTTTAACATTTTGAGGACCGATCACCTTTTCCGTTATTGATAGCAAAGCTAGTTTAGGACAAACCTCTAAATCAGCTCCAACAATTTCTGATATTTCCTCAAAAATCATTTTCCAAAAATCCATTACATTTTTACAACTCCACCACATATGAGCATATGTACCCAACTCTTGACATCCTCGCCAACACATTGGAGAACATTTATTATCTATTCTATTTAATCTCACCGGAGTCAAATACCATCTCCAAATTAGCTTATAAAAATTCTCTTTAATTCTTATAGACATATTTTTCAATATTCGCCTATCCCAAATCTTGTTCCACTCGTCCTTTGATATTTCCTCTTCAAACTCCTAATCCCAAACTATTTTAAGATTTTCTGCTTGCTCTTCTGATTTCTGCAACATTTTATATAACATCTTTGTAAGACCCCTAGCTGATGCATTTCCTTCTATGAGTTCTCTGGACATAACCAACTGCTCAAATGCGGTGAAATCCCTTTCATGCTCATGTCTCCTCTTCCATTTCTTACCCCATTGTACTAATTGAATTAAATTTAACCACGAAATTCTTCCTGCCCCAACCCTATCAATTATTTGCTGTCTTGTCTCCATTTTTTCCAGCCAATCCATTAAACTTATCACCTTTTTCTCTCTAAAAATTCGTTCTAAATGTCTAACATTCTCGGGAAAATCCTCCATAACCACCACTGAAGTAAGCGGGGATATACCTGGTAAAAATATTTCCTTATTTCTACCCCAAATTTCTAACATATTTTTTAAAAAGGGATTTTCTAATCTTTTTGTCATAATATGTCCTTGTTTTGTAAATAAAAATTTCTCCACCCTATTACCCAATTCAAATGCTTCTATTTCCCACCACATAAAATCTTTTCTAACAATAATATCCATAATATATCTAAGTTGATTAGCTATATAATACCATTTTAAATTAGGGAGACCAAGTCCCCCTATTTTTTGAGCTTTATACCATCTATTCTTAGTAATCCTTGATCTTTTCCCCCCATTGCAATAGCTATTTAACATTACTTGCCAATCTTTGATTTCTTTCTCTGATATCTTATATGGTATCATTCTAAATAAAAAATTAAACTTCGGTAAAAACTTCATTTTAATCAAAGCTATCCTACCGAACCATGATAGTCCCAATTTTTTATAATCCTCTATTTTATTTTTAACTTCATCTTTTAATTTTTTAAAATTCCATTCCCCTATTTTATCCATATCTTTTAATATATCTATACCTAAATATTTAATTATATTTTTTATCTTTATATCAACTTTCCTTTGTTTAAATCCCCTTTCCTCCAGTTTACTATAATTAAATGTCATTATCTCCGATTTATCCCAATTAACTTTTAACCCCGTTACTTCTCTAAATTCATCTAAATGTTTCTCTATCCAATCCCAATTTTCCATAGGCCTTTCTAATGTTAACAATATATCATCTGCAAAAAGGTTTATCTTACATTTAGCCTCTATCAATATCCCCAGTAATTTCCTCTCCTGTCTTATCGCATTCGCTAACAATTCCATAACTAACACAAATAATACTGGGGAAAGGGGACAACCCTGTCTAGTTCCCCGGCCTAGGCTAATAGTTTCTGTTATTCCATCATTTACAATTACCGACGTAACATTATGAGTATATAATTGATTAGTAATACCTATAAATTTTTCTCCAAACCCCATAGTTTTTATTAACATCTTTAATGCAGGCCATTCCACACAATCAAAGGCTTTAAAAATATCCAATGCAAGAACCCCCGCTTTCAAATTATTTTTCTTTATTAAATATATTATATTCAGAACCCTTCTTGTTAAGTCTGCCATTTGTCTTCCTTGAATGAAACCACATTGATCTATCTCTATATACTTATTTAGAAAACAATTCATTCTTCTAGCTAAAATTGCTGTCAATAATTTAGCATCTTGATTAATTAATGATATTGATCTATAAGAACCTGGTTCTGCTAAATCCTTCCTTGGTTTCGGGATTAAAATAGTCAAGGACTGTTTCCACGACGGGGGGATCTCTCCCCCCTGTAAAATATCATTAAACAACCGTTTTAACTTTGGAATTAACATTTTTTAAAAAAACTTTATAATATTCCGCCCCCAGACCATCCAATCCTGGCGTTTTCCCCTGTTTCAATTTATTTATAGCATTTTCTATTTCGATTTCCGTGAATGGTTGCTCCATTTTCTCTCTATCTTCTTCCTGGATTTTTATTTTTAAATTTTTTTCGATATATTTTCTACTCTCAGCTTCCGACCATTTTCCTGCCTTATATAACTCCGTGTAATATTCATGGAAAATTTTCAGTTTATCCTTTAATAGATTATATTCTTTGCCCCTCTTATCTTTAATCACCCCCACTAAGCTTTTTTCTTTTCTTTTTTTGTGCTAATCTAGCCAACATTTTAGAATTTTTATTACTATTCTCAAAATACTCCCTTTTTGTATAAATCAAATTCCTTTGTACCCTGTCCAATTCTTTATTCTCCAATTCTTTCCTTTTACCCTGTAATTCTGCAAAAATCTTTTTATCCCTCTTCTCTAAATACTTCTTTTCCAAATCCCTAATCTCCCCCTCTAGCTTTTGATAAAAAACTTCTTGTTGTTTCCTCAAATTTATTGCCTCTCTCAATCCTATTCCTCTCATTACACTCTTCATTGTATCCCATATTATCGCTTCAGTACATTCTTCTGTTTGATTAAATTCCCAAATTTCCCTCAATTCCTTCTCTATTTTTTCTGTTAAATGTTTAAAACGAAAAATATTACAATTCAATCTCCATCTTTTCGCTTCTCTATAATCCTTATGTATCTTCAAATCCATATTAACCAAAGCATGATCTGTAACTTTTATCACTCCTATCTCTGTGCCCAAGACCCTTGAAAACAGTGTCCTGGACACAAATATAAAATCTATCCTAGAATAATTCTTAGTTGCTGTTGAGTAAAATGTATATCTTTCCTCGTTCCCCTTGACCCCTCTCCAAACATCTAGCAACCCTTCCTTACTAATTAACTTATTCAAAATCGTTAAATTATTTCTCTGATCTTCTCTCGTCGGATTGGATTTGTCTTTTCTTCTATCCAATACCATGTTAAAGTCCCCAGCCATAATAACCCTTTGATTTTGAAAATTACCCATTTCTTTAAACACATGTTGATAAAATTCTCCTTGATTTTGATTGGGAGCATAAACATTAACTATAACATATTCTTCTCCTCCCAAGGTCCCATACATTATAATATATCTACCTGTACCATCCTTTTTCACCTTTAAAACATTAAAACCACAATTCTTTGAAATTATGATTGCTACTCCTCTTGATTTAGATGATCCACATGCTATCTCATATATTCTAGACCACCTCAGTTTCAATTCATTGACTCCTTTCCTTGCCTGGTGCGTTTCTTGCAAGAATATAATATCTGCCTTATCCTTCTTAAGAAGTGCTTCTATTCGCCTCCTCTTGGTAACTGAACCTAGCCCCTTAACATTTAAAGTTGAAATTCTTAACTTATAATCCATCTATTAACATCATTTTTTCTTTTTTGGTCCCTAAAAGTGAGTATACTAAACAATAACAAGCCCATTAACCCACCCCCACATTCATCTAAACTATCCCCCCTGCTAAGCCAGGGCATCTTGCCCCACCCTAAACCTACCCACCTATCCCTGGGTGGGGGGGAAAGGAACCATCACCCGCCTGAACAGCAGCCCCTCATTCCCTCCTGGATAACTTCTTTATAAAACATTTTCTCTTTCTTTTTTCTTCTCGTGCTAAAACAACCTCTTATACAATTCCTCCGCTTGCTCCTGCTTCTTCCAGTTGACCCATCGATTCTGGACCCTCCGCATCATCATGAAGCCCCAACTCTCCCAGCAGGCCCATGCCTTGGACACATGATGAGATCTTGTATCTCTTACTGTTCCACAAAAAAGTAAGAAAGACCGGATAACCCCAGTTGTATTGTATTCCCTTTCTGATCAAGACTGCTGTACACGGTTTAACACTTCGCCTCCAATTAATTGTTTGCTGACAGAGATCATTGTAGATTTGCAAAGTAGCTCCCTTAAAAGCTACTTGACCTTGCTTTCTAATCGCTTTCATGAAGACATCCTTCTTGTATAAATTTGCAAATTTCATTACAACATCTCTGGATGTCATGCCACGCCTTAATGTTCCCACTCTATGCACTATCTCAATGTCCATATCATCCCAGAGATCTGTATCTCCAGAGACAGCTTCATTCATCCATTCCAAAATACTGCCTCTTAACTTATATCCAGTCTCCCCCATCTCCATGGGGAAGCCTCTGATCCGGATGTTAGAACGGTGTTGCCTGTCTTGCATGTTGATCATCTGTATTTCCATCTCATTAAATTTCGTTTCATACTTTTCAAAACTTTTTTCATCCTTCGCCTGGAGTTTTTCCACCTTATCAACTCTGACTTGCAGCTCTTGAATTTGAACCCCCATCTGATCCATCGTTTCTCTCATTTGCTTCATATCCTCCTTATGTTCTTTTCAAAATTTCTCAATTGCTTCTGTATGTTTCTGCTGCCCTGATTCAATAGAGTTTTGAAACTGTAATAAAATCTTCTCCCAGTCTGGTGCTGCCCCTTTAAGCTTAGCTGGAGATATTGTCTTTGGCTTGGCACCAGCAGGGACTTTGCCAGCTGAATCCGCCATTTTTCCACCCTTCCCCCTCGCTGTCTCGAAACTTTCACTACCTCGTAGCTTCTTTTCAGGACCCTGTTGCTCAGATTGATAAGAAAGTTCAGTACCTCTCGTATCAAGGATCCTAATTAGCCTTTTCAAACTGTTATCCGAGGGATGCGCCCGATCGCGTTTCCAAAGAGGGGGTAGGGACTTTTTCACCCGTCTGGAGCTCATAAACAATCCAGGGCAAGCACAGCAAAAGAAAACTGTTCTTTTTATTTCCTTTTTAACTCTGCATCTGCGTATACCTTCCAGAAAGCAAACAGCAAAGGAATTTCAACTCACGATTTGTCTTTCCTGTGTATTTTGCAGATATTATCAAATCATCCGGGAGCTCAGTAGAAAGCTACTGTTCCATAGCTGGCGAAGCTCCTCCCCCCCCCTTATTATTATTATTATTATTATTATTATTTTTCAATGCCTCAAAAATGCACAGCTGGGGTCGTTGTTGTTATTATTATTATTATTATTATTATTATTATTTTGTAGGTCTTTCACAAGTGCGCGCTTATGGTTATCTGATATGAGTATTGACAAGATGAGGTTGCTTGTCAGCTAATTCGTGCATGGTTGCGAAGGAGCAGGGGAGAAATAACAGTAAGAGAAAGGAGGGACCCGGTAGCACAAGCCAGAAGCACCGAAAAGTGGGGGGGGAGCCAAACGAGTAAGTGCACCAAAAGGGGCGGGGACACAAGATCTCCCACTGGCAATGTGATCCTCTTGGTTTTAGTGTCCTCCACCTTTTCTACTACACTTCCTCGACTCTCCAGCTACTCCAGAAAAGGGAGATATTAACTTCTCCCCACCAGGGGCAGTGCTAGGTACTGAAAGGTCTGGGGCTCAGGACCACAGACACACACAAAAAAAAGGCACAAATTTGCATCTGCTAATTTATGCTAATTTACATAGGCTCTAATGTTTCTCTGTGTGTGTCTTTAAAGGACCCTGTCTCCTAAGGACATCCCTATAAGGGATGTATGGACAGGGGAGAGGAGGGCATTTCAGGAAGAAAAAAAAACTCAGGCAGAAAGATTCAAAGTGGGGCACAGCAGGAGGTGAGGAGCATGTGGGCAAAAAGCCAGTGAATCCAGGGGGATCAGATGCAACAGAGATCATCAGGGCCCCTGTACCTTCATTTCAGCAAGTGCCCATGGACAGCAGGGTGGTGAGGCAGATGGCATCCCAGAGATTCGGGGCTCCAAATGAAAGATTCAGGGCTCCAGCCCTAGTGGGCCGCCTCCTAACACTGCCTCTGCTCCCCACCTTTTTGCTGCTTCTTTTTGGAGCAGTTACTGCTGCAGTTACTGCTGTTCCCTGACAGGTGTTAAAAAAAAACAAAAAAAACCCCAGAAATGTGCACAAATGTAAAGGCTGGGAAGTAAATGGAGGGGAAATCTGCACACCTACAGTAAGTCCTGCATTACTGTAGGTGTGCATATTTCCCCTCCAATTACTTCCCAGTCCTTAAATTGGCATACATTTCCTCTCCATTTACTTCCCAGCAATTAAATTTGCATGTATTTCTGCAGTTGGGGGGGGGGGGACCTGTCAGGGGAATTCTCCTTCTGAATGAATTGTGTCAAAAACCTTGGCTCTGATCCAACAGAGCATGCACAGAGTGGCTAGGCCTGCGTGTGCAGAGTCTGTTTCTTTTTTAAAAAAAAAATGATTGGCTATTTGGTGGGAAAGACGGGGCAGGCGGGCTGAATCTAGACTCCCCCAAACTCACCATCATGAACTTCGCCTTTATTTGAAGGGCTGCAGATGTCTCTATTCCAAGAAAGGGAATTGTATACATACATAGCACCAATGTAAGTGTGTGTGGCTCCCATCCAGCTAGGGATGCACACATGCAGTAACCTGCATATACCCCCTAGCTGGATCAGGTCATTCATTAGTCATTGCTATTACGTAGGGATGTTGGAGAAATCCATTCAAATGAGTTTGGATTCTATTAAATCTGGATTCAAATGAGTTTGGATTCTATTAATATGACCTGCAGGCTCTGCAGCACACCGGTTTTTCTGAATCACGCAGATTCTGCTAACTTGCAGGCTGATTTTTCACTTTTGGGGGGAGATTTACGCTACTACGCACAGCAACTAATAAGCACATTTAGTACAAAAGTCTGCATTAGCACTAATGCAAATTAGTGCAAGTAGAACGAAATTCTGGTAATAAAAATCCAATTCTATTAATGAACAGATGATGGAACCAAAGATGCCGAACACTCCACAAAACACAGATGGAATGGATTTTGTTAACAAAATCCATCCATCCCTAGCTATTAGCTATGTAAGATATGAGTTTGCAGGCAAAAGGACATCAATATAAATTATGATATTGCTCATTTTTTTCTGTGGATTGGTTATTTTCAGTTGTGGATTTTATTGCCCTTAGCCGATGGGCATTTTTATGGAAAGGTGAGATATAAATGTAGCATGTCATTGTTGTTGTTGTTAGGGCAATGTAATGTGCAGCAATTGAACCATAAATGTGCATGTGCCATGCGGTCTGTACAGATATAGAATTTCTCTTAACTTCCTTAGGAGTGAAGCATAGCTAGGATTATATTTTAAACCCCTAAAGGTTCAATGTATTCTGAACATTTTATTGAAACAATTTATGTATAAGAACACTCCCCCCCCCAAAAAAAATAGTAGAGGCCGAAGCTATCTTTTTTTTTTTTAACGAGATCTCTGCTTATTTTGGTCACAGCATATCTTGAAGCGTACACAAGTTCAAAGCATAATATGCCATTTTAAAGTTTCAGAAGTGCTTTTTCAAATGGTTTTGAATGGATTCTCCTGTCTTAATTGAGTTACATACAAGAAAAAGCAGGAGGGCAAGAAAGATGCTTCCTGTCCTGAACATTTAGGTATCAGTGCTTTAGGTAGTTTGTGATTGATCTTTATATTGCCGAGCCGAGTGATAAAATTGGGGGATCTCTCCAACAGAGCAGCCAGGGTTAGAACCATGAACTTTGTGCATAGCTGCCCCTTATGGTGAGCGTGAGCCACCAAGGAGACAAGTTGAACCATCTCCCTGAGCAGTGAAGGGTTCCCACACCAGGCACTGGAGTGGCTCTATACCTGGATTACCAAAGCCCCTTTTCCATGCGCAGCCAGTAACATGAGAGCCACCTCAGTATGGTGAGACTCCAGGCCACTGGGGAGCACATGTGAATAACACAGCCATGTGGGCAGGGCCCTTCGCATGGGCTCTTCCCCCGCCCATGTGGTTGATTTAAAATATTAACCCTTCACAGGTATTCTCAAATAAGATCATATACACCCTTTGCATTATCAATAGATGCACACTTCACAGTTACTTGGTCAACAACAGGAACATCTTTTTCATCCAAGATTTTTGCATTTGTGGTGAAAGGGAGGTGGAACATTTTCCACACCATTTGCTATCCTGCCCTATTGATAATGACCTAAGACCTAAATATCTAGACCAACCTTCCCCAACCAATGTCCATGCTGGCTGGGGATGATGAGAGTTGTAGTCCAACATATTTGGAGGGCACCAGGTTAGAGAAGGCTGATCTAAACCAGCCTTCCCCAACCTGGTACCCTCCAGATGTTGTGGACTTCAACTCCCATCAGCCCCAGCCAGCATGGCCAATCATCGGGCAGCATGGGAGTTGTAGTTAGGTTAGGGAAGGCTGATTCAGACAGTTTACTTTTAGGATCATTGGTCTGTTCAACAACCAAAGATCAAACTGTTACTTGGTGACAGGATATGGCAGAAAGTTGCTTCAGTTGCTTACAGAGCAGTCAAAGCATGTCAAAAAGTCAAATTTTGGTCTATAGGAATTATTATTATTATTATTATTATTATTATTATTATTATTAAATTTTCCAAACAAATTAATAATAACAAATTAATAATAACAAATAATGACAAAATAATGACAAATACAACATTAACATTGTGCTCCCCCCACCCTCTGAGGACCAAGTTATATTTCCCGAAAGATATCAGATATTATTCTATATTCCAAAAATGTAACAAATCTTGACAAGGTTCGTTCCCCTTCCCCCTCACCAACACATAATCCAGAAATTTACCCCAAATGCTCACAAAAGTGTTTTTCTCCAATTGTCCTTTTTGGCTGGTCTATAGGAATTCTATCTCTCTCTCCAGGCTCCCTGTCTGTCTGACTACTGGTCTGGAGTGTTTGCACCTTGTGTTGGGCCAGCGGGACAGATTAGGGATTCTGTTGGTGTACCGCACACCCCACTGCTCAACAGACTCCCTATCTGAGCTGACAGAGGTGGTCTCGGTGCCGGTGGTGATGTTGAGGTTCCCCAGGCTGTTGGTCCTGGGAGACATTAACATCCATGCTGAGGGTGCGCTATCTGCGGCAGCTCAGGATTTCATGGACTCCATGAAGACCATGGGATTGTCCCAACATGTCATTGGCCCAACACATGTAGCAGGGCACACTCTAGATCTGTTTTTTTCAGCCGGGCATGGGGATAGTGATCTGAAGGTGGGAGACTTTGAATCGGTCCCTTTGTCATGGTCAGATCACTGCCTGCTGAAATTTAGTCTGATAGCAACTTTTCCCAAGGGTGGGGGACCTATTAAGATGGTCCACCCCCGGAGGCTAATGGATCCAGATGGTTTCCAGAGTGCCCTTGGGGGGGGGGGGTTCTGGCTGATATGGCTGGTGGTCCTGTTGAATCCCCTGGTCGATCTCTGGAATAGAGAGTTGACCCAGGCAATTGATATGATTGCTCCTGAGCGCCCTCTCTGTAGTAGAGCTCGTCAGGACCAGTGCAAGGCAGTTTGGCGCCCTAGGCAAAATCAGATATTTAGCGCGCCCCCTTCCCACTTGAGCCCTCCCTCCCTCCAGCTCCCTCGGAGCTTACTTTGGAGTAGACCTGTACGGTTAAGCACAGCTGGAACTGCTGGAGGCAAAGCGAGGCACCCCGGCTGATCCGGAGCCGTTTTGGAGCGTGGGTGAAGGGGGGGGCGAAATGAAGGAAGGAAGAGGGGGGAGGCAGCGAAAGAAGGGAGGAAAGGAAGAGGAAAGCGGTACGCGAAAGAGAAAGGAAACCACAGAAAGATTATTTTAAAAAAAGATTAAGGGGGGGAAGAGGGGGGAGACTGATGAAAAAGGAAAGACAGAAAGAAAGAAAGAAAGAAAGAAAGAAAGAAAGAAAGAGGAACACAAAATGAACTGAAGTAGACCATTGGAGAAGGGGAAAAGACAAAACAGATTAAGAGGAAGGAAGAAAAATTAGACTGGCTGGAAGGAAGGGGAGATTTTGCCCACCAGCCTCCCATCATTGGCCCCTGCCCGGGAAGCAGGGCTGGATTAAGAGCATTATGGGCCTGGTGCTGAGGATTTTGGTGGGCCTTTTTATGGAAATAAATAAAATGAAGACGCAATTTTATATTAAAACAAATTAAATATTTTAATTACCATTAAAGTGCCAAAACAGAAACATATTGAAAATATTTCTTTTTTTGTAAACAATAAGCTTGTTAACTCAATAAAACCGTTATAAATAGAACATTCACAACAACCATTTTTAAATAAACATAAACCATATAAACAATTTAAATATAAGTGTATGATGTTTGGCTCATAAAAATTTGTTCCTTAAAGTATTATTATTATTATTATTATTATTATTGCATCATAATCAATACAGCCTGCGTTATGATTATGGTGCAGAGAGTAACTCTTGAAATAAATAGCAACCACTAGTTTTAAACACACAAACAGGTTATTCACTGAACTCTAACCTGCATTTAAACTAAATGAATCAAGCTGGTAGATTAAAATAAAATTACACATTAACTTTTCTTGCTTTTTTACTTGCAAATTCCTCAGTTGTAGAATCAAGATTAAGCTCGTTCAGCAAACCATTTTCAATGCACAACAGAGAGAGCGCATTTAAACACTCCTGACCCATGGAAGACCTTAGTTCATTTTTCACATGTTTTAATGCTGAAAATGAACGCTCACCACTGCAGTTGCTGACCATTAAACACAAATACATGCGGAGGGTCACAAATGTATTTGGAAATGCACCGACTAGAGATTGTGCAATCATAAACTTGTACATTTGTGTTTCTTGACTCCCATGAATGTCTTGATTTGCAGTGGAAGATTGGTACATTTTGAAAATAGATGAAAACTGTAAAATTTCGTCTGCAAACAGGGGTTCAAGATCTTCAGGATATTTTGACACTAGTGTAGTGGCTCTGGAACGTAGACTATCAGCTGCTAGAGTGCATATTTCTGATAGAAATCCAAATCTTTCTTGAATTATATTGTATGCTGCTTGCCTGTGCCTCAGTGATTCTGTCAATTGGTCAATTATAGGATAAAAGGTATGCACTTTAAACCTCTCAGAGGGTGTCATATCAGCATTAGCATCTTCTGCATCACCATAGTCCCACCTCCTATTTCTTTTCACTTTCCTTCCACGTTGTAGCTGGTACTCCTCGCAGCCGGAAATATTTTTACCCTGCTGTTCAAATTCAGAGAATCTAGAACGGAGAGACTGCACAAAATCCTTTAGAGAGTTCAGCATGTCTGTTGCTGTATGCAGATCTAATTTTGCATCTTGGAGACACTGACTGGTTCTGTGATGTGAAACCTTGGTAAAATGACAGACCATACTTCAACCATTATTCCAGTTTCCAATTGATCCATGACATTATTTAGGCCCTTTGCTTGTAAACAGACCTCTCCCTTTGTGGATTCATCATTCATAATATTTGAAAGGACATCTCTGATAGTACTATAGCCTTTTTGCAAGGCATTCACAGCATCATGGTGAGCAGACCAACGTGTATCAGATAACCTTTTTAATGTCGGTATACCACATAGTTTGAAACTATCTGTTAACAGATTCCATCGATGAGTTGAGGGCTGAAGCAGAAAAAAAAAACCAATACAACTGCTGCACAAAATTAAAGAACGAAACTGCAACTGGACAGCTGTTTACGGCATTTTGTCCAACAAGATTAAGTGAATGTGCACAACAAGGAATGTATTCAGCAAGTGGGTTTTTTTCCCAAATTAAGGCCTGCATACCATTATATTTGCCACTCATATTAGATCTGTTATCATAAGACTGACCCCTGCAGTCTTTGATGGAAATTCCATTTTCATCCATGAACTGCAAAATAATGTTTGCTAGCTCCATACCAGTGTGTCCGTGCATTGGAATGAATTTCGTAAAACGCTCCACTGGACCACTAGGTAGTACATAGCGAAATATAATTGTTAGTTGATCACAATGTGCTATGTCAGGGGTGGAGTCAACAGAAATTGAATAATATTTGGCTTCTTTTATCTCGTTTATGATTTGCTGCAGCACTTGCTGACCAATCAGTTCAATAAACTCATCACATATCGTTGATGATAAGTACCTCCACGTTTTTTAACCTCTAGGGCAGTCTTCCCCAACCGGGCCCTTCCAAATGTTTGGGGCCCCAGCTCCCATCTTCCCCAGCCACTGGCCATGCTGCCTGAGGCAAATGAGAACTGTAGTCCAAAATATCCAATAGGGATATTTGGTGAACTCTGTTCTCTGGGGTTTTTCAAAATAAAACTTAAAATGCCACACAATTCCCCATGAAAGCACACGTGCACACACACACACACACACACACACACACAGTATTAGCCAAGCAGGTGACATTTTGCAGACGGCAGGAGGATCAACACCCCCAAAAGGCAGACACACACACACACAAACACACAGCCCTCTCTTACGTTCAGTTTGGCTCACAAAAGAGGGAAAGCCCTTTTACAGAAAAAAAGGAGAAGGAGAAGGAGAACTTGCAGATCAAAAGAGTCAAACTTTTGAACCTTACCTGTGCAGAGCAGGGCCATCAGGACCAGCGGCAGGTAAAGACCATCCCAGAGGTTTGTCCCATAGCAAGCAGAAGTCATGGTGGAGATTTTGGAGGCAGGTGGGCAGAGAGGGGTCGCTTGACGGAGCAAAAACTCAAAAACTCCTGCAGCTCATCAGTAAGGGTCTACCCAATTTCCCCCAAATTATTTATTAAAAAAAAAAAAAGCAGCCACAACAAAAAGCCAGGAAGCTTTGCTTGACCAAGAATAATTGTGTTGTTCTTGTTGGTTTGTTTCGTTTTCGTTTTTGTTTTTTTGTTAAACTAGCATTTGAACAATTGAGCTGCGAATCAGAAAGATCTTTTGCTCGAGGCTGGAGAGAGAGGTCCCTTCTAAATCTGAATATTACAGACCCTAGCAAGCCCCCCATGTGCTTCAGCAAGAAGTTCTCACACAAAGAAATGTAGTAACAGTGATTGAAATGCAAAAAGCTACCGAAATGCTAATTTGAGAACAACAGTTCTTGCTAGGTCTTGCCTCAAGCCTGTAATGCAGATGTGCTTAGAACACCTTTCTAATCTTGAAAAAATCATTAATTATGCTGAATGATAACGATCAGAGCTAACTCGAAGGGGGGAAATTCGCGCTGCGCGTCCCTATATTGTGGGCCTATTTTCTGGTAGGGGCCTGGGGCTGCAGCTCCAATAGCCCCTATCTTAATCCGGCCCTGCCGGGAAGGCGAAGGAGGTGTTTTGCAGGTGCATCCTTCCCTTCGCCCACCAGCCTCCCATCATTGGCCCCTGCCCGCCTCCGCCTCCTCCAGCCTGTCCGCCTTCTCTGCCTCTTTTGATGCTGGTTGTGAGGAGGAGCCTGCCTGAAGCTTCAGCAGCGCCAGCTTGGAGACGGAGCCCTGAGGTGGAGGAGAGAGAGGGAGGGGCGCGCTTCTTTCGCCTCCCCTTCCCTGCGTTTCTGGCACCCCCATTTAGCCTGGCGCTCTAGGCAGCAGCCTAGTTCGCCTAATGGTAGCACCGGCCCTGGAGCTCGTACGGCTCCATGGTACACCCCGGAGCTGAGAGCGATGAAACTAAGCAGGAGACGGCTTGAGTGCAAATGGAGAAAAAGTCCTAGTGGATGCAGTCGAGCCCTGGTATGTGCCTACAATCAGGTACATTTAGGGGCAGTGAGGGCGGCAAAGAAACAACATCTCACTGCCTCTATCCAATCTTCTATTTGCCGCCCAGTGGTGCTTTTTAGGTTTGTCCGGGGCCTATTGTTAATGCGCAAATCACTTTACAACTGTGTTCAACAACACAACGTTCCAGTGAGGTTGGTTGTTCTAATGCCCGTTTTACAGATAGGGAACCGAGGCTGGAACATTGCATTTTGGAAGATGGTGAGAAAAGCTGTGATATATGTTCCTACCAATCAACCAACCCTGAAACCAAGAAGATAATTGTGGAGGGGGGGGGACCTATATCCTTTATTGCCAACACTTTTCATTCAATGCTTTTTTTAAACCAAGGAAATTGGAATCTGCTTACCTTAACATCTAGAGATGATGGCTGAAAGGTCTCAGACCCCCCTGGGCCAGCATGGTTGCTGCCATCCCTGTGAATACTCCAGTGCCAGACTGAGTATTTGTAAGGACTCTGGAACTTAGGAAGCTTCCTTAGACCAAGTCAGATCCGTGGTCCATCTATCTCAGTACTGTCTACATCAGCCTTCCCCAACCTGCTGCCCCTCAAGATGTTTTGGACTGCAACTCCCAATTGCCATGCTTGCTATCCGGAAATGATGGGTGTTGTAGTCTAACACATCTGGAAGGCATCAGGTTGGAGAAGACTGGTCTTACATTGATTGGCAGTGGCTCTCCAGACTTTTAGGAAGAATCTTTCCCAGACCTGACTTGGAGAGATGCCAGGGATTGAACCTGGGACCTTTGGCATGCAAAGTATGTGTTCTGCTACAGTCTTTTCCCATTCTGGCCATGTGGTTCTCTCTCTCAGATAGCATGTTTTACACACAAGCAATGCCTGGCCCTTTGGGAGGTCTTTATCTTGCATGTTAAGTAGATTCGCCATCAGGTAGAACATGTACTCACTTAAGTTGATAAATTGTGCATAGAACGTGTACTCAGACTGGAACCAGAACAACTGTGAAAGCAGAGGTAACCGTGGCAGTACAGGCAGTGGTGGAATTCAGGGTGGACTACAGTAGGCCTGCCTTACAAGGTTATTTTAAAGGGTGGGATCAGCCTACCTCATTATTATTATCTTGGATTCTTTAACCTTTTACCTGTGTTCGGTTAACAGAAAACAACAGAAATCTTAGATATTTAAATTTCAGCTTTTTAATTAAATCACTAATCTAAGATTATATTGTGTAGTCAGTGAATGAGATTGTGTGGCTGGACTTGCACATACTTTTAGTTCTTGGGTTGGATCCAAGATTGTGGTTCTGCCAGCAGAATTGCAGATTTGGAGGGTGCACAGCGGGCTGCTGCAGGGGGAGAGGAGAGGAGAGACAAGGATATCCCATTCCATGAGTGTTGTCTGTTCTGCTGGCAGAACTATGATCTTGGATCCAACCCCCTCTTTATGCTTGGGGCACATTGTACTAGTCTGGATGACGGTATGTTGATAGTGGTGACTTCATATCATATATGGGAGGCACTACCTTCTTCTTGAGTTAGAGTTCCACACACACACACACACCAAGTACAGGACAGGTATGTATTACACTCGACTCAAGTAAAACGTCATTTCTAAGCATGTTTCACCAAGATAGTTGTAATCTCTAAAGAACACTCAAGGAATGTATGATGGGCATCATGACTTTTTTAAACTGTTCTGCTGCCGATCTCAGAATTTGGAAACAGATGTAGACAGAAACTGCACCATGGTGACAGAGTTCATTCTCCTGGGATTCTCAGAAGGTCCAGTCCAGAGCAGCATCTTACCTTGTTTGTGGTGTTCCTTATGATCTACATTGTCACCCTGATGGGGAATCTGGGGATTATCTTGCTAATCAGGATCAGTAGCCGGTTTCACAGTCCTATGTACTTCTTCCTCCGCAACTTGTCGATATCTGTTACTCATCGGTCATCGCCCCAAGATTGCTAATGAGCTTTCTAGTGGATAGGAAATCAATGTCCTTCAATGCGTGTTTTGCTCAGCTCTACTTCTTCGTTGCCTGGGTGTGCACGAGATGTTTCTTGCTGGCCACAATGGCATATGACCGTTATATGGCCATCTAGCCCATTGCTCTATTCTGTAGTTATGCCAAAAAGGGTCTGTGTCCCATTGGTTGCTGGCTCATGTCTCATCAGCTTCACAAATGCCATGATAACAGTCTGTTTTCTAAGCAGGTTACAATACTGTGACTCTAACATCATCACAGGCATTTCTTCTGTGATACTCCTCCCCTATTAGCACTATCCTCTGATAACTATGTCACCAAAATGATCATTTCCTTCCTGGCTGGACTCACCACCATTGGATCCCTCTTCATCATTCTCTTCTCTTACCTCTTCATTCTGTCTGCCATCCTGAAGATCCGTTCTGCTCAAGGCAGGCACAAGGCCATCTCCACTTGCACTTCACACCTTACAGCGGTCACAATCTTCTACGGGACTCTGATATTTACATATCTACGTCCCAATACAAGCTATTCATTGGGTCGAGACCAAGTGGCAAGTGTGTTCTACACAGTGGTGGGTGGTCCCTATGGTGAACCCTTTGATCTACAGCCTGAGGGACAAAGAGGTGAAGGAGGCCTTCAGGCAATCAGTGAGGATGACACTCTTTTTGTAATGAATGCAGAAATAATGTAGTAATACAAAATAATTCTACAACAAAAATGAAACAACAACAAAACCCTATATACTATGAAATCTTCCCTTTGTTGGCTCCCATACAGAAACCTTGCACATGGGATGCCACATTTATTTCAATGGCAACGGTTAATCTGTGCATTGCAAAACAGATGTTACCTCCATTGGATTGTCTTCATTGAAATGACTGTGACAGCCCCTTGTACATTTGATTCTATACATTTAGACCCCAGTGAAGGCAATGGCTTTCTCCCCTATAACATGGCTAATATTTAGTTTCTCAGTTGTTTTTATGGTTTTGATTCGTTTTCACTGGAAAGTTTTTATGGGGTTAATTATATCATTATATTGTGGCTTATTTTGGTTTTTATGTTTTTTGTATACTGCCCTGATATCCCAGGATAAAGGGTGGGTTTAAAATACTTTAAATAAATAAATAAATAATACAGGTGTTAAATTAGCATAGCAAGGGTAAGACGGTTGTGTTATCATCACCTACTGCTGCTGTTTTGAATGGTTGCCATTTTATTTTGTTTGCCTAAACATTCCACAGACTCAACCTCTTGCATTTCATGGCCTTTTTGGTTCCACTCTTCATAATTTTTTCTCTATGCCCATGTGAATGAGTGAGTGAGTGTGTATTAGCTGAGGATAACACTTCATGCACCCGATAAGTGGGTGCCATGCCACAAAGGCTTCTGCCACCATGTGTTAGTCATCAAGATACCACAAAACCCCTCCCTCCCTCCCTCCCTCCCTCGATTTATAACCTACCCTATAGCAGTGGGTTTTGGAAAAGCCACTGGGGGACGGGAGTCAGTAATCTAAGAGCTGACCAATCTGGCCCTTCATCCAGCTAGGCAATCAGAGCTTTCATGCCAAAATGACATCAAATCTTACAGCGCTGTTTATTAATGTTACGTTGGTGTACAATGAAACAGCTATTATTCAGGGACTTGATTCTTGAAGAAGATGCCAACTTGGCTTGCATCACCAAAAGCTGAGTGAATTGAAATGGGAGGAGTTGATCTCTCACAGCTATGTCCACTTGGGTTCTTGATGCAGGTCATAGATTTGATCATAGAGTTAGAGGAACTTGTCTGATCCAACCCCCTGCTCAATGCAGGAAGGATCTGCAATGCAGGATGCAGCTATAGCATCCCTGACAGCTGTTCAGCCTCTGCTTGAATACCGCCAGCAATGGAGAAAGCACCACATCACAAGGCAGTCTGCTTCACTGTTGAACAACTCTTACCATTAGGAAGTTTCATCTAATCTTTTGCCAGAAATCTGCTTCCCTGACATTTCCGCCCACTGATTCAAGCCTGTCCCTCTGGAGCAGCAGAGAACGAGACTGCTCCATCTTCTGCATGACAGCTTTCCAGACATTTGAAGACAGCTAACATGTCTCCCCTTGGTCTTCTCTTCTTCGTGGGTCCTGGAAACCAAGTCCTATGAGAAACGGTTGAGAGTTAGTGACTGAGTCAAGGTCACCCAGTCAGCTTCATGGCTGAGTGGGGATTCGAACCTGGGTCCCCCCAGTTCTAACCTGACACTCTAATCATTATATCACACTGTCTCTCTCTGTCTTGAGTTTTGGGTATTTCAGTTTATGTACATGAGAAGAGCTGTGTCTCTGGACACAGGAGAAAAGGGCTTCAATTCAAACATGGAATGCCATATTCTTATCCTACCTTTTTGTAAATCATTCCACCCAATCCACCACCCCCTTCCTATATGCATAGGGAGGACAAGTGAATTAAAAAAGGGTCAGTCGCCATCACTTCTAGGTTGATCCTTAGTTCAGTGTATCTGTAAGGATCACATAAGGAAGTCTCAAAGGACAAGCATGTCCCAAAGCAGTCACAGCAACACAGAAATACCCCAGCTCTACCTACATGTGAGCCCTTTCAAAGCTGCCTTTGCAGTTTGCAGGCTGGAAGTGTTGTAGGTACTATATGAAATGTAGTACTATATGAGAAAAAAAACCTGGCCTCTTAATTATTAGCAAACTAAGACTCACCCTGGTGCACACTTACTGGGAGTAAGTCTCCCTTGAACACAATTCAAGGGAGACTGGATCAACATGCATAGAACCAGGCTGTAAATTTGATTATTAAAATTCACCAAAGACCCCATTCTCTGCTGCAGCATGTTCTATTAGCTTAGATGGTCTGGTGATCTATTTAAATTTTGATTTTGTTGAAGAGCAGGTTGGAATACCATGGCATGGGCAGCTTAGTTTAAATACAAATCAGCATGTTTTAAAATCCATTCCGCATTCTACTGAATAGCACATTAGCTTGATATTTGCTAGAGCTCAGATATTTTCATTCTTCGGGGAAGCGGAAGAGCCATCCTCTATGGAGCACAGTAAGTCTAACTCCTCTTTTCTGTTTCTTGCTGCATCATGAAGACAAAGAGCTTCAGGCTTAAATTACCTTTCAGATGCGCAAAGCTGACAATATCTACCAAATATATTAAAACAAGAGGACAAAACTGTGGCAAATGTAACTCCAAAATTTACTTGGAGACCAACATAACTGTTCTTCTGAAAGGGTCAACAGATGGATCCGATGGGCTTTAGATGGAAGAGAACTCCCTAAGTGGGGAGCCACCACGAAAAGGGCTGAAGTGCCTTATTGGACAGCCTCAGCTCTGACGGCGGTGGTGGCACCCTCAAAAAGACTCATCACTACACCTCAGTGTATGGAGAGTTAGATATGGGGGGAGGCAATCACTGAAATATCTGAACTCCTGGCATGTAGAACTGAACACCAGTTTCTTTAAAGTAGGCCAGAAATAAACTCACAGCCAGTCACGCTCTTGCAGGGTTGATGTGCAATGCCACAAGCACCAGCCTGACTTCCATATTTTAAACCAGATGAAGTCCAAACTGTTTTCAGGGCAGCCCCACATACACCACAATATAGTAGTCCAACTGAGTGGTTACCAGAGCAGGCATGGTAGTAAAGTCCCCTTGTTCCATGAAGGGATACAACTGTTGAATCAGTTAAAGCTAAGACAAAGCATGCCTGGCCACAGCCTCCATCTGAGATCCAGGAGATCTCTCAAGCAAGCTGCAGACTTTATTTTTTTAAAGGGGAGCAAGTGTCCATCAAGGACAGGAATGTTCACCACTTCTCCTATCAAAGAAACAGCTACCATAAGCAGCACCGTGTTATCAGGATTGAGTTTCAGTTTCTCCGCCTTCATTCAGAGAGCCAGCGTGGTGCCATGGTTAGAATGTTGGACTGGGACTTGGGAGATCCAGGTTCTAGTCCCCACTCAGCCATGAGGCTCACTGGGTGACTTTGGGTCAGTCACTGACTCTCAGCCTAACCTACCTCACAGGGTTGTTGTGAGGATAAAATGGAGAGGAGGAGGAGCTGTGTAAGCCGCCTCTTGGGTTTCTTGTAAAGAGCGGAAAAGGCGGGATAGAAATGTAATAAATAAATAAATAAATTCAGCCCATTATTGATCCCAAGATGAAACTACCATAGCTGCTACAAATTGAAAGAAAAGTTGGTTGTAATCAGGGTTCTGAGGCACCTGACTCCAAAACACCAGAGAACCTCTTCTAGCAGTTTCATGTAGATGTTTAAAACATGGGAGATGAGATGTATCCTTGTGGATCTCCACAGGATAATCTCTATGGGAAAAAGAGCCCCCTTCTGGGATGTCCCACTGAACTAGGAACTGTACTGTAGTCTGTACCACCACAAACTGATATCCCTTAACTCCCTGCCACAGACTCATAATGTCCTGTTCCATGACTGGAAGGGAGAACAAGCAAAATAATGTGCCCCTGCTCCTTTTTGCCTTTCCCTTTTTGTGGCCTTTCCTGCCCCCACCAGGTGGAAATCTTTTTTTCCCTCTCTCTGACCGTTTCCATCAAACCAGCCTTAAAACTCTCAGCTATCTACTTTAAGTAGTGTGGGCAGTTGGCTATTAGATGTGGGGTGGGTAATCCCAGAAGGGAAGAGACCACTGGGTTTCAAATAATAATGTTTAAAAGTTTATTGAAGAAACGTTAATAGGAAAAAGGTTTAAAATCTGAATGGATACACACACACACAAATCTATATGAGCAATAGGGTAATCAAACAATCAGGGATCAATGCATTCAGCTAACTCAACCAAACTGTGTCCCTATTTTATGGAGGCCCCCTGATCCAAGCAATCTCTTACTGTCATAGGTCCAGCACTCTTTTTCAACCCATTCTCCAGTTCCAGGAACTCTGACTCTTCCTTTCCTCTAGGGCTTCTTTCTTCCCCCTCCCGCTCCTGGAGCTGGTGTAGTTTTTTTCCCCTCCCATTGGGAAGGAAAAGTTCAGAAAGACAAGGGGGGAAAGCACGCCCCCAAAGGCCAAATAATTCAATATTAGCCAATTCATATAATTGTCTGAAACAAAATCAGTGATGCTTTCCCTGATGAACAATAGCCTGAGATGAAATGCACTAGGTGTGTGTGGGGGGGGAGGTTAATATTATAACAACCTTCTACATAAACTACTTATAGGAGCTGGTCTTATGGATGTATGGCTTTTTTATTTTTATTTTTATTTTTATTTTTATTTTTGGTGTATTATTTACCTGCCTTGTAGCAGATATACTCAACTGCACACAATGTGCTTGCCAGAAGCTATTGTAATGGGGATTTATAATGCTGTAAAGGATATAAACAGCAATAGCAATAATACAAGTTATTAATGACCTCAAACAACAACAAAAAGACCCAATAAAAAGAAAAGATGACACACGCCCCCCCACTCCACTTTCTTGTGTTTCCACCTTGGCAGGATGTGCCTGGCAGGGTATAGGAAGTGGTGCTCCATCCGTGTCTTCGTCTCCCTCCCCTGTGTCCCTGTTGAAATCTATTATTTTAGATTTTGGTCCTTATTATTGTTAGCTGCCTTGAGTGCCATTTTCTTGGTGGAAAGGTGTGAGTGACAGCTATGGTTGTGTTTTTCAGAGAAGATGGAGCACATGCATCCAAACTGTCATCTGTCATCACCAGCTGCACTGATGGGATGAGGTAAAAATACGTCACACAGGCCTTCCTTGATTAACATTGACTGAATTTCCACCAGGAAACCACCAAGAGAAAGAGAAAGAGATAGAGGGGGTGGGGGAGATCATATTCCCATCTATTCATTTCACATTTTAACTGCCCATCATCAGCCATATTAGTTGGGTCATTGTAGAAAATGCCTGAGGAAAACTATACCACCGTGACTGAATTCATCCTCCTGGGACTAACAGACAGGCCAGAACTCCAAGGTGTTTTATTTGTGGTGTTCCTAATTGTGTACTTGATCACAGTGATAGGGAACCTGGGCATGATCGCATTAATCAAGGTTGACTCCCGACTGCACACCCCTATGTACTTCTTCCTCAGCCACCTGGCTTTCCTGGACTTCTCTTACTCCTCAGCCATCACCCCCAAGACACTGATGAACCTGTTCGCTGAGAACAAGGGCATCTCCTTCGGCGGCTGTGCTGCTCAGATGTACAGCTTCATTGCATTTGGGACTACTGAGTGCTTCCTCCTGGCTGCGATGGCATATGATCGGTATGTGGCAATCTGTAACCCCTTGCTCTATAATGCCGTCATGTCCCGCCGGCTCTGCCTACAGCTCCTTATCGGTTCTTACATTTGTGGCTTTGTGATTTCAATGATACACACAAGCTGCGCTTTCCGGCTGTCCTTCTGTCGCTCCAATGTCATCAGCCATTTCTTCTGTGACGTGATCCCCCTCCTCAACATCTCTTGCACTGACACCCGAGTGAATGAGATTGTTCTGTTTGCCTTCTGCATCTTTAACGGGATCTTTATCACACTGGAAATATGCATTTCTTATATCTACATTGTGGCTGCCATCTTGAAAATGCCTTCCTCAGAAGGCCGGCGCAAAGCCTTCTCCACCTGTGCTTCTCACTTGCTGGTTGTCGTGATATTTTTCGGGACAGCTGTTTTTATGTACATGCGGCCCAGCTCGGACTCCTCACCAGACGAAGACAGGGTTGTTTCAGTCTTTTACACTGTGGTGAATCCCATGTTGAATCCCTTGATCTATAGCCTGAGAAACAAGGAGGTGAAGGATGCCTTGAAGAGGGTGTTAAAGAGGAAAACTAGGTTCTCACTGCAGAAAGATTCTAAATTGATTAAAACCACTGCTTAAAATGGCTTGACTCTTTTGGCTATTTCTTTTTCACTGCTATAGAAAGGTGTTATTTATTGTTTGTTTTTATTTCTATACCAGCTTTCTGAAGCCAACCAAGGCAGTTTACAAAGATTTCAGAAAGTAAAAAAAGCATAATCAAATAAAAACATAGTAAAACCTTTAAAATAACCTTAAAGAACCAAGTTTAACAGATGTGTCTCCTCCTTCCTGAACACAGCGAGAGTGGGGACCAGTCACAGCGGCACAGCAGAAAGCCCTTCCCTGCGTGTCTGACAAGTGGGTCTCTTCAAGCAAGGGTTCTTTCTTTCAGAAGAGCCCCTGCTGCTGATCATAATAACTGCGCAGGTTCATACCAAGATCGGCAGTCACTCAGATATCCGGGCCCTAAGCCATTTAGAGATTTAAAGGTTAAGCCCAACACCTTCAACTGAGCCCCAAAACAACTGGAAAACAGTGTAGATCTTTCAGTATTGGAGTGATATGATCATGATACCATGCAGCCTAGCTGCTGCATTGTGCACCAATCGAAGCTCCTGGACTTCTTCAAGGATAGCCCCTTTATTTATTTTATTTATTATATTATATTTATACCCCGCCTTTTTTCCTGCAACAAACCCAAGGCGGCTTACATAATCTCCTCCTCTCCATTTTATCCTCACAACAACCCTGTGAGGTAGGTTAGGCTGAGAGTCAGTGACTGGCCCAAAGTCGCCCAGTGAGTTTCATGGCCGAGCGGGGACTAGAACCCGGATCTCCCGAGTCCCAGCCCAGCACTCTCACTAACCGTGATATAACCAAGGCCAGGGCCGGATTAAGATAGGGGCTATTGGAGCTGCAGCCCCAGGCCCCTACCAGAAAATAGGCCCACAATATAGGGATGCGCAGCGCGAATTTTCCCCCCTTCGAGTTAGCTCTGATCGTTATCATTCAGCATAATTAATGATTTTTTCAAGATTAGAAAGGTGTTCTAAGCACATCTGCATTACAGGCTTGAGGCAAGACCTAGCAAGAACTGTTGTTCTCAAATTAGCATTTCGGTAGCTTTTTGCATTTCAATCACTGTTACTACATTTCTTTGTGTGAGAACTTACTTGCTGAAGCACATGGGGGGCTTGCTAGGGTCTGTAATATTCAGATTTAGAAGGGACCTCTCTCTCCAGCCTCGAGCAAAAGATCTTTCTGATTCGCAGCTCAATTGTTCAAATGCTAGTTTAACAAAAAAACAAAAACGAAAACGAAACAAACCAACAAGAACAACACAATTATTCTTGGTCAAGCAAAGCTTCCTGGCTTTTTGTTGTGGCTGCTTTTTTTTTTTTTAATAAATAATTTGGGGGAAATTGGGTAGACCCTTACTGATGAGCTGCAGGAGTTTTTGAGTTTTTGCTCCGTCAAGCGACCCCTCTCTGCCCACCTGCCTCCAAAATCTCCACCATGACTTCTGCTTGCTATGGGACAAACCTCTGGGATGGTCTTTACCTGCCGCTGGTCCTGATGGCCCTGCTCTGCACAGGTAAGGTTCAAAAGTTTGACTCTTTTGATCTGCAAGTTCCCCTTCTCCTTCTCCTTTTTTTCTGTAAAAGGGCTTTCCCTCTTTTGTGAGCCAAACTGAACGTAAGAGAGGGCTGTGTGTTTGTGTGTGTGTATGTCTGCCTTTTCGGGGTGTTGATCCTCCTGCCATCTGCAAAATGTCACCTGCTTGGCTAATACTGTGTGTGTGTGTGTGTGTGTGTGTGTGTGTGTGTGTGTGTGCACGTGTGCTTTCATGGGGAATTGTGTGGCATTTTAAGTTTTATTTTGAAAAACCCCAGAGAACAGAGTTCACCAAATATCCCTCTTGGATATTTTGGACTACAGTTCTCATTTGCCTCAGGCAGCATGGCCAGTGGCTGGGGAAGATGCGAGCTGGGGCCCCAAACATTTGGAAGGGCCCCGGTTGGGGAAGACTGCCCTAGAGGTTAAAAAACGTGGAGGTACTTATCATCAACGATATGTGATGAGTTTATTGAACTGATTGGTCAGCAAGCGCTGCAGCAAATCATAAACGAGATAAAAGAAGCCAAATATTATTCAATTTCTGTTGACTCCACCCCTGACATAGCACATTGTGATCAACTAACAATTATATTTCGCTATGTACTACCTAGTGGTCCAGTGGAGCGTTTTACGAAATTCATTCCAATGCACGGACACACTGGTATGGAGCTAGCAAACATTATTTTGCAGTTCATGGATGAAAATGGAATTTCCATCAAAGACTGCAGGGGTCAGTCTTATGATAACGGATCTAATATGAGTGGCAAATATAATGGTATGCAGGCCTTAATTTGGGGAAAAAACCCACTTGCTGAATACATTCCTTGTTGTGCACATTCACTTAATCTTGTTGGACAAAATGCCGTAAACAGCTGTCCAGTTGCAGTTTCGTTCTTTAATTTTGTGCAGCAGTTGTATTGTTTTTTTTTTCTGCTTCAGCCCTCAACTCATCGATGGAATCTGTTAACAGATAGTTTCAAACTATGTGGTATACCGACATTAAAAAGGTTATCTGATACACGTTGGTCTGCTCACCATGATGCTGTGAATGCCTTGCAAAAAGGCTATAGTACTATCAGAGATGTCCTTTCAAATATTATGAATGATGAATCCACAAAGGGAGAGGTCTGTTTACAAGCAAAGGGCCTAAATAATGTCATGGATCAATTGGAAACTGGAATAATGGTTGAAGTATGGTCTGTCATTTTACCAAGGTTTCACATCACAGAACCAGTCAGTGTCTCCAAGATGCAAAATTAGATCTGCATACAGCAACAGACATGCTGAACTCTCTAAAGGATTTTGTGCAGTCTCTCCGTTCTAGATTCTCTGAATTTGAACAGCAGGGTAAAAATATTTCCGGCTGCGAGGAGTACCAGCTACAACGTGGAAGGAAAGTGAAAAGAAATAGGAGGTGGGACTATGGTGATGCAGAAGATGCTAATGCTGATATGACACCCTCTGAGAGGTTTAAAGTGCATACCTTTTATCCTATAATTGACCAATTGACAGAATCACTGAGGCACAGGCAAGCAGCATACAATATAATTCAAGAAAGATTTGGATTTCTATCAGAAATATGCACTCTAGCAGCTGATAGTCTACGTTCCAGAGCCACTACACTAGTGTCAAAATATCCTGAAGATCTTGAACCCCTGTTTGCAGACGAAATTTTACAGTTTTCATCTATTTTCAAAATGTACCAATCTTCCACTGCAAATCAAGACATTCATGGGAGTCAAGAAACACAAATGTACAAGTTTATGATTGCACAATCTCTAGTCGGTGCATTTCCAAATACATTTGTGACCCTCCGCATGTATTTGTGTTTAATGGTCAGCAACTGCAGTGGTGAGCGTTCATTTTCAGCATTAAAACATGTGAAAAATGAACTAAGGTCTTCCATGGGTCAGGAGCGTTTAAATGCGCTCTCTCTGTTGTGCATTGAAAATGGTTTGCTGAACGAGCTTAATCTTGATTCTACAACTGAGGAATTTGCAAGTAAAAAAGCAAGAAAAGTTAATGTGTAATTTTATTTTAATCTACCAGCTTGATTCATTTAGTTTAAATGCAGGTTAGAGTTCAGTGAATAACCTGTTTGTGTGTTTAAAACTAGTGGTTGCTATTTATTTCAAGAGTTACTCTCTGCACCATAATCATAACGCAGGCTGTATTGATTATGATGCAATAATAATAATAATAATAATAATAATAATAATAATACTTTAAGGAACAAATTTTTATGAGCCAAACATCATACACTTATATTTAAATTGTTTATATGGTTTATGTTTATTTAAAAATGGTTGTTGTGAATGTTCTATTTATAACGGTTTTATTGAGTTAACAAGCTTATTGTTTACAAAAAAAGAAATATTTTCAATATGTTTCTGTTTTGGCACTTTAATGGTAATTAAAATATTTAATTTGTTTTAATATAAAATTGCGTCTTCATTTTATTTATTTCCATAAAAAGGCCCACCAAAATCCTCAGCACCAGGCCCATAATGCTCTTAATCCAGCCCTGACCAAGGCATGCATGGATAAGTGTTGCCAGATCATGTTATATGTTACTGATATAACCAAAAGCTGGGGGATGTAAAATATTCTTAGAATGCTTCATCTTCGAAACAAGGCTTTTATTGAGCAATCACACTGCCTCATTCATGGAATCCTACAATGGGTTCAGAGTAACATCTCCTTCCAGTTGTAACTGTCCCGTGTTTTCCTAGTACTGTCGCACCCAAATATGGTAGGTGAAGAGCACCATCTGGAAGCACCCGTAAGCAGTCTTATTTTGAGAGCTCTAAGCCATTTCTCCTTTATTTTCTGTACCAAACATTATACTTTGGCACAAGGCCACTTCCCACAGGTCTTTATGATAACGCAGGCAAAAGTATAGCAGAGTACACTTCTATTCTGTTAAAATCTGCTGCTGCGGCAGCAGTTCCTACTCAAAGATGATGATGTGAAAGCTTTAATTGCTAATGGAGTTGCTGGAAGTAGCCCTTTCAGTTAGGATTCCTGCTACTTCTGGCTTCTTCTCTTCACTTTTTCCTCCCCACTTCTATCATTTTTACCAGGCCTAGTAAAGGCTCTTCCAGATGTCACTCTGAGCAGTGACATCATCATGAAAGCAAGAAGCAAAACAGGAATTTTTTAATTTTTTTTTTTTTATTTATTATATTTATACCCCGTCTTTTTTCCTGCAACTGAACCCAAGGCAGCTTACATAATCCTCCTCTCCATTTTATCCTCACAACAACCCTGTGAGGTAGGTTAGGCTGAGAGTCAGTGACTGGCGCCAAGTCACCCAGTGAGTTTCATGGCCAAGTGGGGACTTGAACCCAGATCTCCCAAGTCTCAGTCCAACACTCTCACCTCAGAGTAGAGTTACATCCTGTTATGGGAGTTTAGAATTGGATGCAAACCCATCTCTCCAATAGCTCCACCTTTGGATCAGAGGTAGGGAGCCTACCCTTTGTATTCCTTCTCCACAATTCTTCCTAGATACTTCCTCCTGGATATATTCCTTGGAATCCACCCCCCTGCTTCTGATGGGCACTCTCCCCACCAATATGGAAGCCAAGAAGCTGTGAGATCCCACACTGCCTGAACTCTCACAAGAGATTCTCCTAAGAAGTGTCCTGCCACAGTAAAAAAAAAAAAAAAAAAAAACACCTCTGGGTTTTGTCCTTCATGCTCTCCCTTGTCTTCTGATTCCCTCACAGGTGTTCTACGCACAGAATCTACCACCCTATTGGGATGCAACAGTACTTTGCCATCTGTGCTGATGTTGCCAATCCATCAGGATTAACAGGAATTGGCAAGGGGAGCAGCCTTCCTGAACCAATCCTTGAATCAGTGCTCTGATTCAAACTGTTGATTACCCCTAAAAGATGACAGGTGGAATCATTCTAAATGCTAGGGAATCCTGCCCCGCTAACATAAGCAACACACAGGAAAGGGGGAGAGAGATTGAAGAAGAAGAGAGCCACCTGATGGTGAGAAAGGAGTTGGGGTGACATAATAGAGTAATGCAGTATGTCTCGGCATAGATACATGCAGCAATAATACTCAAGATTTATCATTCAAATACCACTTATCATTCAAATAACACATTGAATTCCATTGAGGTTTATTTAATGCAGGGTTGGGCAAATTCCAGGGGTTGGGAGAGCCAATTCCCACCCCCGCCCCGGAGCCACTGCACACACACACACACCACTGCCAAAATTGCCACTGCTGTTGAATTTGCCATGACACTGGCCAAAAAAACCCAACCCAACCCTACCAACCCAACCCATCGTGGGGGGAAAGAGGGATTGTGGCAGTGGCTCCAGCAGCTTGCACTTCCCCACCCCGACAGCTCTGGTGGCTTCTGTCACCCCCACCCACCCCAGCAGTGGCAGCTCTGGTGGCTCGCATTCCCCACCCCTGGCAGCTGCAGCAGGGGGTCTTGTGCCAGTCCTGCAAGGTGGAACTGAAGTCCTGCTTGATACAGAAAGGTGGAGAGAAAGGTGGAAAAATAAGCCATTCAAAAAGTGGAGCAGAAGGGTCACACTGTTCATGGTTCAACCACAGAGGACACATAGCAATCTGAGGCTGGCCTAAATCATAAGTGGTGCCAACCAACACTGCTGCCCCCATACAATTATCCAGGCTTTCTCTTGACCGGTGTAGAGCAGGGGTGGGCTACTTCCAGGGATTGGGGGGCTGCAGTGCCCCACCCCTGGAACCCCCCAGGGGCTGCACCCCTCCTGTCCTGCAGCCAACTTGTTGCCACTGCTGCAGAGAAAAAAACCCATGATTTTTGCTTGAAAACAAGCAGAATAGCACTCCCTGGAGACTTCTGAGAGCACAATTCCGCTTGTAAACAAGGTATGTGATCCCTGCGCATCTTGTTTTCAAGAAAAAGTGTGAGGGGCAGGGTTGCCACTCATGGGGCAAATTCAAAAGTGGTTGGCAGGGCCCCCACAAAAACAGCCATGCTGGGAGCATGCAGACCATGGATCATGTGCTGCCCATCCCTGGTGTCTTTCATTCAAGAACATTTCCTGAATGCTGCAGTTAGCCATAGCTCTAATGTTAATGTTTCCCTGAATTAAAAGGAGGTCTCTCGTGGGGCTTCCATGGGCCAATGTTTTGAGAAGTATATTGTTATGTGCTTGGGGTCAGTCTAAATTACCTTTCAGGGATCCCTCATAACTCAATGCCTCCGATTACAAAGTGATTCAGGATTCCCCCTCTTCCCACCCCCACTGTGTAGCTCTTGAACTGCTCGCTTTTGTTCTACAGTATAGTGCCATGGGGAAGGACCAAGTGATGCAGGGGGGGGGAGCTGGAAATCAGGCTGGAGAGTTTGAATAGAAGAGGGAGAAGAGAGCTGACTTGGGATCTCTGAAGTAATCCCTAGCTGAGGGGGAAGCAGAGGTCTGCTGGGATGCTAATGTGGTGGGCCCTCATCTTGAGCTCAGTGTAAATAAACCTTTTATGAAAGAAATGCCACAAGCCTCCAGTGTCCTCCTTCTCGGGAAACTGAAGTCTGAGTAAGTGCTGGAGCCCCTGAAACTTCTCACCTCTCAGAAGCGGGTGCAGGAGCAGAACTATATATATATATATATATATATATATATATATATATACCCCTCATAGATGGCTGTAAGATAGAATAGTCAGGGGCAGGAGAGCAGATGATTCTGCATCGTGCCTTGAGTTGTAAAGGCACACAATTGAAAGTATTCACCTTTGCAGCTGGAAAGAACTATGAGCTCGATAGTAACATCTCTTGTTACTGTTTTCTGCCATTTTCTGAAGATCTAGGGAGAAACAATGTCCATTTAACGGAGTGGAACAATGGTAAATTATTGATTTGATTTGCAAATTAATTTGCTTATTTAATGATTTATTTATTTATTTTAAATGGTCATTTATCAATCGGCCAGCGAGCCAGCACCCTGAATATGATAAAATGTGATAACACTTTAGTCCTCAAGCCACTTATTGTGGGCTAGCTTTAGTGGCTTCTTTCTGAAAACCAGTACAGCAGCAATGAAGACTATAGCAGCTTCCATTTAGGAGGACACAAGGAGAAATGCAGGGAGAACAGGAAATGATCCTTCCAAGAATGGAAAATAACGTTGCAGATATTCTTAAAGGAAGATATTAAGAAGGAAATATGTAAGGACTGAAGAAAATAAGAAACTAGAATCGTAGGGTTGTACATTTTCACTCACCTGTTCACCTGAATCTAGGTGAACAACAGGAAAAAAATCGTAAATATTGTTGCCATTTTTCCGTTTAGACCACAAATGACTGACAAAGGTAAAGGTAAGTAAGCAGGGGGGGTGGAATTGTGGGCCAGTGTTACATGGCCAGGCTAGACAAAAGAAACGTAATCTGCTCTAGGCCTTCCTTTTTCAGATATAGCTAAGAGCCTGGGCCAATATTATAAATACTGCCTTTATACATGTGTGTGAGAATTCCTCTATTCTGTGGATTAAATGATGGAATGTTTTCATTTTTCGGTAAGAGCCAATCATCACCCTGACAAACAACCACTTCTTTGAGCAATTTCATCCCTTGACCCAAAACTATGTTCATTTTATAACCTGATCTTTGAACATTTCTAGTAACTACTTTATAAATAAGAGAAATTAATTCGGTCGGTAATTGCTTTTAAAACCTTTTACTTGCAGCTGCCGCTTTGACTTTAATATATGATATAGTTCCTTTTAGGAAGAACAGTTCATGATGCTCTTTTACACTGCAAACCTATACATGTCTACTCAGAAGTAAGTCCCACTGAGTTCAATGAGATTTAATTCTGAGTATACATGTACAGGATTGCACTGTAAAGCTCTAATTGTTGCAATGATTGCAGCATAACAGCCATTCTGATATGCTGCTTTATGTCTGTGCAGTTACATTTATATATTTTTGTGGAGAAAGCCTGACACGAGTCTGCATGCACACGCACACACACACACACACACACACAGTCTCCGTCCAAGGGAGGGGGGCGAGGAGGGGGGATTGAGTTACAGGGGAAGCAGCCAGACAGACCGGCATCCCCAACAATGGAGAGTCTCGGTGGAATTCCACAAAACCCAAGGAAGGACCATCAAGAACCATCAAACTATCAGGGCAGTCTCAAAGAGCTGTAAAGTACCCAGTACGTCACCTTCTTCCCGGGCAGGAATAAGCCCACCTGATACGAAGGGGCAGGCATAAGCCCCCACCTGACCTGGAGGGTGGGGAGAGCAGGAACTCGGGTAGAAAACCCCTCTCCCTTCCGGTAAGGGTTGGTTGGGAACACAGGGTGCTTTGGAACAAGATTCATCCCCCAAGCGGCGGCGGGAGTAAGCTGTTCTCATCCCCGGATCGGCCGACCCGGAGCCAGGCTGAAATTGACTAGCGTAAAGTCTTTAGTCTAAGGTAACTGACTAATCCCACTGCGCTAGCCTGGGAGCCTGTTTCATTGACAAACGTAGAGGTCACCTCAGGTTGTGTTGACATTATAGTATTCCTAGAAAGCTGTTAGTTCCGCTCCGTATCTTGTGTAAATAAATAAAGCCTTATTTGGTCATTTAAAGGGCTCTAGTTTCCTCTTGTGTACGCGAACCTCCTAGGCGGTTTCACTTGCTTGCACGGGCTGTAACTCAGTGCCGGTTAACCCGTTAAGCACCGAACTCACGCAAAGGATCCGGGTGCTGATCCTTCACAATTTTCAACACTATGGGTTGGATCCAGATTTAGCTATACTTAGAAGTAGACCCATTGAAATCAATGGGACTTTACTAAGTTAAGTCCCATTAATTTCAATGGGTCTACTCTAAGTATGACTAAATCTGGATCCGACTCTTATTTCTCACGGTTATTCACATATCTCATGCCAGTGTATTTCAGATCAACTGTGTGTTGATAAAATGCTTCTGTTTGCTTTTAGTTTGGTTTATAGGACAGTGGCTGAGTTGGAAGGAATGTGTGTAATTCAGAAGAAAGCCATGTGACAAAAGGATGGGAAGGAACCACCTATCTGGATGGCTAATTTGAATCTGGGTTTCTGGTAGAGGATGCAGCCAAATAAATTAAAATCCCATCAGGAAAAAAAGCTGGGGGTGGCTTCTTTCCTCTGGATTGGAAACAAATGTTGAATTTTAGCATATGTGATGCTTAGTGGATTTTGTTTGTTTTGCACATGTGTGTATATATTTTACTTATTACATGTCCATTTACTGAGATAAGAATAATAATCTGGAAAGCAAGATCTAAAAAAAATTGAGCTCTTCTGACATCTCCTTTGGCTCCATTTCTGTGCCATCCATTATGCCAAAAAAGTGGTAGAGGAAAACAATTTTGAGGATTGGGCAGATATAATTAGATTTAAATATGTTTTGCAGGGTAATAGTTGTATATCCATCAATAGATGCTTGGTAACATTCGTAGACCAGGTAGGCATTGGGCTGGATTCAGACTAAAGCTGCAGTCCTATACACATTTACTTAGGGATAAACCCCATGGAACTCAGTGAGACTTACTTGTGACTATACATGCATAGGATTCTGCTGTAATTTAATTGAAC
This sequence comes from Shinisaurus crocodilurus, assembly GCA_021292165.1. NCBI lineage: Eukaryota > Metazoa > Chordata > Lepidosauria > Squamata > Shinisauridae > Shinisaurus > Shinisaurus crocodilurus. The sequence goes on along the minus strand of CM037876.1, from coordinate 192,315,018 downwards.
TTGAGTCCCATTCAATGGAAAGGTTTGTTATGACTCAACTTTTGGTTTAAGTAGGAACTAACTTCATCTAACTTAGTCTGGATTCATACCTGAAGTTTCAAGTTCTGCAACTGCAGCATTTTGTGAATAATCCACATATTTCAGAATGGATGGCAAGAAAATTAACAAAGAATATAAGAGCAACACCTTCAGTCACATGTGACATGTTTCTGAGACAATCCCCTTCCATCACATATGATTGAGGGGTAGTACATTGGGGGTGAGATCTGATAGTTCCAGAAAAGTGTGAGAGGAGGACATAATCCTTAACCATCATTTAAAAAGAAAACATATATGAAAGAGTTTGGAATTATTGGTGGTGGGAAAACGTATTTGTTGACTGAGGTTTTAAAAAAGTTACAGCAAACAAGAATAGTTTGATTCTTAGTGGTTTCTCTTCTCAGAACAATGTTCTTGGGGGCAAATGTTGGCAAAGACCACATAAATATTTGTATATTTGTTTCAATACTATTTGAATACAAACTGTGTGCAGTGTTTATTTTATTTAGTAAAGTGCTATCAGGATTATTAAATATTATCATTTATTAGTTTCTGGTTTTCTCTATTGTTATTTTTGTCATCTGATGTAGTGTTACAATATTACCACTTTGTACTCTGTATTCAAGAATAAAAATAAAAGTTAAACAATTAGAATAGTAATAATAATTTTTAAAAAAGAAACCATGAGGCCTCAAACGTGCTTGTTGAGAAAGTTAGAATGAGAGATTGATTGATTGATTGATTGAATGAGAGTGAACATTAGTTCTATACCTATTTTGCAAAAATCATTTCTATTTATGATAGTGATTTATTTGCTACTGTCAAGTTACAACATTATGGAATCCCTTTCAGAAAGAAACTGGGCTTTATCTGTCATGAACATATCCAGGTCTACTGGTGTGAAGCGGCAAGAGGCAGGAATATTAGTTGGTCCTTAGTGTGGAACTCTTTCCTAGTGACTACCATTTCCCTTCTGTTTTCCTGAGGAGGAGAGACCACCCAACACAATGGCAGGAGAAAATCATACCGTAGTGACAGATTTTCTCCTCTCAGGGCTAACAGAAAGTCCCAAGATGGCCATTGTTTGTTTTCTCTTCTTCATAGTGATGCATCTGGTCACCTGTGCAGGGAATCTTGGGATGGTCACCTTGATCAGGATTGACTCTCGACTCCATACCCCCATGTACTATTTCCTCAGCAACTTGGCGTTCGTGGACTTCTGCTATTCCTCAACCATAACTCCTAAAACACTGGTGGGTTTTTTAGCGGTCCAGAAAGTCATCTCATTTAATGGCTGTGTTACACAAATTGTTCACCTTTGTCCTTACTGCAAGTGCGGAGTGCCTTCTGCTGGCTGTAATGGCCTACGACCGATACGTAGCTATTTGTAACCCACTGCTCTATACAGTCATCATGACAAAGAAACTTTGTGTCCAGCTGGTGGGCATTAGCTATCTTATTGGCTTTGTCCATGCACTTGCACAAACTGTCTCTACCTTTAGACTCTCTTTCTGCAGCTCCAATATCATCAATCATTATTTCTGTGATATCCCTCCACTGATCATGCTCTCCTGCACTGACACCTACAGCAATGAGATTGTGCTGTACACTTTTGGCACCTTTCATGGCATCTTCACCTCAGTGAAGATCCTCATCTCCTATGTCTACATCATCTCTACCATCCTGCGGATCCGCTCTTCAGAAGGCAGGCGCAAAGCTTTCTCCACGTGTGCCTCCCACCTGACAGTTGTCTTGCTATTCTACGGAACCACAGTATTCATGTATGTCCGGCCAATTTCAAGGTATTCGCTGGGCCGAGACAAAGTGATCTCTGTGTTCTACACAGTGGTGATCCCCATGCTGAATCCACTGATCTACAGCCTGAGGAACAAGGAAGTGAAGGATGCGCTAAAGAGAGTCTTAGGCCAGATACGGTTTTCTTGATAAGTGCATGTGGTGCATGGTTATGCTCAGGGCCAGATTAAGGCCACCTGATGCCCTAAGCACAGCCCAGTAATGGTGCCCCCGTTCCTCGCCCTTCCATTGCTTAGCTGGCAAGACATTAAGACTCAATAAGTGCTAAAGGTGAAATAAGACATTAAAAACTCAGTTTTCTTCAAGGCCATCCCCCACGCCAGAACACACAACTATATTAAATATAAACTGTTTTTTTAAATTATATTTATTTAACACTAAATAGCAGCAAGCAATATAAGCCAATTACTTATAACTAGGGCAACAGAAAGAAATACAAATTTTCATCACTGTTTTATGCATTTTTTAAATAAAACTGTTATGGGGGGGGGAATGCAACTGCAAAAATTTGTGGTACTCTGGTACTCTGTGGCGCCCCCCTTCCCTTGGTGCCCTAAGCACGTGCTTCTATTGTTTAATGGTTAATCCAGGGCTGGTTATGCTACACATGAAAACAAACACTGGTTGAAGTAGTTTATTTCATGCATGGGGCTTCCAGATGAGGCTTTTATAGCACCACCAGCACCCTGCTTCATTCACAGAATGAGGTCGGTACAGTTTCTCCCATGGTGCGTCTACCCGCGATGAGGAGGATGTGGTGTGGGTGAAGCAGCCCTGACCGGGGAGTTGGCTGGAGCACTCCTCCAGTCGCCACCTCAGTCTGTGACACTTCGCTACACGCAAGCTTTCCCCATGTTGTTGACTGTAAGCTGGATATTGTATGTATTATTATTTGATGCCCTGAAATATCATGGACATTTCTTTGCTTTTATTGTTTGTTTGTTTATTTGCTGTGTTCATCATACTATTGTTGTGACTGTGTTTATCACTTTGAAATCTTGTCTTTGTCTCCTTTAATTTTTTACTTCTATACAGAAAATAAAATAAGTCAAATTACAAGAATAAAGTCCTATTAAGCCTTATATGGCCATAATAGCTTGATCTCTGTGGGGAAGAGGGCTAAGGGGTAGACGGTTTCGGTTCACAGCTGAGGGCAGGGTTGCATAGCATTGTGGTCCTTTTCAACTCTATCACAGCTCACCATTACCACTGTGAACTGTTGCCGAGATGACATATGAAGAGCGCGGATGTCTATGGTTTACTCTGCTAGATCATCCCTATCTAGAGTTTTAAGCAAAGTTCAGGTAAAGAAGGAAGGAGCTTTATGTCTTGCTACGAAATCCATGAACTGGCTTAAATCACTGGGATGGGAGGTCTGCATGTGCCTTCCTTCTCAGTACAAAGCTACAGCCCAACTGTAATGGAGGCCTGGACGGGATATGGGATGCACACATGGACCTCCCATTCCAGATAATGGCCTAGGTCAGTGGCATGTGACCTCTGGCCTGGGAGCTGGATGTGGCCCACCAGGCTGCCCCATATGGCCCTTCAAGTCTCTTCCAAGGCTTTGTCCTCTCACTAAAGCACCCCACCCCACCCCACCCCACCCCAAGAGCAAGAGGGAAGAGGGAGCTTGCTGTGTTTCTGTGCTGCATGCTGGGGAGGGGGATCCTGTATTAGGGTTATAGTTGTTTGGTCATTATAGCTGCGTCGTTCCAGCCTGTTCCTCCTGCATTCCAAAGGCTGCTTTTCTGTGTGCTTCTGAGAATATCTCACATCTTATTTTAACTACAGTAAAACCTTGGATTGCAAGTCACCGGGTCTGCGAGTGTTTTGCAAGGCAAGCAAATTTTTAAAATAAATTTTAACCTGATAAACAAGCGACATCTTGCAATACAAGTACTGTAGTACGGTCAAGGAAAAATGAAGACTTTACACAATCATTCTTTACTGCAGCTTAAATTAAAAATATGTGTACAAATTTCTTATGGGGAATTTCCCTTTGATATACAAGTGCTTTGGATTACAAGCACGTTTCCGGAACGAATTGTGCTTGCAATCCAAGGTATTACTGTATTATCATTATCATTGTTATGGCTCTGTGGGTTCTCTCTCCTCCCGCTCATCATCTTAGAGTCATTTGATTCTCTGAGGCGTGGGAGTTGTTGCTGAAACAGGAGAATGTGGGTAGTAAAAGGAGTACTTGTGTGTGTGTGTGTGTGTGTGTGTGTGTGCGTGTGATTCCCACCCATCCCTTGCTTTGTGCCTCAGGTTTCTCTTTCTGTGGTATGGGTTGCTGACAGTTGGGGTTTCAAAGACTGCTCCGCCTCTCGTGACCCCTTGGCTCCGCCTCTGCTGACCTGCCCTTCACCCCACCACTCAGACTGGCCACTGGCCTCCCCTGCTGGGACAGAAATAGCACAGTCTTTTAGAGTTATATTTGTCTGGTAACTATAGCTGCGTAGTAGTTTCAACGTGTAACTGGTGCAAGAGGCAAGTGCTCTAGAAAGAAGCACACACACTGCTGCTTCAAAAGCAAACAGCATTGTATTGGGAGTTCATAGCCCCTGTGAAAAACAAATAGCTCCCGAAAGAAAAGGTTGAGTGCAGCCGTTATGGTTGCACTGTTCCAGGGATGTTGAAGAGTCCTTGGTCTCGAGTCACGAGTCGAGTCACGAGTCTTTGGACCCGAGTCTCGAGTCCGAGTCCAAGTCCTTGGTCCAAAATGGTGACTCACGAGTCCCGTCCCAAGTCACTCCCAAAGCTGACTCCACGAGTCCCTATTAAAATCAATGGAGTTTTCCCCCCAACAAAATAGGGCTACTTCAGATGTGTGGCTTAAATAAATTCTAGGCACAAGTGTGCCTTTTTATCTCAAAACTCTGCCACTGATTTTGACAAGAACAGACCAGGCAGAAAAACCCAAAATAACCAGGCAGGCAAAGGAGGCGGGGAACCCCAAAGCAGGCAGGCAGAGGCCTTTGTCTTGGACAATTCAAACTGTGGAACTGGTCAAGAAGAGACCAGGCAGGCAGAGGAGGCAGGGAACCCCAAACAGGCAGGCAGAGGAAGCCAAACCCAAAATGTCTGAAAGGTTGCATTAGGAAAATGATTTTAAAAAATAAACTTGGATTGTTACTGCAACTGGGTCCAGGCAGCACCTGCAGGTGGCATCAAGCAGGGATGCTGACGAGTCCTTGGTCTCGAGTCCCGAGTCGAGTCTAGGGTCCCATTAATAATATTGGGGCTCGAGTCTGACTTGAGTCAGAGGGGGGACTCAGTCCGACTCACGAGTCGAGTCCTGGAGTCCGAGTCCCCATCCCTGCACTGTTCACACAAAAAGAACACCACCAGTGAAGGAGGAAGAGAAGGAGGGACGAAAAGCCTAAGAGCTGCAATCTACATCAAAGAGCAGATACAAGAAGAAACTAGTGGAGGAAGAAAACAAGTTCCCTTTTTCTGTATGGCCCCCCCTCCCCCCACTGGTTCAGATGACTTGTCACAAGCCTTTTTGCATTACGTTCATGGATAATGAGATCATCACAGCCTTTCTCCACATCCCGATCACTTGGCTTCTGTGCTGTGCAGTGAGGAGAGGAGGAGCCCCCTTCCCGCCATAGCACACAGAAGCCAAACGTTTTTCAGAGTTTGTAATAATATGGTGTGGGGGGTGTGGGGGTGTGACAGAGAGGGGGGAGATGTAGAACGTGTGTGAGAGAGAGAATATGGTGTGTATGTGAGGGGGGTGAGAGAGATTGTGATGTGGGAGAGAAAGTGGTGTGTGCGTGTGTGTGTGTGTGTGTGTGTGTGAGAGAGAGAGAGAGAGAGAGAGAGAGAGAGAGAGAGAGAGTAAGAGTAAGAGTAAGAGTAAGAGTAAGAGTAAGAGAGTGAGCATGGGTGTGGGTGTATACTTTGGCTCTGCCCATTTTTGTTTGGCCCCACCCATGGTTGGAAGGTGGCCCTCAACCATTGTCCCCTGAGGGAATGTGGCCCTTGAAGGGAAAAAAGTTTCCCCACCACTGGCTTATGATGCACACCTTCAGCGCCTGCTCACCTGCACCCATACACCTGTTAAGCCCAATGCCAACTCCTCCATGCACCGGGTGTGAGCAGAATGAGGACCCCGGCTCCCAGCATCGCAGCATCCCCAACAAACGTGCTAGTACAGGCCAACTGCTGCACAGCTAACACTTCACAGCCAAAATGGTTGATGACCTTCATTCCACAGAAGGGCAAATGCAGCGTGAAGACGGTCTGCACCAGGCCATTCAGAAACCCACTCAGAAGTAAGTCCCACTGAGATAAATGGCATGAACTTCCAAATAAGTGTGTATAGGATTGCAACTTAAGTTAACTTATCTTAGGACTTAACCCATTGAATCCTAGGCACAGGAGCTTCTGGACCCAACCTGCAAAGAACAAGTCGTATTTAATAGGTGCGATGCCAGCACTAAATTCAATGGTATCTGGGCTAAATTCATAAATCTCTTTAAATCCTGGGTTGTTGATGTTTTCATTCATGGGTATCTCTTGTGCCTCGCCTTGCCTTCCCATTTCCTCCTTTTCCTCCCTCTTTTTGCTATTCTTCTCTTTCTTTTCATCAACATTTACTAGACTTTGAGTTTGATCATGGGAGAGGTGGGATGTTCAGGGAAGATGGGTACAGCTGAAGTTTTACCTGGTTTTTATTTGAAATATTAACAGCAATCTTTCCATAAACTTTTGAAAATTCTTGCTGCCCAACTTCAGTCTACTTTGCTTCCATAAATGTCTGACTCACAAGTTAAACCTACCTCCATGCAGTGCAACCCGAGTTGTCCTCAGTCATGTGAAGGAAGTAGTGTATGAGTGGACACCCATGGACAGGGATGCTCAAATTGGCAAAAATCCACTCTGCACATGTTTTGCAGATTTTCTAGCAGCTTTTGCTCCATCATCCTCCCATTGACAGACTCGGAATTCACACAAATGCATTTGTGCCAATTAGCGATCCCAAAAATGCGCAACTCACCAAAAAATGTGCAGATCGCCCCAAAATGCATATTTTCACACTTTAGTCTATGGGGCGGTTTGTGCATTTTTTTGTTATTTTGCATATTTTTCTGAGGCTAAATTTGCGCCAAAAAAAATATGCAAAATAAAAGAAAAGGTCCACAAGCCCTGCGGGGCAGACTCGGAGAAATCCAAACTCATTTGAGTTTATTGTGGATTTCTCCAACATCCCTATGAATCATGGATATACAGCCAAAGCAATCTGGCAGGGATTTCCACAATCACAGTGGAACTTTTTCAAGTCACCAATGCTCGCGGGAGTTGCTTCTAATTAGGTGAGCAAATGTAAAATAAGAAATAAGAAAACAAAGTTGAAAAGAGGTCTCTATTTGTGAAGGCTCCTGACTATGCGGACATGCAGGTAAGCGCATTAAAGATTTCAAACTTGGCTAACAGTGAAGGGAGTGAGGAATGGGACAAGGTCCAGCATGGAAGAAATTACAAAACCTTTGTCTATAGGATGCCCTGATGATGACAGGGGATCTCATTCAGTCTGGCTGGCATATTTTTGTCTTTTACTTTTTTCTAGTACTAAAAAGATTTGCACTGGAAGTGAAGTGCTGCAAATTGTGACATGATATTATATGCAGAATTGCACACTTCATAAGCCATGAGTGGTATATAAATTAGAACAACTGTTAAGAAACTTGGCTGCAGTGCTTAAGATTGTGCATGTCAGGGCAGTCATTTCCAGCAAAGGTGAAAGAAAAGGAAATGAAACGAAACGAAACGAAAGGATTATAGGCACCCTAGCTGAAGGCAAACAGCTTCTAAGATTCTGAAATAAGTGTTAAAGAGACTTCACTTGCTAGGATATATGCTACGCGCATATTTCTCTTGGCCCACTGTCATCTCTGGTCAAACAGGCTTTGCAGGTTTTTGCAAGAAATCAGAGAGCTGCAAATGCAGCTCACTGGGAGTGAAAGTGGGATGAGTGAACAAGACACACCATGAGCCTGTCTGTCTCCAGCCGGCAGCTAAAAGGCTGATGAGAATAGCTCTTCATACCTGTGCTTGGGTAGCCTTCTTCTCACATCCTGGCATCTAGAAGTTCCCAGAAAGTATTCTTACTATTCTGAGATTTTAATCACATATTACCTCTGTAGCAGGGCCTCTGAGATTAGGTCCCACAAGGTCTCCCCCCCTACACACATAACACAGGAGACCATAAATGCAAATGCCACTTTGACTGTGCTTCTGGTCTGCTGCTGTACCGAACATAGGGTTGGATCCACACTTAGTCAGAGTAGACCCATTGATTTCAATCATTCTTTTCTAAGTATGACTATGTCTGGATGCAACTCATAATATATAGATCAGTGTTTTTGTAATCATTTAGCCATATTACTGAATGTAATAGTAATACACTATATCTATTTAGTACATATACACATGGGAGAAACTCTGGAGGTTGACAGCATCATGTAAATAAAGCACCTGCAAACTACCATGAGTGAGGAATCACCAACGCACAATAAATGCCTCATGAAGAAAAGCTATAAGTGTACATGACATGAGGCCAGAGAGATATAACATGCCACACACCCTATCACCTGGGTTATGGGGCTTCTCTACACAAGGCATTTATTGTGCCCTCGTGATTCCTTACTCACCGTAGTTTGCGGGTGCTTTACATAAGGTCATCATCTTCCAGAGCCTCTCCCATGCTTTCCAAGCATTTCTGTGGCTTTTTTTTTTTTTTTTAGAACGAGGAAAGTGTGCTATTATCTGATAATGGCAGAACGGACCAGAATGAAAAGTGTGTGTATTTTTGCAATTCCGCTATACTACAGCGCCACTTTGGGGTTGTGTGATGGAACATACAGAAAGGAAGAGAAAGGGGATGGGAATCAGAAGGGGGGGGGAAACCATGTGTAAAGGAGCCAACCTTAATCCCATAAAGAATCAAGAAGCAGAAGCCTCAGTAAAGTGAGGGTTAAAAGCCTCATGGAGAGAAAGAAGCCCATGGTCTCCCTATGTGGGTTTTATGTACTAGTGGTGGTGTGCTGTGATTAGATGCTGAATTATACCTTATCCTATGTTCTGTCATGGCAACATGGGTGGAGCAGCTTTCAAAATGAAAGTAGCCATTATTTTCCCCACCACCTCTAATTGAACTCAATGGGAGGGAAATGCTTTCTGCCAGGTCCAGGGCAGGTGTAAAGTTGCACCAGCAACAGGTGTGTGGCTGTTGTCTGGAGGAGTATAGGATAAGGTGTAAGTGTGCTCCTCCCTTATGCTGCCCACATATTGTCCACAAATCCACCCTATATTTTAGCTATTCCATCAGCATTTCTTCACCAGCAGAACAGTTACATCAGCAGAGTATTCCACAAACATATCTGGGACATTCCACCAGTTTATTTGTTCTGGAGCTGGCATGTCTTGCATTCCTTTGGTATAGTGGGGCTTTCGCCAAATTCTGTTGCCCGTCAGCCAGTGTAACTTGATTATGGGATTGTTCTGTTCTTCTCCAGCTTTTGTAATATGAAGACTAGAGGTGGGACATGCAAAATGTTGAAGTGGGGACAGGAGTTCTCCTGTATAGGACCAGCGCTTGGAGGACTGAGTTTGCTATTACTATATATAAGTGGGAGCTGCAATAAAATTGTGCAGTGTAGAGTGCTTCTTTTCAGGCTTCCAGATACTCCACTCCATTCCCAATCCCCACAAATAAGAGATGCAATGGAAAGAATAACACAAGTACAAATAGATTTAGAACCAACTTTAATTTTATTGACTTTCTTTATACAAAGAAAGCACCTTAAGAGAATTAGGGCGCAATCCTATGTATGTTTAGACAGGAAAAGTCCTACAACTCCCAGCATGCCCCAAACAGCCACGGCTACCTGGGGCATGCTAGGAGTTGTAGGACTTGTTGCTGTCTTAACATGCATAGGATTGGACCCTTAATATCTTATATTATTACTGCAGCCTGACTTCATTATGCAAAATATTGGAGACAATCTAAAATCCCAGTCATACGAGTATGACATTATGGCAAAGCTTATAGTTATATAAGAGTTACGGTGCGATCCTATATATGTCTACCCAGAAAAGCCCCACTGAGCTCATTGGGACATATTGGCAGGTAAGTGGTATAGGATTGCACCTTAAAGAAGGTAGACACTACAGAAACAAAGAAAATGTATACAGAATTGGTAAACTTTTATGGATTTTTGGCATGCTGGAGCACATTCTTCAAAAGATATAAGATGGTTATTTAAAATGTTGTAAATTGCATGTTTATATTTATCTGTATTTATGGATATATGAGAATTTAATCAGAGTTATCCAAGAGAGGAAATGTAAATGTTAAGTCATTTTCTATTTGTACTTGAAAGAAAATCCAATAACATTTAAATAAATAAAAAAGAGATGGGTGCCTCATACACCAACTTTGAAAGTGTACCAGGTGTTTGTGTCTCTTTGGTGATCTGGACCATGTAATGTACCAGCGTACCAGCAAGGACTATATACCACTCCGTAGAATACCTATATGAGTCTATAGCCTGACAATTTTCATAGGTATACAATGCAACCCTATGCATGTCTACTCAGAAGTAAGCACTGTTGAATTTAATAGGGCTTATTCCCAGGTAAGCATGTATAGGATTGCACTCTTAGGGCACAATCCTATGCATGTTTAGGCAGAAAAAAGTCCTACAACTCCCAGCATGCCTCAGCAAGCACTGCTAGTCCAGAATGTTAAGAATTGTTGGACTTGTTTTCTGTCTAAACATGCATAGGATTGTGCCTTTAATTGACAAATCAATTTCAGACATAGTCACTAGGGGAACCACAACATTCTTTTTCCTAATTATCTGAAGACAAGTCCATATGTGTGTGCATAAGTGTGTGTGTCTATGCATGTGCTTACTAGTGGGCATTCAGGCGTGTGTGTGTGTACGCGCACAGGTGCAGGCCCCAACTCGCCACATACACACACATCATTGTATGAGGCCCTCAGGAGCAAAAGTTTGCCCACCCTGGTTTATAATTTAGAACATACAGAATTGATACAAATATTTAATTTCTCCTAATTTATGAATTATTTTATAGACATTTTATCCTGTGATTCATACACCCAATGGTTTTTGCTGTCTAGCTCTGGGAGGGAGCTCTCTCCACATTGGTATCTGCCAAGGAACCAGTATTTGCTGCTGAAGATTCTGGAGAGTGTTTTCGGAGACATACTGTTAATGCTCGTCAGACCAGTGGAGCCTCATGGTTGTTTTGGGAGAACACAGTGACTTGTCCGCTGCCCTCGGTTGTTTTGGGAGAACACAGTGACTTGTCCGCTGCCCTCCTGCAGCTGCACAAAGCAGGGAGAGACTTGTACTGGTGGGCTGCTGCTACATTCACTTTCAAGTCAGTGTGTCTGCTGTTACTGTTGCTCTCGCTGGTGAAGCCCTGATGAGCCTCTGAAGAATGCCAGGGATGGATCCCTGCAACACAGTGCGAAAAACAGTATATATTTCCCACGGATTCTCTTTGCCCTTTGGATGTGCCTGTGGCTATTTTGAAGCAAAGCTGCTCCCTTTCAAAGGCCTATCTTGCCAAGTGCTTTTGTCAGAGCATCTTTCACATCCTTGTTCCTCAGACTGTAGATCAGAGGGTTGAGCATGGGAATCACTACCGTATAGAACACCGAGGCCCATTTGTCTTGGTCCATGGAATAGCTGGAGCTGGGCCGAAAATACATGAAGAGTATTGTCCCATGGAAGATCCCAACAGCCATCAGATGGGAGGCGCAGGTGGAAAAGGCTTTGCGCCTGCCTGCAGCAGAGCGCATTCTCATGATTGTGCCCAGGATGTAAACGTAGGAAACAAAAATCATGCCAATGCTGCTTACTACAATGCAGCCAAAAATGGTAAACATCACAATCTCATTGATGTATGTGTCAGAGCAGGAGAGTACCAGGAGTGGAGGCTCATCACAGAAGAAATGATTGATGACATTAGATCTGCAGAACGGCAGGCGGAATGTACAGCCAGTGTGTATCAAGGAATCCACTATGCCTGTCAAGTATGCTAGAGCCATCAGCTGTCTACAGACCTTCTTGGACATAATGGCTGAATACAGAAGTGGATTGCAGATGGCCACATACCGGTCATAGGCCATCAAAGCCAGCAAAAGACAATCTACATTTCCAAAGAAGCCAAATAAAAATAGCTGTATAGCACAGGCATTGTATGAAATGCTTTTACTCTCAGCTAAGAAGTCAGCCAGCATTTTGGGGGCGATGGTTGTAGAAAAGCAGAGATCAACAAAGGAGAGATTACCCAGGAAAAAATACATGGGGTTGTGAAGTTGAGGTTCAACACAGATTAACACAATCATCCCGAGATTCCCTATTACAGTGATGATGTAAACCCACAGGAAGATCATAAAAAGAGGGAGCTGCATTTTTTGATTTTCTGTGAATCCCTGAAGAATGAATTCAGTGATGACCGAATGATTTTCTTTATCCATTATCTCCCAAGATGGATGCAAGATTCAGGATGTTAGTTGTAGCTGAAATTTCTTGCTGACTTTTCCCTGACAAGGGAAGGGAAGAAAATGTTTGTTCTTTAGAGTTCCGTCCAATTTGGCCTTTGACTAAGAACAATTCTGGGATCAAGTTTATTGGTACCACAAACCCCACTGCACTATTATTTATGTATTTACACAATTTCTAGAGGGGTAATCCTATTAGTTTGTTGCAGCAAAATCAAAAAGGGGGGGGGGAGTCATGTGGTAGTCTGGACAGTGTCCACAAAAGCTTATGCCAGAATTACTCATATTTAAAATGTTAAGAACTCTTATTTAAAATATTTTTATACTCCCCTTCATCAAAGCTGATTCCTGAGCAGTTTACAATATTTTAATCCTACACTATATATGTTATACAGAACATTTAAATTATACAAAAATATGACTTATTAGAGTAACTATAACTCTGATACTGTTTACTGAGTTAGAATAAGGGCACAATTTTATGCATGTTTAGATGGGGGGGGGGGGGAAGTCCTACAACTCCCAGTATGCTGTATGCATACAACATACAGTATGCTGGGAGTTGTAGGATTTTTTACATCTAAACATGCATATGATTGTGCCTTTAAAAGATTTGTACCAATGTGTGAAACTAAAGACAAGAACTGCAGGGCTTCCTACAGTTGAGATGAGACAGTTGTCACTGTGGAAAGAGTCAGGGAGTAATTTACTAAAGACTCAGTTCTGGCAGGGCCGGCCCTACCATTAGAGTGAAGCAGTCACTTCAGGTGGCAGATGCTGGGATGTGGCAGCAAGGTGTTGGAACTTGGAAGAGAGAGCTGTGTGCCAAGTGGCCTGCCTTGTGCCCCCTAAGCTAGCCTGCAGCCTTCACAGGCAGTGGAGGATGCTGTTCCATCGTCAGTTTTGAAGAAACAGTCCGGTTGGCTTTTGCACACAGAATGGGAGAGGACACCATCTTGTTTTTCACCTCAGGCAACAAAATGTCTTGGACTGGTTGTGGGTTCTGAACACTTAGGTTGTGTGCAATTAGGTCAATCACATTTGCTGCATAGATTGTACCCTATGATAGATGCATGTGTCTGTGTTTTTGTTTTTGTTTTGAGAAGGGAGTTTAACATTTTAGGACTGGGAACCTGCTTGTGGCATGCTGGAGGAAGGCACAGCTGGCTGGAATCCTGAACAGGACTGATCCTGTTCGAGGGTGAGGACATACTGCAATATTTTTTTTGTAAGTCCCACTTGTTCTTTCTAACTGGCCAGTATAGCTGTACAAAGACTAGGTCAAAGAAAGCCAATTAATACTCATGTTTTACAGATGAGGTATATTGAGAATGAAAGATAAATGAGTATCAGTATGCAGATACTTTTTTTTTAACATGATGCAATATTTTTTTTGTATGTTGAACTATTGGAAGTAAAATATGCTTGCTGATGTACTACAAATCATGCAGAGATATACCAGTTGTTCCCAATCTACCTTTTGCCCACCTCAGTCAATGGACTGAAGTATATTGTACTGCTCAGTGTAAGAATATCCTTTTCATATAGACAATATGGTTAGACATAAACATACATGAACCTAACGAAAGACAGATACTGGAGGATTTCCTAAGGTTAAAATGAGCCAGTTGTGGAAAGAATCATGAAGACTTGGCAGGAGACTTGGTACCAGTCACCAAAGTTCTGTTTATTTAGGTCAAACTCACTATGTATTTATCAACCTTTATGTAGAACTGTGTCCTATGAAGGATTCACACAACTGACAACTCTCTTTTTATGACTGCAAGACAATCCTCATGGAATCAGGTCCTGAGAAGGGTTTAACATGTTGGGATTCTGAACTATTATGAATCTGGCACTCAGTAATCAAGTTGGTCTATGAGCCTGATGTTCCAATCTACTCAATATCATATCCCCCACATGGATCGCCATAGTCAAGTGATTACAAAAGGGTACTTTATGGCAAAACATGCAAGTTCAGCCTCAGGTATTTGCCCTTGTACTAAGAATATTGGGGGGGGGGGGGAATTAGCAGTCTTACCTGGAGTATAGTGAGTATTTCCTTCCCTGCTTTCAGAATCTGTAAGTAGGGGAAGCGATCTTAAATGTCATTTGGTTCCTCCTGGGATATCATCCCTGATGCACCTCACTATCCCAGATCCTGGGAATTGTCGTGTATATCCTAACAATGAACCTTCCTGTATTGTTTTTGTAAGCTTTCTAGCATAATGATTAAGGAAAGATGTGGAAGTTTACTAAGAAGAAATGGCTCACGGCTGCTTCACGTCAAGTTTCACAGTGTTAGCCACAGCATTCCTTTCTAGTTAGGCCTTTTCCCTGACAGTTTTCACAAGATTTGATGCTACCGCTATTAGAAGTAATATAACTATGGTTTTCCCCCCTATATGGTTAATTATTTGTCCAGTTTATTGCCTTTGTTATCACTTGATAGCACTATCATAGCTATCCCCTATAAAAACAAAGATATGATGTAGGATTAATGCGCTTCCCATGCAGTGTTTGACTGTTCTTTCTTAGCTCCTACTACCACCCTCAGCCCTATCTATCATCATCATCATCATCATCATCATCATCATTATCATCATCATCAGGCGATCACTCGTGACCGAGTAAGATTGTCTTCCAGGATAAAAGGAGGAAATTCTAAAGAAGATTGTGTAGACTCTAGCGATGGGTCCGTGAGTGACTGTGGAGGCCAATTCTAGATCCACAGCTTCCCACAGTGAGGACACAGGTTACCAGATGGAAGATGGCCCTGTAAAGGATTCATTTGACGTGCTTTTCGCTTAGCACGATTCTCCCTTTCACCTTGCATTCGGGCTTCTTCAAAGTCCATGGATCCTTTGTGAAAGGCCAACCTCCATTTAGATCATTCATGGGCCAGAGCTTCCCAGTTTTCGATGTTTATATATTGCATTTTTTTTAGATTAGCCTTAAGAACATCTTTAAACCTCTTATACTGACCACCGATATTCCGCTTTCCATCCTTGAGTTGGGAATAAAGTAACTGCTTTGAGTTGGGAGACGGCAGTCAGACATTCGAACAACATGACCGGTCCATTGAAGTTGGCGTTGAAGGATCATTTTTTCAACGCTAGTAGTCTTTGCTTCTTCCAGTACACTGACATTTGTTCGCCTATCTTCCCAAGTAATTCGCAGGATTTTCCGGAGGCAACGTTGATGAAATCTTTCAAGGAGGTGGAAGTGACGTTTATAGATAGTCCATGTTTCGCAGGCATACAATAAAGTTGGCAATACAATACAATACAATACAATGTAATACTACAATACAGCCCTATCCCACGAGGATAGGGTGCTTTGTGCAAAACAGGCACCTTGCAATTTTTGCGAGGGGGGAACTATGCTATAGAAGAGCAGGTAGGCAACCTGGTCCCCTCCCTATAGTTTGGACTACAACTCCCATAATCCCTTACTGTTGGCCATGCTGGCTGGTGCTGATGGGAGTTGTAGTCCAAAGCATTGGGAGAACTCAAGGTTGCCTTCTGCTGTTCTGTGACATAGTTCCCCCCTCACAAAAGTTGCAAGATTCCTGTTTTGCAAGATTCCTGTTTTGCACAAAGCACCCTGTCCTGGTGCATTTATGTAATTATGCTGCTTTCAGAGGTTTTTGTTCCTTGTATGAGAAAATCAGCAAACATGCTTATAGAATAGGGTTAGAGCTTCTTATACTTTTCTTTAAATGTTAGAAAGGAGATTGTGCTCTGTGATAGAATGGGTTCCCCATGCAGTTTGGGAGGCAGAAAATGCGGTATGTTTCAAGCGCCTCCTGAAAAAACACACATGTTCACCAAGGCCTTCTATGGCTTGTAAATAACTGCAATTGATCATATTCTGCTCCACCTTACTACTTTTTGTATCGTTTTGTATTGTTGTCGTTTTTAAATTGTTTTTAATAATGTTATTTTAAACATATTTATTTTGTTGTTTAGGTTGAAATTGCTTTTAATCATGTTTTAATATTGTATTTAAATGGTATTTTTAATAGTGTATATGAACCACATGGAGATTTTTAATATTAAGGGGTATATATAATTAATTAATTAATTAATTACTGGCTTGTAAATGCCCAGTTTTACCTGGTTAGCAAGGCTGGATTAAGGCATGGGCTAGCTGCCACCCAGGGCCCATAGTCTGAGCAGGCCCACCAGCATCCTAGGCCCACCTCAGAAATGTCACACATCAGGAACGGTGCAGGGCTGTTTGGCGCCCTAGGCCAAATTATATTTAGCGCCCCCCCTCGTGCCATGGGGGGGCTCCGGAGCAAAGCAGCCCTGCTCTGCAACCCCCCCCCCGCGCCGCCGCCGCCGCCACCACCACCTACCTTCCCCCCGCCCCTGCTGCTGGCTGCTGCTGCTGCTGCTGCCGCCGCCGCCTCCTCCAACGCGATGGGACCCCCGCGCTTTACGACGGGAAGGTAGGTAGGTGGTTGGCAGGCGGGCGCGCGCGCGGGGGGGGAGGTGCAGCGGCGGCGGCGGCAGCAGCGGCCGGCAAGCAGGCGGGGAGGCGCGGCGGAGGCGGCAGGCAGGGCAGGAGCACGCCGGAGGCGAGGAAGGGGCGCAGAAACTCTGCGCCCTCTTCCGCCACGCGCCCTAGGTAGCCGCCTGGGTCTGCCTAGCGGTAGCGCCGGCCCTGTCACATATGGCAGATTACTACAGCACAGTGTGTTGTTTCTGCCATGTCTTATCATGCGCTCTGCATTTACTGCTCATGTTTACAAAAAGCACAAAAGAGAGAGACTCCTTTCAATTAAAACTCTGTATTTGGTTTATTAAAAAAAAAACTTGGGCCACTTACTTGTATGCATTTGAATGGAATTTCCTATCTTTGCATGCATCGCCACAGACCTTAAAAACAGGAGTCCTCGAGAGGAAATAAGCTGCAACCCAGAAACAAATACAGGCCTGTGGCTTACACTGGCTCAGCTTGTCTGAGCGTGGAAAGCTAAGCAGGGTCAAGCCTGGTTATTACTTGGATGGGAGACCCCTCCTCTAGTTTCCTGCATTGAGCAGGGGGTTGGACTCGATAGCCTTGTAGGCTCCTTCCAACTCTATGATCTATGAAATCTATGAAAACTGTGGGATTTCACTTGGACCCCCTCATACATTGACACTGTGAGGAGGTCACGGCGGGGTGACCTGCATGGCCTCCCCCCCCCCCCGCGCGCCACCACTGTGTGCACCAACTTAAACCCCCTACTGGCCATACATTCAATAGCTGTGTGAAGGGGCACAACACGTATACTGATGTAGATGTATAGAGCTCCCCCATGCAAGGGGAACCTTGGGCCAATCAGGATTCTCCCTTGTGCGGAGGAGCTCTAGACTAGAGGTGTGCAATCGAGCCTCGCCGGGGCAGAACGAGGCCGAACATGGCCCCGCTCACGCCCCAGCGAGGCCTTACCGTTTCTTCGGGGCAGCTCGCGCACTCCGCGGAGAGCCGCCCCCGCCGCTTGATCCGGCACGCTCTCCGCGGAGAGCCGCCCGCGCCACTCGATCCAGTCCGTCGCGTCACTTCCGGTACCGGAAATGACACGATGGAACCCTGCACAGGCGCAGAACGGACCCTATGGTCTGTTCTGCGCCTGCGCAGGGTCCATTTCCAGGCCTGAAGACGCCGAGGGAGGTTGGCAAACTGTTCGAGCTGCGCGCAGCGCCGCTCGAAAAAAATGGGGCGGGGAGAGGGGGGTGGAGAAACAAGGTTCGGGCGGCGCGCCCAGCCTTATTCCACGTCTACTCTAGACATGTACATCTGTAGGTGCATAGGGTCCTACAGATGTAGGACTTCACAAGGTTTGCTGAATGTCTAACTGGCACTCATGGCAGTGGCAAGACAACACAATCCCATGACCCCCTCACACATTCTGTCAGGGCATGAGAAGTTTCAAATGAACCTTCCTTCTGTCTCTGGGCTGCAACTTGTCTTATCTCTAGGAGCTTTTCTACATGAAGCATTAATCATGTGCTCATCATTCCCTACTCATGGTTGTTTACAGGTTCTTTAGATGGAGTCATGACCTTCCAGTTTCACTTCTGTGTCTAATAAGCACTTTTTTTAGAGTAGGGAATTGTGGGATTTATTCTGATTGCAAAAGAAGCCACTTATTTCACTTGTGTATTTGTGCTATTCCGCTATACCATAGTGCCATCTAGAGGTTATGTAGTGGAAACGCAAGAAAGGAAACGTTCCTTGTGTAGTGCTCGGATCTCAATTCTGTGACAAAACTGAAAGTAGATACAGTGGACCAACAGCTGATTAACAGCCTCATGTAGAAAAGCTCTAGGGCTCCTGTTTTTGGCATTTGATAGCAAAAGACTATAGCAGATTTGGAAAAGGAGTGCAGTGGAAGAGATATCCTGATGAAAATTTGTATGTTGTGCCTAACCTTTCACCCAGAATAAAGTTTGAAGTTTATTTATTTATTTGTACTATTTGTACTATTTTCGTACCACTAAATATTAAGAAAAATCCCTTAATGGTTTCCATATAAATATTAAAATCACATTTAAAATACAAGTTTAAATACAATACAATTGTTGAAGCCCTTTGAAGCCTTTTATGTCATTATTGTCCAGCTCACAACTGAATTCTGCTGCAAGCATGAAAAGTCCTATGAGAAATTTTCATCCCATTTTAAGTTCCTCACAGAATGCAGTTCTTGCAAATAAGGTCTTCTTTTCAGACAACTTCACTCAATGGCATGCATGGATGTCAGAGGGTGGGAATAATAACAGCAGACCTGCTCCTACGTTAACATGTGAGTATGGATATAATGCATGAATAGGGCTTAGAGTCTTTTGCTTCCAAGATAGCATGGAAGATAGTGTTCCACTAAGAACATTGTGGAAGATATAAGATAAGAAGATAATGCTATCTGACTGCTAACAGATATGTGGATAACACCCAGTTCATTCTCTCCCTTTCATTGGACTCAGGTCCTTCTTTCTCAGGGTGCGTGCTTCCCAAAAGGCTTTTATTGTGCAATCTCCCTGCCTGATTAATGGAATTTTAGAGCCTTTCTAAACGAGGCATTTATTGTGCACTCATCATTCCCTACTAACAGGTGTTTACAGGTTCTTTAGCTGACGATGTGACCATCCATTTTTGCTTCTGTTTTCAAAGAGGACTTTCACAGAGGTTTTTTTTAGAGCAGGGAAAATGTGGTATTATTTAAAGAAAGTGAAAGAAAATGCTTTTTCCACTTGTGTATTTGCTCTATTCCACTATACCACAGTGCCACCCAGAGGGTCTGTAGTAGAAAAGCAGGAAAAGAAATGCTCCTCATGTAGTGCTCAGATCTCAATTCTGTGACGAATTCTATGACGCGGATTAACAGCCTCGTGTAGAAAAGCTCTTACGGAGGTTCTAGATTACAACATTTTCCACTAGTAACCATCCTGCGTTTTCCCACCAAAAAAAAAAAAATCTGTTAAGGAAGAATGTATTTTCCTGCATAATAGCTGCATGATATATATTTTTAATGGTAGCAGTAGGAGCCCTCCATCTGGAAGCATCCTCGGTGCTTGCTGGCTGTGGAAGTTCACATTTGTTCATGCTGTCAAGAAGATACAATGTTCTATGGGCTCTATCGCACTTCCAGAAATCCTGGATAAATCAAGCATTCCATTGACTCCACCCTATATACAGGCATAGCGGGAAGTTCCGATTAAACCTGACAATAACATCCTGGCATTATAACTAATAAACATGATAAATAGGGCACTCATGAAGAAATCTGATCTCTAGTTTCTGAAGTATTTTGCTGAAGACTAGGCAAATTGTGGAATAACCTTACTTCTGGCATTTAATGCCTAGTTACTAGAATTATTAAAGACACGAGAGAACCCCGAGGCATCAAAAGGTTCTTCAGGCAATATCATGGGAAGAGGCCATCTCCCCTTCATCTGTAGTCAGCTTGGTGGAACAGGGGAAAGGCAACAAGGGCATGTGTAACAATGGGAGAGAAAGCTTTACCTCAAATATACTATCTCAGCACCCAGAGTCTGCAGCCAGACAGCGATTCCTGTTAGGCAGTGCAAGGTATCCCTCACAGATATTCTTCCCTGACTAGGGTTCCCAACCGCAAGCACAGGCCGTACATGTGCACGGTTGTACATGTGTAGAGCCTGTTCTCTTATACTGAACTAGAGTGGCCACGTACACCTCAGCAAAAGAGGAAATGAGTCAGCAAAAGAGGACACCAATTTGCATAAAATTTGCTCATGCTAATGTATATGTACAGATGCAAATTGAGAAATAATTACTATGATTTAAGTATAAATACAATATTTATTTGTTCATTTGTTTATCAGTCCACTGCCTTTCTACCAATACAAATGGCACTCAATACATCGCCCCGTAGTGGGGAAGGCTGTGACCGGGTGACCTGTGTGCCTGCCCAGCCTGCTGTCCAGGCGCCCACCGTGCGAGGGCAACTCCCAGGCTCCTGCTCTCCCTCCTTATGGCTCTTGATCTTTAAACCAGACTTGGACTGGACAGCCTTCCAAACAGAGGAATGTCCTCTGACAGCCCTTCAGATAGAGGACTGTTCTTTATAAAGTACACTGAAGTCGGAGAGGACTTAGGCATGGGACCAGCAGGTATGCTCTCACTCCACCTCCGCAGATTCACAAAACATGGACAGAATGCAAGAATTGTGCTTTTATTTGCAACTTAGCCTATATGTTTCAATAGCAGGTCTCCCACCGATGCTCCGGAGAACCCTCCTAAAATGTGTGACATATTTTTGGAAGTATCTCTGTGGAATTGTTAAGATGTAAGCCTTGCAGAACACACATTTTTGCAATGAAGAGCAGCCAGCTGAATAAAATTTAATTAGCAGTGACCAGCATTTTCACTGTCCCTGTGAAGATTTACACTGTATCAGTGCAATTGGCATATAGCCCTTGAGAATCAATTTAATCACTTGGTTACGTTTACACTACAAAGACTCAGGGGATCTGATTCTTCTGGGATATTCCACATGGAAGAGGTCTCTGAGAGCCATTATATCAATATAACCTATGCTTCGAGATCAGGAGTTTCAAGATCACTTAATCACTCTCTTGGCTTGGTCAAGAACAGCCTTCCAGAGATCCCCCAGCAAAGGTACATATTATACCAACCACCATTATCCATGTTCTTGAAGATACTTCCACATTTCATGTTCTTGAAGATACTTCCACATTTCATGTTCTTGAAGATACTTCCACATTTCATGAAGGCTGCAAAACAAAGGTGAGTTAATACTATATTTACTTTTTAAATGTATTAGCTACTTCTTCTTTTTTTGCAATAGGCAAACTGGGTGCTATACATGGGGGAAACTGATGTTTTACATTCCAAATCTATTGCAGAAAATATGCCTTAGGGTGCAATCCAGTGAGGCTGCCTGTAACCCTCCGAACTCAGAGGATTATGGGCATCCTATGCAGGGTGGGAGGAGGGAGGAGGTGACCTTTGCCTCCATGCTCCTCCCACTCTGCAAAGCAGCTAGACAGCTGACTATGGCCGTCTAACTGCGGCGCTTCAGAGGGAGAGGGAAGGAGGCTGAAGCACCACCAGGATACATCGTATCTTGGCAGTGCCGGCCTGTTCCCTTCCCCATGTCACGGAATGCCCCCTAAACTCCTTCTCCGAGGTCACTCTTGTGACCTCAGAGAAGCAGCCAGCATGGTTCCTTCCATGTCAGCTATGAGGGGAGGAGGGTGCACTGAGCATGGATCCCCAGCTCCAGGTTGGATCTATTTTTCAACCTCGGAGCTGGGAATCTGAACGATCCTATGGCCCTCTAGATCAGTGGTTCTCCAACCTTGGGTCCCCAGATGTTTTTGGCCTACAACTCCCAGCATCTGGGGACCCAAGGTTGGAGAACACTGCTCTAGATGCTCCGTAGGTGCCATAGGATCACTCTCCCTGAGTAACACACAGCTGGTACATATATGTAATTTATGAAAAACTGGATCAAGTGGCCTTGGCTACACTAATACTAATGGGGTGGGGGAGAGATTTTAGCATTTTTAAATGTATAGCAACAGCTGAGCTATTTTGATGAAACTTGGAAATAAGACACAGCACCCCAGGCCAGTTCATGCATTTAGCCAAGCTGCCAAAGAATTGGCTTTTCATTTCTACTATACAGATAGCCATCCAGTGTGATCTGGACCTCAATGTTAGCACCCAATTGCATAGGAACATAGGGAAGCAGTCTAGTCTGGAGTCTTTCCAATCCATACCTGAAGATGCCGGGGATTGAACCTGGGACCTTTTGCATGCCAAACATGAGCTGTACCACTGAGCTACTGGAGGGCCAATTCATGTGACCCTTGCCACCCCACCACCCTCAAAAAAGGAGGGGAAGATTGCACAAACTAGGCTTCTGCTTGATTGGCGGCTGATGTAGACAGAACATTTTGCACTAAATGTCTCCTATTTATGTATGGAAGGGAAGGTGTTTCATCTTCCACACTACTGCAGTGCCACCCCTGCCTAAGCCAAGACAGTGTTTTCAGCATTTTAACCCTGACGGTTGTTATGATTACTGGAATGACTTACTTAATAATTTTCGCTGTCACTTAGTATCTTGGGGCTGATTCATATTCATAAGGACAGTAACTTTATTGCAGAGATCTTTCATGGAACCCATGTTTGCAAATGGATTTACCATATAAATCTTTGCTCCACCACCAAGTGTCCAGGAAGGTACATTGTGAACCCATTCACAAAACTGGATTCCTTACTGATGAATTCCCCCCCACACACACACACACACACCCTTCTACAACAGCTCTCATTCATTTCAATGGAAACTAAGTTCCACATAAGGGGATGCATGAATTGAACCTATACCACTGGAAAGGGGGAAACACTGGCTGGGCTCACACAACACTTTAAACCCACAGAGGTTCTGAAACCTCTGTGGCTTTAAAGTAGCCCGAGGCCCTGAGTAATGATCGGGCATTACTGGCCATCTCCACTGCCTTCTTCCCTCATCGGTCCTCCTGCAGGTATCCCAGGGTACACCACAGGAGCACAGAGTCCCCCCCTTCCCAAAGCTGTCATTTGCACTAATCTCCCCACCCCCAGCACAGGGGATTCCCTCTAGTTTTGCTACTTCCCAAGGTGCTATTGACTTGGGGTAAATGGCAAAACTGAGGGGACAGTTGGGGCTTTCCAGCACTCCCCCCAAAAAAACCAGGGATCCTGTGTGGAAGGGGGGATTTGAGGGGGTGCCCTCCCAACCACCTTTTTTGCAGGATCTTGGGGGGGGTTAGGGGGGCCTTGTGCCTCTGCGCTACATGATGCCAGCGGGACATGATGAGCCCCCAAAAAAACCCTGAAGATCCTGCTGCAAAGGGTGCTTTCCACTCCCCCCAACCTTTTTTTTTTTTTTAATGTAAAAGAAATGGGTAGCAGTCGGCTACAAAGTTCCAATTTGGCAAGGACACTGTGTCCATTCAGACAAGTGTTCATGCCAAATTGGAACTTTGTGGTCCATTGCTAACTATTTCTTTTACATTAAAAAAAAAAAGTTGGGGAGTGGAAAGCACCCTTTGCTAGCCCCTTGGCAAGAGCAGTAGCCCTTTTTTTGCCCACTCTTGCCAAGGGGCTCTGTGCCTTTTTGGCTTCTCAGCGGGTTAGCCTGTCATCTGGGTTCAGACCACATGTTAAACCTACTAGGGTTTTCTTAACCCTACTGCAAACCATGGCGTAGCAGGGTGGTTTCTAAGCCACACCAAGTTGGCTTATGCGCCATCACGCAGTGTTCAGACAACACACTAAGCCACTCTGCCTCTTAACCTACTGTGGTTTAGCGTGTTGTGTGAACCCAGTCACTGTCTCAGAAGAGCTCTTTGTAGAGCTCTTCTACATAGAGCTCTGCAAGTTATGATTGAGATAGGGATGACATCCTAAAGTTCACTCTGCCCCTCCAAATATTCAGTTCAATCAGCTGTGTCCAGACTTCATTGCGTTGTACTTTTCTCTGCCCTCCACCAGGAGCAACCTATCAGTCCCACCCTGAGAGCTCTGGATTGAAGACAAAGTTCCTCTTACTAACATCTCTCTCTCTCTCTCTCTCTCTCTCTCTCTCTCTCTCTAAATTACAGATCAGACTCCATCAACAAACTGAATTTTAACATATCAACAGACAATAGGTACAGCACGGAATGGCTGAGGAAAACCACACAAAGGTGACTGAGTTTGTGCTCTTGGGATTAGTGGACAGTCCTAAAATGAAGCCACTGTGCTTTGTTGTGGTATTAATGATGTATTTAGTCACCCTTACTGGGAATCTTGGGATGATAATGTTAATCAGAATTGACCCTCAACTTCAGAATCCCATGTATTTCTTCCTCAGCCATTTGTCCTTCTTAGATTTTGGATATTCCTCAGCCATTGCCCCTAAAATGCTGGGGAATTTTTTAGCAGAGAAGAAAACCATTTCATACACAGACTGTGCTGTACAGATGTATTTCTTTGTCTTCTGTGCAAGTACTGAATGCATCCTATTGGCAGCAATGGCATATGACCGGTATGTAGCCATCTGTAATCCTCTCCTTTATATGGTTACTATGTCCCCCAAAATGTGTGCCCTGATGGTGACTGGATGCTACCTTGTTGGTTTCATCAACGCAATGACACAAACCATCTCCACCTTTGCACTATCTTTTTGTGGCTCTCGTGTCATCAACCATTTCTTTTGTGATGTTCCCCCTTTGTTAGCTCTTTCCTGCACTGACACAAGCATCAATGAAATGGTACTCTTTGTATTTGCCACAGTCCTGGGCATTTTCACTTCAGCAGAAATTGTGATGTCATACACATTCATCCTGTCTGCAATCATGCGGATCCGGTCAACTGAAGGGAAACAAAAGGCTTTTTCGACATGTGCCTCACACCTGGTGGCTGTCACTATCTTCTATGGAACAACAGTCTTCATGTACCTACGACCTAGCTCTAGCTACTCCATGGACCAGGACAAATGGGCCTCTGTTTTCTACACTGTGGTGATTCCCATGCTGAACCCCCTCATCTACAGCCTGAGGAACAAGGAAGTGAAAAATGCTTTGAGAAGAATTCAAACACTGGAGATAGCTTTCTTGGGGGGCATGAGAAGCTTATAAGTACTGACAAATAATAAGTCATATGAGCTAAGGGGGTGACCCAATGCACTACAGTAATACCTTGGATTGCAAGTAACTTGGTTTGAGAGCGTTTTGCAAGACAAGCAAATCTTTAAATATTTATTTTAAAAAATTTGACTTGATATACAAGCGACGTCTTGCAATACAAGTATTGTAGTATGGCTTAAATTAAAAATCTCTGTACAAATTTTTTTGGGGGGATTTCGTTTTGATATAAGAGTGTTTTGGATTACAAGCACATTTCCGGAACGAATTATGCTCTCAATCCAAGGCATGACTGTATATATATATATATATATATATATATATATATATATCCCCATGACATGAAAACTGGTAAAGCTTAACTTGATGACTTGAACATCTGGGATTAGTGAAGGAGGGTTTATTGAACTGAAGACATAGTTCCCAAATAAGAATGCAACACACATTAAAAACACTATCCTGACTTAAAATCTATACCTTTTTGAATTAATGCAAGACATGCATGTGTGTAGATTTGCACCTAAGAACTTACCTTAGAAAATGTGAAAAATATTGCGGAAAATTGTCCTTTATTTATTTATTTATTTGTTTGTTAGGAATAGGAAAAATCGTGGTTAGCAAGCCATGGCTTCTTAGCACAGCTGGGTTCAGACAACATGATAACCCATGTTTCAGCAACAACCCACACTCAACCCGTACTCAACCCTTGAGTGTGGGTTATTGTGTTGTCTGAACCCAGTCAATGAAAGGAGACAGAGACTGGGTTCACACAACACTTTAAACCCACAGATGTTCTGAAGCCTCTGTGGATTTAAAATTGCCTGGGGCCCTAAAGAATAATCATGCACAGCAAGGTTCCCTGGCCATCTCCACTGCCCTCTTCCCTGCATCAAATGTTCCAATGCTGAGTTCCTAGCAACCTCATCATCATACAACTCTTAAAGTACCAAAGTGCATAGTTGGATACCTCTATTAGGACCAACCAAAATTCCTAATAAAGGTATTGTTCCAACTATGGGGTGGGTTAGGGTGGTTAGAATATGGGGTGGGTTAGGATTTTAAAATTTTATACTGTTTTTATTCTGTTTTGTTTGATTTTCTATTGTACATCGCCCAGAGTAGCCGGGTTACCGGCTAGATGGGCGATCTAGAAATACCTTACAACAAATAAATTAATAAATAAATAAGCTGTGGATTTGGGGGGGTTCATTTCTCATGGACCAGCATGGCTACTTTTGTTTTCAATTGTCTGTTTTTTAAATTACCAAAGTTAACAATCCCCAGGGTTCTCTCTAGATCAAGATATTGGAACTCTCTTCAGGGTGGATAAGGCAGGTTGAAGTAACAGAGAAAGGAGAAAAGCAAAGCAGAAGGAGAGAGAGAATGAGAAGGATATTTATTTATTTAAGGTATTTATATACTGCTTTTCAGACTGACCTCACAAAGTAGTTTACATGAAATTATTAAAACAATTAAAAAATCAATAAAATTATGCAATGAAACAAAAAAGACAAACAACAATTTGTCTTGGAGAAGCTGATTCTGGTTTCTATCCTCTCAGGGCAACATGGGAATCTTCTGGAAGTCCTGCCCGGGATGGAGGGATCTCCTGGATGGGGGATTCTGCTAAGTAAAGTTAACTTAAAACTCCCTGTCAACAAAGGGGATCCTGCTCTATTCTGTCTCCCTAGACTTGGCTCCTGATAATTCTGTGTACTTTGTTGCTTGAACTGTGCCTGTATT
Organism: Shinisaurus crocodilurus; assembly: GCA_021292165.1. Lineage (NCBI taxonomy): Eukaryota > Metazoa > Chordata > Lepidosauria > Squamata > Shinisauridae > Shinisaurus > Shinisaurus crocodilurus. The sequence continues at coordinate 192,287,700 of CM037876.1, read as the reverse complement.
CTACATCTCAAATGGGGATTAATGATACAAAGTCCACCATACAAGGGTGTTGTTGACTATGAAAATGATGGTAAACTTCCTTGATTCAATTTGATTGAGGTCTTGCTTTGTAGAAATATATTTGTTTGGAAAACCAAAGAGGATTTTAAATGTGGCTAGGGTGAAAGGGCCAGATTACACGTACGCTTCCAATAGCTGTTAAAATATGTTCTCTAAACAAGAGAAGTGTTCTGCAGTTCTCATCAGAACATGTCTGGGCAAGGAAAATGGCTGCCTCAATCAAATCTGGCTACACCTCTTCTGGTTGGCTGGAAAAGAAGGTTATTTTGGAGGGCGGGACTCTTTCTATTGGTCTGTGGAATGGGGCAAGACAGTACAGAGTCCAGGGTCCCTGCTCGGCCAATCAAGTTAGGGGTTAGAATTGCCCCCTGTGGAGTCATTTCTGTCCCCGTGTATGGCAGCTGTCAATAACCTCTTCCTAAGGGGTCATGAAGACATGAGGAGTTAATAGATGGGTCATATGAGCCCATCAGATAATCCCTCCATGTGGGAGAGGACTTCCAGGGGTAGAATTTCCAGGGATGGGGTTGGAAATGACCCCTGTGTGGTCACTCCCAGTCCTCCACATGTATGGCAGGGGTCTAAACCATCTTCCTATTGGTCCAGAGGGGCATGATGAGTTCGTAGAAGCATTGCACAACCCCCATCAGGTGATTCCTCCATCCAAGGCAGGAATTCCGGTGGTGGGGTTTCTGGGGATCGGACTTCTGGCATGGGTGGTGCTAAACCACCGGTCACATGTGAATAAGGGGTGGGGCTTAGAGTTTAATGTGAGGTAGCCTTTTTCAATACTCACCTGACCTCAGCTCTCCGTCTCCCACTACAGGCTCACCAGAGTAAGTCTAAGGTCCTTTACTTGTGCCTCACAGGGTTAGAGTTCAGGAGGGAGGAGGGAGATGTTCCCATGAGCTGCATGAAAAGAGGGGCTTTTGCTTTTGAATACTTGCCCGGAAGCTTCAGGAATGGGCGTGTCCTGGCTTGGCAGGAGGATCAGGAGAAGCTACCTACACACAGTGTTCAGTTTCTGTTGTGGGTGAAGCAATATCCACATGAGACAAGGCAGGAGGCAAGGCTGGAGGCAAGCCTGGACCTTGGTGACCACGCTGCATGCAGTGGTGACTGGAAGGTTCTCCCCTAGGCAGCTGTCATTCCGGTGAAGGACCACAGTCAACTCAGGCCTTAAGAAGCCTGGCAGATCTTTGAGGACTCTTTAGTTTCAGTTTGCCTCTTGCTTCAGCAGCTGCCTCCCTGAACCATATATCTTTTTTCAGTCCTAGAAGGCAAAGCTAAGCAGGGTCAGGCCTGGTTATTATTACTTGGATGGGAGACCCTTCCTCTAGTTTCCTGCATTGAGCAGGGGATTGGACTCGATAGCCTTGTAGGCTCCTTCCAACTCTATGATCTATGAAATCTACGAAATCTAAAAGGACAGCCGAGCATGTGTGCACTAAGGAAGATTGGTATTAAATCAACCAACAACTTCGCATACATTTCTGCAGTTAGAGTGTAATCTCAACTTTAATCCTTGGGGTTTAGCATAGGTTTCCTACTATGGTTCATAGAAAGAGCTTCATTTAAAGTATCATTAAAATAACTGCAAAATGTACAAAAGTGTCAAAAATTAAATTGCCATGCTATCAATACTCCTGAGATCTCGTGGTGCCACATCCTTGAGAGGTTATGTCCCAAGAGCTAAAAAGGTGCATATATAGCATTTTCTCTGCACAGCAACGATATTTGAATTCAGAGAAGAAAAGTAACAGAGCCAAAGGTATGTTAAATGAGCTTGCCTTTTTGTTCAGAGGACTAGAACAATTTTATTTTCTAGTTTAATGGGCTAAACTAGAGCTCCTTTGTAGGAAGAGTAGCAATACTTATGCCCCATTTGAATTGTTTAGCTCAAGGTCTTAGTGAACTTGCAATCTCTTTGCAACATGTATATAAAAAATGATATGCAGGCTGAGATTATGGAAAGTGAACAGAGACATTTTGGGGATGGAGGAGTCACAGTTCCAGTAAATGACACAGCAGAGCTTTTTTCCTAGTATTGAGCTGAAATCTGCCCACCAATTTCCTGAAAGCTTTCTTCCCTTGCAAAAGAAGCTTTGCGGGGGAGGGGGTCATTTTCAGGGTGCATTAGAATTTCTTTTGAATTTCTTTTGGTGGTGTTTCTGAGCTTACTGCATCATTGTGAGGTGACTGAGTGTGTGTGTGTGTGTGTGTGTGTTTTCTATTCACTCTGCAGCCTCCCCAGCTGCCCACATTTCCTTATCAGAACAAGCCCAATGGAAGGAATTACCTCAGGACATCTTCCTCTGGGCTTTAATTAAAGCCCAGGATGCTGCAGATCACCACAAAGTTGAATGTACAATGAAAGACAGGACACTCGTACGCAGGCAGACCCCCTCGGACACCTCATAACCAAAGTAAGTGCATGAACTCTGCACTGAAATTTCCGTCGCCTTCAAAACAAAACAAAATCCAAAAGCATTTCCTTTTCTATCACACTGAATAAGCGTGCCTGGAAAAACACAGCCCTGTGGAGAGGTGCGCTTGGCTCGTCTCAGCTGCTGCAAAATGTAGAAAGTAACAAAACTTTCCTGGGCGAGACCAACCGTTTATCAAAGCCTCTGACTGAGCTGCGGTGGGTGGGTGGGTGGGTGGGGGAATTTAGCAGCACAGGACAATTGTAGTTGCCTGTTTCACCTTCAGTTCCCAGAAGTCTGAGGGAAGCCCCAAATCAGTATACCTTATGCCCAGCTTGACTAATAGACTTAGGGAGCAATCCAAAGAGGCTGCCCATAATCCACCAAACTCAGAGGATTATGGGCATCCTATGCAGGGCAGGAGAAGTCCAGAGGCCAAGGCCCCCTCCGTGCTCCTCCCGCCCTGCAAAGCAGCTAGACGGCCAATTTCAGCCAGCAGTCTAACTCTGCGGGGCTTCAGAGCAGGACGGAAGGAGCCTGAGGCCTTGCTAGGACACTTCTTCGTATCTTGGCAGCACTGGCCTCCTCCCCTCCCCTCCAGCCCCTAAAGCCCTTCCCCGAGGTCACACTTATGCCCTGCACCTTAGAGACACAAGCACGGTTCTTTCCAGGCCAGCAGTGAGGGGTGGGGGAGGGTGCACCGAGTGCAGGTCCCCAGCTCCAAGGTCCCATAAGCTTGCTGGGGCTTACGGGAGCCGTAGTCCAAAATATCTGGAGAGCATCAGGTTGCCTCCCTTTGATGAAGGGGATCTCCATGAACTCATTTTGTTCCGTTGTGGTGGTTTAAAAAAAATAAAAAATAAAAAATCGCAATGTGATGCAAGCAAGCGCTGCTTTAAATGCCACTTTTGACGTGTATTTCCTTAATCAATTCTTACTTCAAAGAAAAGAGAGGAAATAATGCTTGGCTGGAGGAAGAGAACTATTTGCACTTGAAAATATTCCACCATTCCACTTAGAACTTCAAAGAGAAGAATTCACTGAGGTGAATACAGGCCTGTGGCTTACGCTGGCTCAGCTTCTCTGACTCTGAGTGTGGAAAGCTAAGCAGGGTCAGGCCTGGTTATTACTTGGATGGGAGACCCCTCCTCTAGTTTCCTGCATTGAGCAGGGGGTTGGATCTATGAAATCTATGAATAAAAGTTAGAAAGGAGGCAGACTCTACCGTGATTGGTTTGAATTGTTGTGGCGACTGAGTTCACCTGCAGACTTCGTAGTGATGAATGGTTTAATGTGTGAATAGTTCACAAACTAACTTAGTAGACGGACGGATGGATGGATGAAAGGAAAGTATAGAATCAACAGCCCATATCATTTCCTGATGCAGCTCGATAGATAAGGCTTCAGTGGCTGATTTCTAGCCGCTGAGCATTGGTCCACAGGGCCTACTAAAACTGCTTGTTTCTATATAATTCTACTGCACTGCACCTTTGGATTTGCACCTGCCATTGCTTCACCATCACAGCTGCTGATCCATGATTTTTCTGTGCCTGCTTTATTTAAAGGCCTGCTACCGTTCTTTCTTCCCAAAAGTCAACTGAGCTCTACCGTCCAGCTTCTGTCTGTCTCCATTAAATAACATATTGGGAAGAGATGCCAGATGGCAATGAAACCACTGTGACCCGCTTTGTTCTCTTGGGGTTTGTCAGCAGCCCAGCAATTCAAGTTGTCCTCTTTGTGATCTTTCTGATACTCTATGGCATGGTTCTGCTGGGGAACATTGGGCTGATGGCCCTGATCAGAACCAGCCCCCAGCTCCACACCCCAATGTACTTCTTCCTCAGCAACCTGTCATTGGTTGATCTCTGCTATTGCTCCGTGATCGTCCCAAAGATGCTGGCCAATTTCTTGGCACAGAAAAAGGGCATTTCCTATGCTGGCTGTGGACTGCAGTTTTACTTCTTTTGCACCTTTGCTGACACAGAGTCTTTCATCCTTGCCACAATGGCATATGACTGGTACGTAGCCATCTGTAACCCACTGCTTTATACTGTTGTCATGTCCCCAAGGATCTGTATCCTGCTGGTTGCACTCTCTTACCTTGGTGGTACATTGAGTGCCCTTGCCCTTGCTTTGAGTGCCCTTGCTTTGCCTTCAGGCTGTCCTTCTGTGGCCCAAATGTCATCAACCACTTCTTCTGTGACCTTCCGCTGCTCCTGAAGCTCTCCTGCTCAGACACTTCCCTCAATGAGCTCCTGCTCTACACTTATGGGAGCTCAGTGGAAATCATGTCTTCGGTCATCATCCTCATCTCCTACATCCTCATTATCATCTCTGTCCTGAAGATGCACTCTGCTGCAGCAAGGAGCAAGACATTCTCCACCTGTGCCTCTCACTTGACCTCCGTCATCATCTATGAGGGAACTCTCCTTTTCATCTATTCCCGCCCCAGCTCCTGGTACTCCCCCACTTCTGACAAGTACATCTCTGTCTTCTACACTATTATTGTCCCTGTGCTGAACCCCCTAATCTACAGCCTGAGGAACAAAGATGTGAAAGATGCCCTGTGGAGAACAATAAGCACTAAAGTCTTTGCTCACTGACACTCAGGAGCCTCATAATTGAGGAAGGATGGGAAAAAGTAGGGGAAAACACTACACTGAAATGTCACATATATCAAAAAGGCACTGCTTCTGAGGAAATAAAGGAAATAAAATAAATTATTTTGAAAATTATTTTGGCTGGTTATCAAATCTAGATAGACGTGCAGTTCTTTTTTAAAACAGGGTCACGGAATCATAGATTCTCTCAGGAGAAAAGTAGCCTTGAGTCTGTTCTAGAAGCAGCACCATCATGTAGGATTAGGGTTTGCCTCAACAGTAATAATCGGTTCAAGGAATGCACCTAACTCCCATGTTGTGTAAACACCTAGGAAATCAAAAGAAACATGTGACAGGAAATGAGGAAACAGTCTTTTTCTCAGGGTATGGGATAAGACACAGTTTTTGATCAGATCAGTAAAATGCCAGCCTATTAAGTGGACCACCTATGAGAATCTTTGTGAATGGGAAAGGAGAACGGCAACAACCCTGTATCAGGAGCGAGATCTAATTCGGCACACTGTACTTGTATTTCTGAAGTGATTTTATTATTCTAAGCCAGCTTTCCCCAACCTGATGCCCTCTAGATTTTTTTTACTACAGTGCCCATCATCCCTGATCTTTGGCCCTATGGGCTGGGGCTGATGGGAGTTGCAGTCCAAAAGGAGCCAGGTTGAAGAAGGTTGCATCTAAGCAGTGTTACTTAACTTTCAGAAGGAGGAGTGGGGTTGAATGTCAGGTGTGTTGATCCAACACACCCGAAACCCCTCGCAAGCCACGTAGGGAGAGCCCCAATCCTGCATTGGTGCTAATCCAAATTGAGGGCTGGAGTCTAGCAAGATCAACAACAAAACTGTTGCAGGGAGGGGGGGGATTACATTATGCTACTGTCTCCTCTTTGTGGTACTTTCCACCCATGTCTGGTTTAGTGCTACAGGGCTTAATCAGCTAATGTGGCATAGTGGTGAGAGTGTTGGACTGGGACTCCGGGTTCTATTCCCCACGCAGCCATGAAACTCACTGGGTGACTTTGGGCAAGTCACTGACTCTCAGCCTAACCTACCTCACAGGGTTGTTGTGAGGATAAAATGGAGAGGAGGATTGTGTAAGCCGCCTTGGGTTCCTTGCAGGAAAAGAGGCAGGGTATAAATATAATAAATAAATAAATAAAAATAAAAAGATGGATGTAACCCACCTTGGATCCTTCGAATAGGGGACAGGCAAGATTAAAATTGCTAAATAAATACTCCAATGAGATACTGCATATAATTCTAGTATCAAATGCTCTAATCCCCTTGAACTGAAGGGCTGAAACAAGAATACAGTAATACCTTGGATTGCAAGTAACTTGGTTTGAGAGTGTTTTGCAAGACAAGCAAATTTTTAAATATTTATTTAAATGTTTTTGACTGGATATACAAGCGACGTCTTGCAATACAAGTACTGTAGTACGGCTTAAATTAAAAATCTCTGTACAAATTTTTTTGGGGGAATTTTGTTTTGATATAAGAGTGTTTTGGATTACAAGCATGTTTCCGGAACGAATTATGCTCTCAATCCAAGGCATGACTGTACAGGAAAATTAACACTTACCTTTGTGAAGTAGGGTAAAAAGAAACAATAGTTTCAGGGCTTCGTTACATTAGGCTTTTAACCCATTATTTTACCAAGGCTTCTGCTTCCGGGTACTTTACAGGATTATGATCAGCTCCTTTACATATGCTTTTTTCCCAGGGGTTTTCTTTCTCTGCCTTCCTATATGTTCCATTACACAACCACAAGGTGGCACTGTGGTATAGCACAATTGCAGAAATACACATGTTTGTTTTAATGCAGTTTAGCATGATAGACAAATAATAGCTCACTTTCCTCACTCTAAAAAAAAGTGTGGAAATGCTTGGAAAGCTCAGGAGAGGCCTTGGAGGACGACGACATCATGTAAAGCACCAGCAACCTACCTTGAGTGAGGAATCATGAGTGCACAATAAATGCCTCATGTAGAAAAGCCCTTAATTGTTTCATTCTATCCATCTGCCACCAGAATGATCATCAGATCATTGCAGAAACAGGTTCTATAAAGTCCTTTAAACAGAAACCTCTAATATGGTGATCAGGAACACTGAAAATAACCTCTTCTAACAGCACAATCTTATACATCTCTACTCAGAAGTAAGCCTCATGGAATTCAACCAACAGGACTTTCTCCCAGATACATGGTGTAAGGTTGCAGCCTAAGGGTAGGTTAGTACTTTTAGGGCACAATCCTGTGCTTGTTTAGACAGAAAAAAGTCTTACAACTCTCAGCATGGCTGGCTGAGGAATGCTGGGAGTAGTAGGATTTTTTTCTGTCTAAACATGCTTAGGATTGCCCCTTAGAGATCTGTAACTCATGTAACCAAAAAGGGACCTGAAAGCAATAATGGAGCTCTTTGTCTTGATATTCTCCAAGACATTAGTGATCATAGGGAAGTCAGGATAATGCTTCATGTACCATCTGCTGCAAAAAAGAAAGAAAGAAATTATCTCAGGTGGCAGCCATGCTCACTAGAAATGGCTTGCAATTTAAATGGAATAAAACGTTTGATCTGGGATTTGTGAGTCACTGATTAAATATGTATTGGTTGTTGAAAATGTGGGGTGTGAAAATTGTTTGTTGTTATTTTTAATGGATGAGAGTCCTGGTTGTAACTTCGGGTAGATGTATTTCTGGTCCGATTTCAAGCTCTTATACATAACTTGTCTGAACTTTCTGCATAGCACAGTTCAATCCTGATCTTGGCTAGGAACATTGAGTATTACAGGAAAACCAGAGAATACTCAACTAACCCAAGGGAGAAATGTATGTTCACATCTTCTCACACCAGTGATGGAGCTAATGCTTGTAATTCCCAGCAGCAGTAAGAAACATAGAGGTTGTTTCAGACAGTTGCCTCCAGTAAACCTCAGAAGGGCTCATTAAACCATTGAGTAGCTACTACTGGAAAGTGGAATGTGTTTCTCAATTAGTGAGGAAGAATGTCACTAGTCCTAGTAAGCAAAGACACTGGGAGGTCTAATAAATAATAATAATAATAATAATAATAATAATAATAATAATAATAATAATAATACTCCTGAGAAACCATACCATGACACAGCAAATGCAATTCTGCAGTGTTTTTTTTAATATTGCATACAAACTACAATTGCACAATGCTTGATGGCTCAGGCTATCATCACAGGAACGATCAATCAAAGGAGAAATATAATTCAATCACTTAATCCTACTGTACATGATCAGTGTTGTACTCTACTTTCACTGCTTAAGAGAAAGATCATGACTGATTGGCTTGGCCCAAGCACCTTTGCGCAGACCACAGAAGAAGTAAACTCTGCTGATTAAAGTGCTATTGTCAGTATCATGGACACATATGTCTTCATAGCCAAAACTGAAATGATGTAGTCCTTCAGGAAACACACGGCAGTACCCTTCCTCCCAACAGCCAACTACTCTGTACCTAATGCTAGGTGTGTTAGGCTGAAGAACATTGCATTAATGTACACCACGTCACCACGAATGTGATCCAATGGGCTGCTGTTAAATGTAATGCTGTTAAAAGTAATGTATTTCCCAATAAATGTGTCCCAAAGCCTCTGTATTCCTCCAGCAGAAAGATCAAAGAAATTATGTGGTCTGAGGTGACATCTTTCATGCAGAAAAGCATGTCATCTTGCATGATTGGAGGGTTTCTTGATACTGAGGCACTTGATAAGTAAGATACATGGCTAAGAAAGATGGAATTCACAGTCACACTATGGTCATCCACGCTCTAGTAACCTCCCATTTGGATTACTGCAATGCATTATACATGGGACTGCCTTTGTAAATGGTCCAGAAACATCAGCTGGTCCAAAATAGGGCAGTATTAACACAGACTGCTTGATATGAACGTATTTCACCAGTGCTTATGATCTGCACTGGCTGTCAGTCTGTTTCTGAGCCCAATTCAAAGGGCTGGTATTAACCCAAAAATCCCTGAAAGACCATCTCCTTCCATATACACCTGCCTGGACCCTAAGATCATCCTCAGAGGCCCTTCTCCTGGTGCCTCCACTGAATGAGGTGAGGCTGGTGGCTACTAAGCAGAGGGCCTTTTCAGTGGTGGCACCGCAGCTGTAGAATGCCCTCCCCAAATAAGCTCACCTGGCACCTATGTTGTGGTCTCTTCAGTGCCAGGTGAAGACCTTTTTATTTTCCCAGGCTTTTTAGCCCTTTGGTTTTAAAAATTGTGTTAGTGCATTTTTAGATCTTTGCGCTGCTGCTGGCTCTTATCTTGGTTCTTACTCTGGTTTTATTCTGTTTAAAATATATCTGTGTGTTTTTAATTATGTTTTTTAATTATGTTTTTACTATGTTATTGTATTTTGTGGATTTAAGTTTGTTTTGTGAACTACCCAGAGAGTTTCAGCTAATGGGTGGTATAGAAATGTAATGAATAAATTAATAAAATATGAGCTGTGTTTGCCATCAGCAAAGACCCTATGCAAAACCCATGGTTGCCTATAACATCAGTTCAGCATATCAAGGCCAATGTTCCACCTTGTTTGTTTGTAGCTGGTGGGTTGGAAGACATAAAAGTAACAATAAGAAATAAAGGTCTGAAGAAAGGGATATGTAGTTGTACTTATAAATAAATGGCCCACTACACACATTGATGCCATGTGAGCAAGAAAGCACTCCTATTTCCAGAAGCCTGTGGTACAAAGTCTGTGGCAAACAGAAAGCAGACAAAGCACCAATCTTGTGAAAACTGATGTGAGAACAGCATGACCAGAAGGGAATGATATGGCCAACACTGTGAAATGTGATATAACCAGCCATGAACCATTTGGGTGTTCATTCGTTCGTTCGTTCTTTCTTTCTTTGACCTGGTTCACATGACACAACAACCCATGGTGGGTTGTCATGTCGTCCAGACCCAGCACAGTTTCTGCAGGTGGCTTATTTTTCCCCCGAACAAGCCACCCTGAGAACCCATGGCTTGATGTAGGGGTTGTTTGACCCACAATGGGTTGTCGTGTCATCCGAACCCGGATGACTGACCCCATTGTGGGTTGTCAGGAATAGCTATGGAGCTGTTTGACAAGAGTAGCAAAAATCCCTTGCCACCCTTGCCAAGCTCACCCGAGCCACTGCCAGTGATAGCCACTTCTCCAAGTGCTCAAGGCAAGCAGCACTTCGGAGCGACTGACACTGGCTCGCTCTCCCCACTGTGATCGCAAGCCCTTTTGCGCTCACTGTAGCATCCCCACCCCCTTTTCCCTTTCTATTTCAGAGATCAATTTTCACGATCTCCAAAGTGACAGCCACTGCTCCTCCAAAGTGCCCAAGCAGCACATTGGAGGGCTGTCAGTAGTTCCCCGCCTTTAAAAAAAATTGCCCAACTGAATGTGCACAATTTTTTAAAAAAAAAATTTAAAGCCAGTTTTCTAGAGTTGCCCAACTCTGCAACTCCAAATAGCCGAAATGGGAAGACTTGCCTGGACAATGTCCTGGTAAGTGCCTCCTGTCAAAATGCAGCAGGCACCAACCATGGATATTGACCCAGAGAGCCTGCAAATAGGTTATTTTGTTACTTTGTGTTCACATGACAGCTGTCAAACAGAGAGCTGTCAAGAGAAAGCAAAGCCATGAACTTGGTACTTATGCTCATATGTGGTGGAGCTGTAAAAGCGTATTGGATTTTTGGAATAAAATTTTTCAGAAATTATTGGTATTAATGTGGAGGTCTGTCCAAAATTAGCATTGTTATCAATAACGGAGAAACTTCTGTGCTCACAAGAGAAAAAGGAACTAATTGTAAGTTTATTAGCGGCAGGGAGATTATTGATTGCAAGGAATTGGAAAGTTCAACATCAGTATTTAATAATAGACTGGTATAAAGAGGTTTGGGATATTGCTTTAAATGATAAACTAACATGTAGTATTAAATGTAAAAGGGGACAATTAAAAATAATTTTAAGGAAATATGGGGGTCATTTTTAGATTATGTTTTAGTAAAGGGGAAAGGGAGTAAGCCATGTCATGATATGATGTATTTTTGGAATATAGATTAATAATGGATTATGTGGATAGAAATGGTTTTGGTCCCGGGGTGACGGGTGCACCTGTAGTGTATGATTTGTAGGTTTATGTGTGTTTTTTTGTATGTGTGTTCTTTTAAAAAATATAAATAAAATTTAAAAAAAAAAAAGAAAGAAAAGAAAGCAAAGCCATGAAGGTTCTTTTCTCACAAAAGGGGGTGGTGACTTTTTTCCTCCTTTGAAGTGAGATCCTCAGGGTTTTTAGTGTTGCCAGTGCCCCCACCTTTTCCTCACTTTCCTGAGACTTACTACTCAGGAAAGTGAAAATCATGAGGCGGCTCCCTTTTCGCAAGCACTTCTTTTGACAACTGTCTTTCACAGCTTTCCTCAGTCATTACTTAAATCAGTGCTGCCAATATATGCCAATACTAGAATCATCTATGGAGCCACCATCTTAACCCATCACCAGTATCTTTTAGAATGTATTTCCCTTGAGTATCAATAATCGTGTGACGATTTCATATCTCATGAAGGAAATTATTATCAGATAGCCATGTAACACATAGAGGACAAACACAACTGATTTCCTTCTGCTTCCTGGATTGTCCCACTGGATTTGTTGAGAAAGCAAACAAAGTACAATTTATGGTGCGATATTCCATCATCGGCTGAGAAGGGAACACACTTTGACACTTTGGCAGAATCCCTGAGAGTTGCCAGTGATTGGTGAAGTGGTCACTGCCATTGACAGGAACCATAGACTCCCAATTAAAAAGGTCACAACAACAAAGCAGGGAAGTTAATTATTAGTAAATACAACTATACACACACACACACACACACACACACACACAGAGTATCTGGGGTATTCAGGTACATCAGGGATAGTGTCCCAGGTGGCACCAAAAGACATTTAAGATCTCTTTCCCCACTAACAGATTCTGAAATCAGAAAAGAAGCTACTCACACTGTATTCCGGGTAAGTTTGCTAATTTTGTACAAGGGTAGGTACCTAAGGCTAAACTTTCACATTTTGCCACCATAAAGTAACATTTTGCAATCACTTGACTGCAGCAATCCATGTGGGATTCAATATTGAAAGGTTGGAACATTACGATCTCAGACCTCATATCCACATACAAGACTGCATAATAGTCCACTATTCAGAAGACTATAAAAATACATTTTTTATTTCATTTTATTTAAATTCAGATATTATATGCTTTAAAATTAAATAATTGTTTCCCCTAAAACTTGGGTTGTTCACTGTCTAGCAGTTTGGAAATAACACAGGAACACATAAAAATGAGATAGTGGTTTCTACTCAGGGAACCCAGGTACACAGAAGTATACTAGTTGGTAAATATGGGGGGCAGGGTGGGGTTAATTTGTTAAAAAGCAAAAGCACACAAAAAAGCAATGATCTGTACCTTTCCAAACCTATGTAATGTTGAAGACAATTGAGCCATGGAATGTTGTGGGCGTCAGCTGAAAACAAACAAAAAATGAAAATGGAGAGGGTAGTGAATTGGTCAGCTAGTATCCCTACCAGCTTCTAGTACCCTGGAAGGGAGGATTAGAGTCAAAAGGAAGTGTGCCACGAGGTTAAAAATAAACTCCCCTTCCTAGGCTATATGGGGAGGTTTCAGGAAGGAAGGAAGGAAATGGGAAGGAAGGGGGAAAGATACCTTTTCTCATTAAACTTTCTCCTGGCTGCTATAGCAGGAAAAGGTTTCAGGACAGTGGAAAAGAAAAAAGGTATCATTTTTTTCCTCCCCCTGCACCCTCCTGAAACTTGCCCTGATCACCGAACAACACCACACAACTTCTTTTCTAGGCTCTCTAGAGACCAGAACAGGAGTATTCATGTCAGGGCCTGGAAATACACTGCAACATATTGTTCCGGAATGCTCACTTGTACTTTTATAACAAAAACAACAACATTTAGCATAGTGCTTTAGTGAGCATTCTTCATTTACATTATCTCAGTAAATGGAATAAATTAATATTATATGTATTGTCCTGAATCATAGTTTTGTACAATCTAAATGTTCTGGTTAGTCTGGTTGGACTATTGCAGTGGAGCTTCTGGTACCAAGCTGGATGGAATTGTAAAGAATACAAATCTTCTTTCCTTCCTTTAATAGGTAAAAGTCAGAAATTTCAGATATAGTGAACTTTCTGAACCCAGCATCTATCGTGAAAAATCATGGATAAAGGAAATCACTCAGTCATCATTGAATTCATTCTTCATCACAGATAATCCCAAAATGCAGCTCCTTCTTTTTACAATCTTCCTGTTGGTTTATGTCATAACTGTAACAGGGAATCTCGGGATGATTGTGTTAATCTGTGTTGAACCTCAATTTCACAACCCCATGTATTTTTTCCTGGGTAATCTCTCCCTTGTTGACCTCTGCTGCTCCACAACCATTGCCCCCAAAATGCTGGTTGACTTCTTAGTTGAGAGTAAAAGGATTTCATACAGTGCCTGTGCTATACAGCTATTTTTATTTGCTTTGTTTGCAGATATAGAGTGCCTTTTGCTGGCTTTGATGGCCTATGACCGGTATGTGGCCATCTGCAATCCACTTCTGTATTCAGCCATTATGTCCAAGAAGGTCTGCAGACAGCTGATGGCTCTAGCATACTTGACAGGCATAGTGGATTCCTTGATACACACTGGCTGTACATTCCGCCTGCCATTCTGCAGATCTAATGTCATCAATCATTTCTTCTGTGATGAGCCTCCACTCCTGGTACTCTCCTGCTCTGACACATACATCAATGAGATTGTGATGTTTACCTTTGTTGGCGGCATTGTAGCAAGCAGCATCGGCATGATTTTTGTTTCCTATGTTTACATCCTGGGCACAATCATGAGAATGCGCTCTGCTGCAGGCAGGCGCAAAGCCTTTTCCACCTGCGCCTCCCACCTGATGGCCGTTGGGATCTTCCACGGGACAATACTCTTCATGTATTTTCGGCCCAGCTCCAGCTATTCCATGGACCAAGACAAATGGGCCTCGGTGTTCTATACGGTAGTGATTCCCATGCTCAACCCTCTGATCTACAGTCTGAGGAACAAGGATGTGAAAGATGCTCTGACAAAAGCACTTGGCAAGATAGGCCTTTGAAAGGGAGCAGCTTTGCTTCAAAATAGCCACAGGCACATCCAAAGGGCAAAGAGAATCCAGTGGGAAATATATACTGTTTTTCGCACTGTGTTGCAGGGATCTATCCCTGACATTCTTCAGAGGCTCATCAGGGCTTCACACCAGCGAGAGCAACAGTAACAGCAGACACACTGACTTGAAAGTGAATGTAGCCCACCAGTACAAGTCTCCCCCTGCTTTGTGCAGCTGCAGGAGGGCAGCGGACAAATCATTGTGTTCTCCCAAAACAACTGTGAAGCCTGACTGGCCTGACCAGCATTAACAGCATGTCTCTGAAAACACTTCCCAGAATCTTCAGCAGCAAGTACTGTTCTTTGGCAGATATCAGTGTAGAAAGAGTTCCCCCCAGAGGTAGACAGCAGAAACCACTAGCTGTATGAATCACAGGATAAAATACCTATATAACAACTGATAAATTAAGAGAAATTAAATATGTGTATTGATTCTGCATGTTCCAAATTATAAACTGGGGTCGGCATTTGCCCCTGAGGGCCACATACAGTGATAGGTGGTGAGTTGCGGGCTGCACCTGTGAGCACATACACACACACCTGCATGCCCACAAGTAAGCCCATGCATGGATACACACACTCATGCACATGGACACACACCCATGCACTCGCACGCACACACCCATGAACCCCAAATCACGCTCCTCAACACTACCTATTTCAGTGCACAGAGATGGGGAAGTTTAAACCTTCCCCCGCCTGTACAATGAGATCACTTTGCATCTCCCCGTGACAATCAGCTGGGGCGGGGGTGAGGTCCATGATTTAAATTGAGAAGTCCATGCATGGGGATTGCTGTCCCCATGATGCACTGTGTCTTCCCCAACAGTCTGCTGTTCAGCAGTCAGTTGGGAGGAGCACAATTGTAAGGTTGTGCAGGGATGATACTCCTTGCATGCCCTCTTCCCCAGCACAGCCATGCTCCCGATAGCTGTTTGACAGGATGTCAGGAGACCAATTGTGCTGAGGGAGGGGTGTAATTCCCTCTTTCCAGTACAACTGCAGAAGCAGCAATGGGGGGTGTAATTCAGGGGGCCACCGCATGGTTACCTGCAGTGGGCAGCATAAGAGGTCTCCAAGATGGGCCATGTGTGGTATAAACTATATAATAACATGTTGTAATTCAGGTATTTCACCCAGATATTTTATGTGTGTACCATTAAAGAGTGGCATATTGTCTGTGACACTATTCTATTTGGGGGTGGTGTAATTCATATGTTATACTTCAGGCCCCCAAAATGCCTTGGGCTGGCCTCATGACCCATTATATCCCAAAGTGTGGGAGAAAATAATAATATACTAAAAACAGAGGACCCTTTAAATATTTGCATCCTTATGCCAACTTTATCTCTGTCCGCCTTACTAAAATATTTGTATTTCTTCTGGTTTGGTGAAATTTCATCCTACATACCAATAATAGTGAGTTCATTCTCCGAGTATGGATCTATATGTAACCATTCAGCACCGTCCAAGCACAGCAAGATATCAGCAGCAGGATTGGGGAAGCCCAAAGATTTGTAGAAATGCAAAAACCCTTTGGGGGGGGAACCTCCAAGGGGAGGGGGTGCCCCCAAACAGTGCAGTGATGACTAAGCACGCTCAGTAGCCATGGCATGTTGACTGACTGTTGCAGGGGGCGGGGGGATGGAAAACCGTGTGTGTGTGTGTGTGTGAATGGAATGACGTATACTGGGAAAGGACCTGGCTGGCTGGAACAGTGAACAGGCGCACTCCACACTGACATTTTGCTTCAGGTCTCATTTGTTCACTACTGTTGTATAACTGGAAGTTGCTAATAGAGTGCTATGTATTTTGCTGTGTTGTGTCCCTCTGTGGAGGCTCACCATCAACAGATCACTTTGATGAATCCCACTGGATTTCCTTGGGCAAGTCTCCCCCCTCCTTCAGACTAACCTAGCTTACAATGTAGTTCTGAAAATAAAATGAGGTGGAGAATATTTTGTACCCAGCACTGAGACCCTTAAGATAAGGTGACAAAGAATCTTAAGCGGACAATGCAGTCCCTCTGCTGCTTGCTTGCCTTCCTTCCATCCCTCCCTCACCGAGCATGCTGCTCCATATGTGAGATTCCCTTCCATCAATCCCCTCTGCTACCACCATTCCTCCATCATGCACAGAGCTAGACGTGTTCATTTTCTCTCACATGGGATCATCCATTAATTTTGGATTGTGTGTGGCCCACTAGGCACTGTCATCCGTGTGCTCGGCTGAATATCTACTACACGAGTTCCCTCTGAGAGAAACAGCTATGACCCAAAAGGCCAGCGGACTCTTGGAGAGCCGACTCTTGGGTGTGGCTGGCTAGAAAGTAGAGGCATGTGCAGCAGGCTGGCAGGCCTCATTTTCTAAGAAAGTTTGTTATGCTCAGCTGCTTCATCTACTGGAGGTCTTTGTTGAGAAAACCAGAACAATACAGGCGCCAGCCTGCCCCTCCTGTGAAGACATGTTGCCGTGTTTTTCAAAGCCCTTGCAAAGAGACCAACTGGTGGAACACTTCTCAGTCTGCAACATGGATGTTATTTTTTTTTCTCCTTCAGAAACAAATTTCTTCCAAAGTACAGTGTGTTCACACCACATGATTCACTGTTTGTGCTACCAGCATCCACCTGTAGTGTTTGCATTGCATCATGCATCTTTTTTCAGTTATTCTAGTCTTTGAGGTTGTTTGCCATGAACCATAGTTCCCCTTAGAAGCTGCTATGGTTGGCCTGCAGTGGCCCACTCAGCCAGACCATACTGACTCCATCTTACACAAATCCTAGAGGAAGAAACCAGTCATCCCAGCCCCAGAGGAGAAAGTGGCTGCAAAGCAGCAGACAGGCAGGGCGACATGCACTGGGGAGAAACTATGGTGGAAGAAACGGGGGAGGAACCACAGCAGCGGGGAAAGCAACCAGGGCAGTGCAGGGGCCCCTGGAGGGCATCTTACCCACGTGCCCCCAAGCCTAGCAGTGCCCCTTAGTTCAGCATCCTGTTTCCTGCAGTAGCCAACCAGCTGCCTCAAGGAAGTCCACAAGCAGGACATAAAGGCAATAACCTTCTCCTGTTGTTGATCCCAGCAAGTAGTATTCATTCAGTAGCGCAATTCTAAGCATCCTTAGACGGAGAACCAAATGTGTTATTGTTGTTGTCATCTGTCCATAACTTAACATTGATGCATCTCAGTCAACAAAGACTGGTGAAAGTACATAAGACATTAGCATGGTTTATGTCCATGCAGCATGCAGAATATTATGGCTGGCTTTCAGTTTAAGAAATAAAAAAAACACAGATGGCATCCACTGCTGTACATAACTATTTTTTAAAAACAACTTTTATTGACTTACCATGAATAATACCACATCAAACATAATAAAGATCAATGATACAAACAAATAGAAACCGAGTTCCCATGCTTGTCTTTGTTATACCAAGTCAGGCCATTGGTCCATCTCTTCAGTATTGTCCATCTATTTCAGTATTGTCTACTTTGACTAGCAGCAGCTGTCCAGGGTTTCAGAGCCAGAGATGCCAGGGATTGAACCTGGGATCCTCTGCTTACAAAGTGCATGCTCTGCCTCCCAACTTGGAAGTGGACCAAGTGCCCATGGCCCACTTCCAGTTCATAGATTCATAGATCATAGAGTTGGAAGGGGCCTACAACAAGGCTATCGAGTCCAACCCCCTGCTCAATGCAGGAAACTAGAGGTGGGGTCTCCCATCCAAGTAATAACCAGGCCTGACCCTGCTTAGCTTTCCATGCTCAGACAAGCTGAGCCAGCGTGAGCCACAGGCCCGTGAATGAAGCTTACATATCATCTACATTTTGTGTCTGGTTATTCTGTGCAGAGGGGGAAATATTGGGTTCCTTACAGGAAAAAAGGTGGGGTATAAATATAATAAATAAATAAAATAAATAAATATTGTCAAGAGAATAAGGTTTGGACTGGTGGTCAAGGGATGCATTTCCTGGGCTAATGTTCTCCATGCACTAGCAATCTACCTGTTTCTTCCTCAACAGAGTTTGACTAGGAGAGCTTGACGTGCATAGATATATCCACTCACACTTGCCTGCCGTGAACTGGGATCATCTGAGAAACAAGGCAAAGATGAGAAGTTTTCTCTTTCTTCTACTAACAGGCAACAAAATCCACGAAAGGACCTTCCCCCGAGCACGCGCAGCTGTGGGCGGGGAGAAATTTGCGGACGTGGGGGAAGAGAGTCGAGGCTTACCTGTTGACGCAGGTAATTAGCCAGCATGGGGGCGGGGCTACAGGAGCCAATATTAGGCCCTGCAGCCCCAACCCACACCCTCTTTGTTCCTTGCAGCTTCTTTCAACTGGAAGAGGATCTCTGCCCGACCCTATCCTCATCCCTGAGGACCACGTGGCACGTTCGGCTTGGGAGAAGGGATCCGGGTTGGAGGGTCCTGCTGAGGGGAATCAGACATTGTACTAATGTTTAAATAAAATTCAGGCGTTCTCGTGCCTAAAAGGGGCGGCTGAGGCCTTCCCCTCTTCGGCGGCCAGGCGCAGAGATCGGCCCGGCTGGCACAACTTTAATGCCCCGACCTGGGCCCGGGTATGGCGGCACGGCCGCCGCACCCGGGCTGGGGCCGGCAGCGGCAGCAGCGCATAATCGCGCTGGATGTTCTGGGGGGCCCTCCTCCTCACCTATTCGCCTCTTCGGGGACCCGGTATGGGCCCAAGTTTGGGGAGGACGACTGGGCTGGGGGCTTGTGGCGGCTGCGGCGTGTCGTTGCACTGAGATATTAAGGGGGCTGCTGAGGCCCCTCCTCTTCACCCGGCCGGGCGTTGGGAGCAGCCTGGCCAACGCAGCTTCTGGGGATCCGGCCTGGGCCCAGGCGTCCCCGTGCCTGAAGGGGAAGGGGGTGGCTGAGGCCCCACAGCTTCGCCGGTCGGGCGTCGGAATCGGACCCGCCGGCGTGGCTGAGGATAGCCCCGGACGGGGCCAGGGCAGGACAGCGCGGCCTCTGCGCCTGGGCTGGGACTTGCGGCGGCTGCGGCGCGACTTGGCGCCGAGATTGGAAGGGGGCTGCTGAGGCCCCTCCTCTTCGCCGGCCGGACGCTGAGAGCAGCCCGGCCGAGCAGCTTTCTGGGGATCCCGCTGGCCCCGGGTTGGGAGACGCGACTCCCGCCTGCCCAGGCTGGCAGTGGTGGCGCGTCCCACGCCTGATGGAGGGGCGGTCAAGGCCCACATCATCGCCGGCCAAACGCTGGAGTCGGCCCGGCCAGCGGGCCTCTTCAGCTCCGGCTGAGGACTTGTGGCGGCGCGGTGCGCTTGGCGCGAGTAACGGAAGTCGTCGCGGCCGAGATGGCAGGCCGCAGCGGCACAAGCCTCGTGCCGGATTACAGGGGGACTGCTGGTGCCCTCCTCTTCGCCGGCTGAGCGAGCTGGGGGCAGGCGGGGCCGGGCGCCTTGAAAGACCTGGCCCGGGATGGGGGGAGGGATTGGCGCGGCCCCCTGCCCGGGCGAGGGAGACAGCGGGGAGCGCCCTGCGCCTTGGGGAGGATCGGGGCGGAGGAAGCTCCTCTTCGTCGCCGGCTGGGCCGGTATCGGCTCAGCTGGTGTGGACTCGGATGGATCCGGGCAGGGTGGCATGGCCTCCCCGCCCAGGCTGGAGCCGACAGCGGCGGCGCAGCCACGTGCCAGACTGGAAGGGGGAGCGGGGGAAGCCCCTCTTATTCGCCGACCGGGCGCTGCGAGCGGCCCCGGCCGGCGTGGCTTTTAGGGCTCCGGCCTGGGCCCGGACGGCTCCATCGCCTGGACCGGGACCGGCAGCAGCGGCGCGCCCTCAACAATCTTCTGAAGATATGGGTCTGTCCTGCTTAAGAGATGATCTAACCTATGTCACTGCGAGGGCTGCAAAAAAAATTATAGGAATGCAAATTAGGGGGGAAATGTGTTGGACTTAAAAAATTATTGAACTATTTTAATTCCTGTATTTGTTCCTTGGTATCAAAACTCTGATCTGCCTGTGACCGTAATAAAATTCAGTCATTCAATCAATCAAATAGGTCTGGGATATTTAAAACTTGATGGCTGCAGGTGGAAATATACAGTGAACCCTACATGGCGATTAATTCGCATTCTTATTCTTCACCGCTTTGCTAAAGTTATTACAGCAAATCATTGAAATAATAATTATTATTTTAATTTAATTAATTGATTAATTTTAAGTTGATTAATTGATTATTTAATTAATTGATTAATTAATAAATACATAATACTATAATACATAATACTGTATAATACTATACAGGCCTGTGGCTCACGCTGGCTCAGCTAGGCCGAGTGCAGAAAGCTGAGCAGAGTCAGGCCTGGTTAGTACCGTTCTCTAGATTGTCATTTTCGCAATATTAAATTTGATCCATCCCAAACTTTGAGAATTTTCCAGGCTTAAATTTAGTTCATTCCAAATTATGCACTTTACTGCACATTTCTCATAATACAACAATTTAGTCTGCATGTTGGTCTAATATATACAATTTTGCAAGCAAAGATCATGCCCCATAAGGGTCAACCCAAACCAGGCAACCAGGCCAGTCCCCCACATGGACTATGACAGTGCCAGGTTCCCAAAGAGCCCCAGCCCAATTAAATTAGAGGCACTGTTGCTTTTGCCATACATCTGCCCACGCAGGGCAGATGCCGATTATATATATCACGTTGTTAAATAGGGCCTCGGCCTATGGGATCTTCCATCTCATGCTCAGCACTTGAACAAGTCAATCAGATGGGGAGACAACACAGGGCGGCAGTGGGCTTCCCTTAGGCCAGAGGACAGGCTATGGGGCGTTGGAGACCTAGGAATGAATTCTGCCAGAATCCCCCAAAAGCTGCTACCAGTCAATGTCAACAATACTGGGCTAGATAGACCAATGGTCTGATTGGACTTTGTAGAAGCCCGAGTGCAATGTGAAAGGGAGAAACGTGCTAAGCGAAAAGCACATCAAACGAATCCTTTATGGGACCATCTTCCATCTGGTAACCTGTGTCCTCACGGTGAGAAGCTGTGTGGATCTAGAATTGGCCTCCACAGTCACTTACGGACCCATCGCTAGAGTCTACACAATCCTCTTTAGAATTCCCCTTTTATCCTGGAAGACAATCTTAATCGGCCATGAGTGATCGCCTGAGGATGATGAGTATAACGCAGCTTACTATGTTCCTATCCCTCCCCCTCTCCTGCTAGTTATTGTAGATCCTCACATGTTCACATTTCTATGAACGATACTGCGGCCTCTGTTTCTTTATTTCAGAACGGTCAGGGGCCAGACCAATAAGCGTATTGGTGCGTGGACACTCCTTCGTTTCTGGGCGGCTTGAAGGGCTGTAACTCCATGCCAAGGAACCCAGCTGCGAAGCGAACAATGGCGGACATCCACTGGTTGGGATGCCGCGGCTTGCTATGGCAGAAACTACTGACCACCCTGTTCTGGGCTGGCTTTAATGAGCGACCCCTGCACCGGTAGGTGCTGCATCTTGGGGGAATTATCTGGGATTACTCATGGGCAAGGCCTTAATCCTGCAAGTGCTTGCAGACTCTCGAACCATCAAAGATGGCCTGCAGTGCAGATTGTCTGACCATATCCTGCCATGATACTGTGGGAGGGGCAATCCCCGCACCGGCAGGTGCTGCATATTGGGGGAGTGATCCAGGCTAAGGGGCGTTGGCGATCTCAGGCCTATCGGTCTAACACACGGGGAGGGGCCATAGCTCAGTGGTAGTGCACATGCTTTGCATTGAGAAGGTCCCAGGTTCAATCCCGGCATCTCCAAGTTGGCCTAGGAAAGAATTCTGCCAGAATCCGGTGTAGTGGCGAGAGTGTTGGTCTAGGACTCGGGAGATCCGGGTCCTATTTCCCGCTCGGCCATGAAACTCACTGGGTGACTTTAGGCCAGTCACTGACTCTCAGCCTAACCTGCCTCACAGGGTTGTTGTGAGGATAAAATCGAGAGGTGGAGGATTGTGTAAGCCGCCTTGAGTTCCTTGCAGGAAAAAAGGCGGGGTATAAATATAATAAATAAATAAGCTGCTACCAGTCAATGTCAACAATACTGGGCTACATGGACCACTAGTCTGATTTAGTATAAGGCAGCTTCCTATGTTCCTAACCCTCCCTCTCACCTGCTAGTTATGGTGGATCCTCACATGTTCTCATTTCTATGAACGATACTGCGGCCTCTGTTTCTTTATTGCAGAATATTCAGGGGCCAGACCGGCGCGTGTTTTGGTGCGTGGACACTCCTTTGTTCCTGGGAGGCTCGAAGTGGCTTGCTGTGGCAGAACCTACTGACCACCCTGTTCTGGTCTGGCCTCAAGGAGCAACCCCCGCACCGGCAGGTGCTGCATCCTGGGGGAACGATCTGGGATTAATGAACAAATCCCGCACCAGCAGGTGCTGCATCCTGGAGGAATGATCTGGGCTTACTTATGAGCAAGGCCTTAATCCTGCAAGCGCTTGCAGACTTTCGGACCAACAAGGATGGCCTGCGGTTCAGATTGTCTGATCATATCTTTCCAAGCTACTGTTGGCGGGGCAACGCAAGCTCCATGATTATGAACTAAGCAGCCAGAAGGGTAACAAAAATGTTAAAAGGCGGGGTGGGGAGGGTTATTCTGTACCCCATCCTGAGATTGTGTCAGCGTGGAGGGAGCTGTACCGCACCGACGAAGTGCTTTTGGCTGATGAAGGCAACAATGTGTTTCTCAAGGACCTGCAAAGGGCCCTGCTGGAACTTGTTCCGGGCAGGTGGGGGAGAGGGGACTAAGCAGGCGCTGGTCCCTCTCTGTGGCGGGTAAGTGTGGGTTAGGGTATTGATAGGGTGAGGTGAGCATACCTGGCACCATTCAGGTGACAGGCGGTTTCAGGAGGCCTCAGATTGATGGGTCAGTAGGCTCAGTCAGCTGAGGATCAGGAACGCCTGTGATGCCTTTGTTCTCGCCAAGCTTGTTGTCGTGGGACTCCGAGAGGGGGCGACGCAACAAAGGCTCCCAACACTGTAAAGTGGAAAATGGGGCGGCGGCGGATCCAATGCCACCTTCCTGTTTTGGATGCTCCGCCCAACTGGACAGTTGAGCGGCCTAGGAGGCCAGATTAGAATAACCCGCACTCCATCCCTTTGCAGTTCATTGTATGTAAATAAATGTGGCCCAGTTAAACACCAAACAAGTGTCTCCACTCTTCATTTCCCCCCTACGTTCGCAATGTCCTCTGCTCACTACTTTGGAGAACCCTGCCTGTGTTCGGTGGACTGTCCTTCAGTGAAGTGGAACTTAGAAACCTCCAATTCCCCCCTCCCTCAGATGCACTAGATGGTTAGTCAAAGTCAACCATTTCCCTGATTTCTTAATCTGTTTAGTAAATACATGATTATGGGCTTGGCGAGGATATGGTGGCATCTGAAGTGCCAGACAGCAAGGAAGATATGACTGTTAGGGAACAATCCTATTCATGGCTGGCTGGGGAATGCTGGGAGTTGTAGGACTTTTTTCTGTCTAAACATGCTTAAGATTGCACCCTTATTTTTGTTTCTCACTATGAAAGTCAAGCAATGTTCCCCTCCCTTTGCCTATTAAAACTATAAGCCAGTAGCGAGGAACTGAATTACATGAAGATATGAACATTTAAGACAACAGTGGTGGTGTTTATGCAGTCCAGAACCTAGTTGCTCTCACATGCATATTTGGACTGGGTTGTTGATAAAATATGGACTTGAAGAGGTCAAATATGGAGGCCAGAATGCCAGATGACTTCTCTGTTTGTTGCTACCCTATGATGTGCATGTATAGACTTCAGAATCCTTCCATGACAGAAAATAATTATGACAGTAACATGAACTGTACTTCAGTACAGACTGAATCCACATGAAAATAGTCACCCTTCCCCTTTATTTATTTATTTATTTATTACATTTTTAAATCGCCCATCTGGCCGGTCACCCAGCCACCTTGGGTGATGTACACTTCAACAATAAAACAGACATACACAACATAGTGCCCTCCAGATGTTTTGGAGTACAACTCCCAGCATTCCTGACTATCGGCCATGCTGGGTGGGGCAGATGGGTGTAGAAGTCAAAAACATCTGAAGGGTGCCAGGTTGGGGAAGGCTGATATTGGCAAAGTGTTAGATTCTTCTGTTGGGTGATTCAGGAACTAGTATATTACTTCTATGCTGTTTATACACAAAGGACAACTTTCCAGACCCAGTTCACTGCCTTCCCCTATATACATCAAATCGACCCCTGAGATCTTCTGAGGAAGACTTTTTGGTCATTCCAGCATTTGGTCACTCAGGATTTCCCTGACTTGTAATCGACCATGACACTGCTCTGTTTTACTGCTTTTCTGTAATGGTTTTACATTATTTACTGTTTTATATTGGTCTAATATTCATTTTTATATTGTATTGTATAAGTTTTTATGTGAACCACTTTGAGTTCCTGGGTGTTAAGTGGTATAGAAGCAACTTTAAATAAATTAATATTTTCCCCCACGTGAAGTTTAATAATATTCAATATAATATGAAGATTCCCAAGAGCTCCCCTTTGCTTTGCTACCTCCTGTAGCCTTTGTCCCTATAGAATTAAGACAGATAGAAGGAAGGGATGGAGAAAGCCCTGCTCTGGCAACATTCACCTGAGAAAGAATTCAAGATTAAGGGACATGTATTCTCCTTGTTCCTTCATCACTTTATTTCTTTTTCCAGAGCTGATTCACACCTGTATGTTCATCACTAGATGACTGCAACGCCACATGAAGATATGATGTGTGAATGGGCCATCCTCATAGATGGAGCTTTCATACCACCTCAGACCCAACACTTTTCAGTAGAGTTAGTTCACCCATTCAGCTGCCAGTCATCAAGTCAGCAAGCACTACACTTGCTCAGTAAGCAAGTGTAGGAAAAGGAGGTGTCAGGGTTTAAATCAGTCTGTCTGAAAACACTACCATCGGATCTGGAAGCCCTTCTCCTTAATCCCAGAGGTGAGGATACTCTCTCTCTGTTGTTAAATTTCTCTCATTGGTTAGAGAAATACATTCTGCATTTGCTCAGAGGCTCTTTCATCTATTCTTACTTCATACATTCCAGGATTTAGCACGGAAAACACTGAGCCCTGTCACAAATTATGTCCTGATCAAGTGATGTCGTTGCATGTATAAATAAGCGCTGCCCCTTAATCTGGAATGAAGATGTGTTAAGGGTTTGTTTAACTGAAGTCATTGTCTGCAACATGAAAGCAGGCACACTTGTGTATACGAAAATGACTATTTTCTTAAGGCCTTACTTCTACCTCTGCATTATAACAGCCAACCTATGTACAGACACAAAGCTCACAGTCGGTACTATAGCTACTCAAGTCCACAGTAGTACCAAAACAATCAATTAGGATTTATATTCTTCCTTGCCAGTTTCCTTGCCAGTCGGTACTATAGCTACTCAAGTCCACAGTAGTACCAAAACAATCAATTAGGATTTATATTCTTCCTTGCCAATTTCCTTAGGGCATCTTTTACCTCTGTGTTCCTCAGGCTATAGATCAGGGGATTCAACATGGGGATGACAAGAGTGTAAAAGACTGAGACCATTTTGTCAGTGCCCATTGAGAAGTTGGAACTGGGTCGGAAGTACATGAAGAGGATGGTGCCATGGAACAGGGCAAAAGTTGTCAAGTGAGAGGCACAGGTAGAGAAGGCTTTGAGCCTTCCTTTTGAGGAGCGCATCCTGACAATAGTCCTGATTATGAAGGCATAGGAGGTGGCAATGGTCACAGTGTTGAAGACTTCAACCAAGGTGCCAAAGGCAGAGGCGTAGCGTGGGGGGTGCAGGGGGGGCCGGCCGCACCGGGCGCAACATCTGGGGGGGCGCGTTCGCACTCGCAGCTCTCTGCCCCTGCCTGGCAGACGGAGAGGAACAGAGCAGAGGTGAGCCCTGCCGTTCGTTACTCAGGGGCGAGAGAAGCAGCAGCAGCAGCAGCTTCTGCCAGCACAAGGCGGGGGGGATACACTCCCTCCTCCTCCTCCTCCGGTAAGCGAGGGAAGCCCAGCCCCAGCGTGACTCTTTTGCAGCTTGCCAGAAAGATTCCGACTTCCAGGACTTGCGAGTGAGTTTGGGCGCCAGCTGTGTATATCGTACCGGGACAAACGCTGTTGAGCTGCTGTTCGTTTGTTTTACCGCGTTTGCTAGAACCGTGCGCCCCCCCCCCCTCAGTCTCCTCTCCCTTTCTCGCCCCTCGTTTGTTTGGAGGTGCCTTTCCACTCTCCCCCGTGGCCGGGGGCGGGTGGGGGTGGACTTTTTTTTTATGGTGGTGGGAAGAGGCCGGGCCGAATTGGATGTGCGTGTCTGATCTCAGGGACGGGAGACTGATTCCTGCCAAGGTTCTCCCAGCTTTGGAGGTGCAGAAGACGGTTCCTTCATATTCTGAAAAGAGCAGTTCTGTCTGTCCGCCTCCGTGGTTGCTGCGGCAGGAACTATAGACTTGATGATGATGATGATGATGATGATGATGATGATGATGATGATGCAAGTGTATCTTTAAGCCGGCTGGGGTGAGGGGTGAGAGAGGTGAGAATGTAGCAGAGAGTAAATTGCTTAATTTCCAGTATCCTGTTACGATTTCTCAAATTTCTTAGACACCTTCCTCAGAAAAAAACTCAAGGCGTCTTCCAGCAGGGATTAAAACGAACACAAATTTTAAACGTCTAGAAACACATTTTAAGCAGCTAGAGTAATAGAACATAGGGAGACTAGAAATACCTTGAGTACCGTGTTGTAAAGCTCTACGTGTGCATGTGTGAGTATGCTTGTGTGTGAGCTCTTTTATCGCTTTGCATGGAGCACCCTAAATTTGGGAGGGAAAGGATTGTTTGCAGAATTTGAGCACTGAAAGGGATACCCCCCTCCTCCAAACAAGCAACTAGTCCAACAGTTGCACCAAACTAGGGAATCATCGCACTCAAAATATCAGTAAAAGATACCTTTGGGTGGTAGCCCCCCCCCCGCCCCAGGCTGGGGGGGGCTACCACCCAAAAGGTGT
The DNA here is from genome assembly GCA_021292165.1 of Shinisaurus crocodilurus. Classification (NCBI taxonomy): domain Eukaryota; kingdom Metazoa; phylum Chordata; class Lepidosauria; order Squamata; family Shinisauridae; genus Shinisaurus; species Shinisaurus crocodilurus. Next base: position 192,260,299 of record CM037876.1, on the reverse strand, counting down.
CTTTTACTGATATTTTGAGTGTGATGATTCCTTAGTAGCACAAAACCATGAATTGGGACAAGACAAGACTCACCTTAAATACATAAGCCAAGCCCTGCTGGGTCAGACCAAAGGCCTATCTAGTCCAGGATCTAGATTTCCCACAGTGCCCAACTGGATGCCTATGGGAAACCCCCAAGCAGAATTTGAGAGGAGTTGAAGAACTGGCACTTGTTGGGAGGAGGACAATGCTGGTGCCATCACTGTTTTTGTGCCGCAGTTGCTTTTCTCCTGTTTGAACTAGCAGTGCAGGATTGGTACAGTCTCCATGTGGATTCCAGTAATTATGTGTTTTTAGATAGAAAAAAGTCCTACAACTCTCATAATTGGCTGGGGCATGCTGGGAGTTGTAGGACCTTTTTTCTGTCTAAACATGCATAGGATTGCACCATAAGTGGGTTTGAATCAGATACTTGAAGAACTGTCTATTTGCACATTTCTATGTAGGATTTTTTTTTTTTAAGTATACAATATGGAGGTGTCAGCACAAGCAAAATCTCATCACTGTGGGGTGGAAACCCTTGAGTGACAAAATGGTGGTGGTGGGAGAAGGAGAACAGGCAAGATAATCCACTTCTGTAAACTCCAAGTTTGCTTCTAATTTAGCAGAAGTTAAATTGACACGGGTCTTTTATCCAAAGGTTATGCATGCCACGTGACCGGATCACTGTGCATGGTTGGTCACTTGCAAAATAGATTAGCCCCGTGTGTGGTTTCATGGGGTGGGGTGGGTATTTTAAAGGCAAAAGAGAGTTCTGTTCATGTCCTCTCAGCAAAGGTCAAATATGTGATTAGTTTGTAATACCTGGTATGGTACTGTGCTAAAATCCACGGGTTAGGGGGCGCAAATTACTTGCCTTGCCCCGGGTGCTGACAACCCACGCTACGCCACTGGCCAAAGGTGAAGAGCAGAAGCTCATTGAGGGATGTGTCTGAGCAGGCTAGGGCCATGAGGGCAGCCAGGTCACAGAAGAAATGGTTGACAGAATTTTTTCCACAATAGGATAGTCTTAGAGATGCACAGGTGTGTATGAGAGAACTCACAGCCCCTCCGACATATGCGCCAACAAGCAGCCAGATACAGAGTGGCTTTGACATGATGACTGTATAGGACAATGGCTTACAAATGGTCACATAGCGATCAATTGCCATGGCAGCCAGAATGAAGGACTCTGCATCAGTAAAAGCACAAAACATGAAAAACTGAATGATGCACCCACTATAAGAGATTGTTTTCCTCTGCACCAGTAAGTCCAGCAGCATCTTAGGGGCAATGGTTGAGGTTATGCAGGCATCCATAAAGGAAAAGTGTCTCAGGAAGAAGTACATAGGGGTATGGAGTTGAGGGCTGGTCCTGATCAACACAAGCATCACCATATTCCCTACTAAGGTCAAAAGATAGAGGACAAGGAATATTGCAAAGAGGCTGATCTGTACCTTTGGGTATTCCGTAAATCCTTGGAGAATGAACTCTGTCACTGTGGTGCCATTCCTATCCATCATCTTCTGAACCATGAGTGCTCTGCTGATAACTGGACAAGCCAGTCTAGGAATTGTCTTGGCGGGTTATCGTTCCATGACTCCCCTAGAATTAGTACCTGAAAATTGCCCATGATAAGGTATTAGCTGTTCTGGCTTGATGGTGAAAACCTCTTATCTGAAAAGCAGAGGAATTAATGCTTCATGGCATATGATTATTTTTATAGTACATTGTAAGTCACATAAAAATGCCATTTGAGAAGATACAGCATGTGTGGGAGAGAATGGGATATATCCTCTTCCTACTCTCTATTTCTGTTATTCTTCAGTGTAATTTTTTTAGAGTCTAAGTCAGGGCTCTCCAACCTTGGGTCCCCAGATGTGTTGCTGGACTACAGCTCCCAGAATCCCTTGCCATTAGCCATGCTGGCTGGGTATACTGGGAGCTGTAGGCCAGCAACATCTGAGGACCCAAGGTTGGAGACCCCTGGTCTAAGCACTGAGGCACATAACTGTTCAGAACTATTGTGTTTTTCTTCAAGCAATGGATGCTCTCTGCTCAAAGAGAATGGACTGGATTCATCCACCATGAGAAGAGCTTGCAATTTTGCTTGCTGATATTCACTAAGTTAAGTGGGTTGAGTTAAGCAGATTGCTTGCTACTTGGTTGAGTAGCACGCAAAATTATACTTTTTCTTCATGGGGAAATATTCGGCTGTTTTCAATAAGCAAGAAGATGCAGAAGAAGAAGAAAAACAGCTATCCAAGTCTAAATAATTTTACAATACTTAAAATATACAAGGATACCATTTATGTAAATAAAAAAAATTGCACTGAGGCATGCATGCTGTCATATGAGGTACAGTGCAATGGGTAACTACCAAACGTTTTTCCAGGTTTGGGAAATGTTAAGGGCAAAGTGGAGCAGTCCTGTTTGCAATTAGAGAAAGAGGAAAGACTGAAAGAAAACTGGGAGAACCTCATTCTCCATGCTGCAACCTCGTCACAACTCTAAGTTCCCACGATTCTGATGATGTGCTGAAATGTGTGTGGTGCTGATAAGTGAGCAGTTGTCTGATTGCTTCAGCTCATGCCCATATTTATTGCTCCACTGCTTCACCCACTCTCAGAAGCTTTGTGTAGTAGCTCAGCTAACATAGGTGCAACTCCTGTTCCTCGCAAGTATTCTAGAGCAGGGGTGAGCAGAAAGTAGATCTCCAGTTGTTTTGGCAGGGACCTGTGGGAGTTGAAGTCCCAGACATCTGGAGATCTACCTTCTGCCTGCCCCTGTTCTAGAGCAGCCTAGCTAATGGCTACCATAAAAAAACGACAGACACCAAGTCTTCATAGTTACAGAGGCCAACACCAGTCTTTAGAGCTCATACATGCATACAGCCAAACTGCCCTCTAATTCTTCTTCCTAGCATGCCCTCTGTCATGCTACATTAGTTTAAGAGCCAATGTGGTGTAGTGGTTAGAGCAGTGTTCTCCAACCTTGGGTCCCCAGATGTTTTTGGCCTACAACTCCCAGCATGCCCCAGCCAGCATAGCTGGGAGTTGTAGGCCAAAAACATCTGGGGACCCAAAGTTGGAGAACACTGGGTTAGAGTGTTGGACTAGGACTGTGGAGACCCAAGTTCGAATTCCCAGTCAGCTGTGAAGCTCACTGGGTGGCACTGGGCCAGTCACCATCTCTCAGCCTAACCTACCTTAGAGGGTGAGCTCCTTGTGAGATATAAGTGCAATCAATCAATCAGTCAATCAATAGAACAAATAAAGAAATAAATTGTGGACTACAAGGTTATTCTTTCCACCTTCCTCCTGTCTTGCACTGCCTACATAAAGATGGGTGAATCTGGGTCTTCAGCTGCAAACCTTACAAAATCCACAGAGATACTGTAGCTCCAGTTTCAGTTAACTCCCTACCAGAATGAGACTAATGGCAGTCTTAAGACACAGTGTGGAGAAGAACCACGTCTGCCATTACTTTTCAGGCATCTTGAGTATTCAGTTGAGCTCCCAGATAATAATAAAAAAAACAAAACACAGAGCTAATTTTAGCAATAAAGCACAGTAATTTGGGATATGGTCCCATTTCTTGTGAAAAGTCAGAAATAGAAGATTTACCTGTCATGAGAACACATTGCCTTAGCTGATGCTTTACGAGGGTAGGCACGGTTGGGCACCTGCCAAGGGCCCACACTCCAGCAGAGGCCAACTGACAAGAGCCCCCTGGTGGTGAGAGTGTTGGACTGGGACTCGGGAGATCCGGGTTCTAGTCCCCGCTCAGCCATGAAACTCACTGGGTGACTTTGGGCCAGTCACTGACTCTCAGCCTAACCTACCTCACAGGGTTGTTGTGAGGATAAAACGGAGAGGAGGAGGATTCTGTAAGCCGCTTTGGGTTCCTTGCAGGAAATAAGGCGGGGTATAAATATAATAAATAAATAAATAAATAAAAACCTGCTCGTTCCCCTGCCTCTCACTCTGGCCCAGACAATGGTGATAATGAGGAGGAGGAGGAGGAGGAGCAGCAGCAGCAGCAGCAGCAGCAGCAGCAGCAGCAGCAGATGCCACTGCCTACTGGCCCTCTGAGAAGGTAGCCTCACTGAAGGAGGAGGACCATTGAGGGTGTCTTGCCCAAGGGCCTTCAAAAACCTGGAACTGGCACTGGCACTGCTGCTTCAGAAACAAGAGAGTATAGCAGCCAGTTTTAGATCCTGGGAGTTGATCCCTGGAGCTTTTGAATGATGTTTTTCCTCAGTTGGGGGATAATTAAAAAGTGCTCAGAGTTCCTCAAGCAGAACAGCATTTGTATATCATGTAATTCCTTTGGATGGGTTGGGTTGGAAGACGCCTGTGCGTGAAACTGTTTTATGTGGGGAGATCGGTGCACAACGAATCACCACACAAACTTGACAGAGTACGGCAGAGATCCAATGGCATGGTTACCCTGACGATTGGAAAACCATTATCTGCTGCAGCCTTCATCCGCCTTCACAGCCGTTGTAATTTAGGGAGTGTGTAAATACCAAGATACTCTTCCACCATTTCCGCAGGAATATAAATTCATTCTTCCTTGAATTATAACATTTTATATTAAAGGTTTGCTAGTTTCACACAATCTACAATAAGTTGTTTGACATGGGGTATGATTTTACATAGGGGCAGTCCAAATATGAGAATACCACCACCTCAATTATGTTTTAATTGTTCCAAATGTTTCTCTGGATAGCCATCACTATTGGAAGAGTCTAGAAAATCTTATGGAGACTCACTTAGACCAAATTTGAGAACCCCAGGATCAAAAGATAAAATAATCTAGAATATCATTTCGCACGCTGCATCTGCTAAGATTCATCTTGAACTGTTAAGAATCATAACATATTACACAGGTCTACCATGGTCTTCTAATATAACTTTAACCAAATGATTTCTTCCCCCACCACTCCACTGCCCCACTTTTAAATCATCTGTAGACAGAGCTGATTCTTTATTTGGTTACGTCAATGCCGTCCTTGCAAGATGGAGGTACATTATCTTATGTACATCGCCCAGGGTGGCCGGTGGCCGGCCAGATGGGCGATAAATAAATGTAAATAATAAATAATAAATAATAAATAAATAAATGGAGGTCAAGCCTGGTATTGCAGCCACTGTCAGCAAAATGTCATTTAAAACTAGATGTTCTGGAACTCTTGGAATATACACAGCTATTGACTAGCTCTTTACACAGCTAAAAGGGATCCTATCTCCTTCAGTGTTCTTTTCCAACCACTAGCCATATATCAAACAGAGGACCGGATTGGATGTTTCACCTTCAGGATGGTACCCAGGGAAACATCAGAAGCAGGCCTCAGGCTTCCACATCCACACTTCTTCCGCTACTCTCCTCATCAGGGGAGATCCCACATTCAGACAGGGCCCACAAGTAGCATATGAAGAGAACATTTAGACATAGGTTTGGATCCATAGTTAGTCATACTTACAGTAGTCCCATTGATTTCAATGGGTCTACTCCAAGTATGACTAAGTCTGGATCCAACTGTTAGTGTTGCTGTTTTATAAAATGCCAGAAGATGTGGACATTGTACAAAAGTTTAAAAACATTATTTATTTATTTATTTATTTATTTTATTTAATACATTTTTATACCGCCCAATAGCCAAAGCTCTCTGGGCGGTTTACAACAGTGCATTATATAATGCATTTGCTCCGTAAGCCACTCAAGGAAAGAGAGGAGGGAATCAAGCAGCAAAGTCTCAAATAAACAAACTGGTATCCGGGCACTGGTTTCAAAGACAGAGAGAAGGCAGTCCTACAGTGTTTCCAGATGACGCTCTAATTGCACCATTGCCCTGCCTCATTCTTGGAATGGGGGGGTGGGGGGTGAAGGGAGGGAGGGGGTTACCATAGCTCCTGGCAATGTAGGCAGGGACAAACAATTACCCAAGAAGGCTGCCACCACCCCTTACGTCCACCTCAGGCTGAGCCAGGGGACTCCCAGACCTCACAGGACACTCCTAGGGCTTAAGAAATAAGGGTCCAAGCCAGCACCCTCTATTTCAAGTCCTAGGCCTGAAACTTTAAACAGTAGCAAAACCAAGCAGAAGGCTCTGAATTTAGTACTAAGGCTAACTTGGAAGGAAGCACACACAAAACTTGAAGTAGGTGTTAAGTTTACTTACAGGGGGGAAAGGTAATAAAAAGCATACAAGAACCAGAATACATTTGGAAACAATACTTCAGGCAAAGTCGACAACAACAAAAGTTACCTAGACCTGCCCTTTACATAAACACAGGTCTTCAAATATGACAGAGCCCAATCTGTTCAAGCAACCACATCTGTACTGGATCCTTGCCCCTCTTGGCTTATAAAATCTAGCAGGGAGGGAACAGCCGGCTGGGCCAGGGAGGTGATCAATGCTGGCTCAGCTTGTCTGAGCGTGGAAAGCTAAGCAGGGTCAGGCCTGGTTATTACTTGGATGGGAGACCTGGTTATTACTTGGATGGGAGACCCCTCCTCTAGTTTCCTGCATTGAGCAGGGGGTTGGACTCGATAGCCTTGTAGGCTCCTTCCAACTCGATGATCTATGAAATCTATGAAATCTATGAAACTCCTTGCAAGAGGGAGTGGTCCCGTGCCACTTGAAAGAAGCAGTGGTGAGGCCACCCCTAGAAACCCTCCCTGGACCCAGAATATCTCAACAACTTTAGGCCAGTGGTGAATGTTCCTTTCCTGGGAAAGGTCCTTGAGCGGGTGGTAGCCAACCAGCTCCAGGAGCTCTTGGAGTCGGGGTTCAGGCCAGGTTTTGGCATGGAAACAGCTTTGGTCGCCCTGTATGATGACCTCTGTCGGGAGAGAGACAGGGGGAGTGTGACCATGTTGATACTCCTAGACCTCTCGGCGGCTTTCAATACCATCAACCATGGTATCCTTCTGGGGTGGCTGTTTGAGTTGGGAGTGGGGGGTACTGCATTGCAGTCAGGGCCGGTGCTACCATTAGGCCAACTAGGCAGCTGCCTAGGGCGCCGGGCTAAAGGAGGCGCCAGAAATGCCTTGGGGGGAAAAAAATACATCACGTATTTTACCAAGTTTGTTTTACCAATCATGTCCTATGGCGGGGAAGGGAAGGCGAAAGAAGCGCACCCCTCCCTCTCTCTCCTCCAGCTCCTTACCAGGAACAGCAGCAGGCAGGCTCCTCCTCACAACCAGCATCAAAAGAGGCAGAGAAGGCTACAGACTGGAGGCGGGGAGGCGGGCAGGGGCCAATGATACACCTGCAAACACCTCCTTCGCCTTCCCTCTCAAGGATGCACCTACAAACACCTCCTTCGCCTTCCCTCCCTCGCGCGAGCCGCAGGTTCCTCAGCTCAAGGTCCCCTGAAAGCAGTTATTTCCAGCAACCAGGGAGGGAGGGAAAGGTATTTTAAGCTAGCTGGGGCTCCAATGTTTTAATTATTTACCATGCTGTTTCTGTGTTTTGGTTTTAAATGATTTTAGGATGCAATCCTATGCATGTTTGGAGGGGGGGGGAAATCCTACAACTCCCAGCATTCCCCAGCCAGCCATGCACAATCCTATGCACGTTGAGGTAGAAAAAAGCCCCACAACTCCCAGCGTTCCAACAGCCAGCCATGCTGGCTGGTGAATGCTGGGAGTTGCGGGGCTTTTTTCTGCCTCAACGTGTTTAGGATTGTGCCCTGAGCTGTTGATGTTTTCTTTACTGTACTTTGAATATTGTTGTCTGCCTTGAGCACTAGGCTGGTAAAGGGAAAGACAGGATAATATACATTATTCTGATAAAGAAATATTGCAACAAAGTGATAGAGAGAGGAGGGGAAGTAGCAAGTTTCGTAAATCCCCTCCTAAATTTGAACCAGATGATCCACGGGCTCTCTCTTTGCTATGTTTCTACTACATGCATCCCCCCCCCTGCAACCCAGAAGGTGTACGAGTCAAACCGGTGTCTCTGCACCTCCACCCTGCGAGGTAGGACAGGCTGCAAGACGCCCTTTTGTCTCTATTCATCACAGGTAGCGCCACCACACCTCTCTCACATCCTTTTTTTATATCCCTTGTGCTGCCTGCAGGAGGAGACAGGCTTTTACATATATATGGAGTAGGAGAAGGCCCTTGGGAGTTCCTGGCATAGCTGAGCTGATGTTGCCTCTTTGCTTTCCTCGTGAACACAAAGGAAAAGTCTCAAAGTCCACAAAGTTTTTCTATGGGGCTCGGCAGTTCCCAGGGAGGGAAATTTATTTCATAATGGGCATAGGGCTGGAGGGAGGGAGGGCTCAAGTGGGAAGGGGGGGCGCTAAATATCTGATCTTGCCTAGGGCACCAAATTGCCTTGCACCGGGCCTGATTGCAGTGGTTCCGCTCCTACTTGGATGGCCGGCTCCAGAAGGTGGTGTTTGGGGAATACTGTTCAGCCCCGTGGACTCTCCAGTATGGAGTCCCACAGGGGTTGGTCTTATCCCCCATGCTGTTCAACAACATCTACATGAAGCCACTGAGTGGGGTCATCCAGAGTTTTGGAGTGTGTTGCCATCAGTACGCTGATGACACGCAGCTCTATTTCTCCTTTTCATCTTCAGCAGGTGAGGCTGTGGATGTGCTAAACTGGTGTCTGACTGAGACAATGGACTGGATGAGGTCTAACAAACTGAAGCTCAATCCAGACAAGATTGAGATGCTGTTAGTGGGTGGTTCCTCTGACTGGATGGAGGGTGTTCAACCTGTTCTGGATGGGGTTGCACTCCCCTTGAAGGAGCAGGTTCATAGCTTGGGGGTCCTCCTTGAGCCATCTTTGTCACTTGAGGCACAAGTGCCCTCAGTGGCACGGAGTGCCTTCTACCAGCTCTGGCTGGTGGCCCAGCTACATCCCTATCTGGACAGGGATAGCCTGGTCTCAGTAATCTACGCTCTGATAATCTCTACGCTTGACTACTGCAATGCACTCTACATGGGGCTGCCCTTGAAGACTGTTCAGAAGCTGCAGCTGGTGCAAAATGCAGCAGCCAGATTAATAACTGGAACCAAGAGGTCTGAACATATAACACCTGTTCTGGCTTGCTTGCATTGGCTGCCTATGCTTCTGAGCCTGATTTAAGGTGCTGGTTTTAACCTATAAAGTCCTACATGGCTTGGGACCGCAATACCTGACGGAACGCCTCTCCCAACCACAATCTACCCAGACACTATGCTCAACATCTGGGGCCTTCCTGCGATTGCCACCTCCGAGGGAGGCTCGGAGGGTGGCAACAAGGGGGAGGGCCTTTTCTGTGGTAGCCCCCCAACTGTGGAACAAGCTCCCCACTGAGGCCTGCCTGGTGCCAACTTTGCTATCCTTTTGGCGCCAGGTTAGGCTGAGGCATTTAACAGCTCCAAATAGTACATGGGGGGGGTGGTATGTCATCTTTTCAACCTGTCTAGCTTTATAACCTTGTTCTTAGCTATTTAAGTCATTTTTAAATTGTTTGTAAATGTCCAGTAGTGAATTTTTTTATAAAGTTCTTAATGTTTGTATTTTTTAAATTGTATTTTACTGTGTTTTATCATTGTTGTAAACCACCCAGAGAGCTTCGGCTATTGGGTGGTATAGAAATAAATGATAATAATAATCTGTATCTGTGATCCAGAGAGGCACAAGCCCAAAAGCAGGATTAAGTATGTAAGACTGAAGGCAAGTGGTAGCTGTAGCCCCTGCCCCTTAATACTCAAAAGCCTTTGACAAATGTGAGATGAGCCTCCTTAGCCAATCATTAGCTGGCTGAATAGTTATCCTAGGCTCTCACGGGCGGGGGGGAGAAATATAATACTATACAAATCAGAACAAAACTTTAAAAAATGTAAATTTATATCTGATTTATTATCTTTTAATCATATTCTTTGGCGATGTCCAGGAATTGCCTCTTGGGGGGGGGTATAATATGGATACCCTCCATATTATAATGCATACATTCCTTTAAATTATCTACCTGCTTCCTGGAAGTTAACACATGGCCAATGTAAATGGATTTTCTGTGCCCTTTTGACAGCTAAAAGACTAATATTACAACATTGGAAGGATAAATGCTCACCTCCTATAATGGGGACCTAACAACTCATTCAACATTTGAACAGATGGCATATATAGACACCACTCTCAAATGGATACATATATGGATATTTGATCTACCTTTGTTGAAGTTATGTTTAATTGATATATTCAAATCTATGTAGATATATATTCTTTTTTATGGTTTCGTTGAAACTTACAATAATCAATAAAAAAAGAAAAAGTTGCTCAGCCTTTATTTCCCACACTTTAGCTACTTCCCAGACATCTTGCTAAACCACCTGCAGCATGTGTTATCTTGTGCTGGCTTCAAGGCTGGAGGAGCAGGACTCTTGCCAATGAATGAGACTGAATGATTTCAGCTGGGTGTCTGTGAGAACTTTCTACCACACCCACCCACCGAGAGCCTGGGGAAACTATTTAGCCAGTTACTCATTAGCTAAGGAAGCTCACCTCACATTTGTCAAAGGCTTTTGAGTATAAAAGGAGGGGCTACAGCTACCACTTGTCTTCAGTCTTTGTCTTCACCTTCATACTTCATCCTGCATTTTGGTTTGTGTCTTTCTGGATCATGGTTTGGGCCCTGTCCTATTTGAGGGATAAGTGAGATTAAGCTCTGCACATATAGACAAAAGTAAGAGTCCGTTCGGGTTGCTATTACCAACTCCGTCTTTTCCAATAGTTTCTGGCCATAAATCAAAGTCACGCCCGACTCTTGCGTTAAAATCGCCCAAGAGGATAATTTTATCCTCCTTAGGTATCTCTGACAGGAGAGTGTCCAACTGGCTATAAAAACTTTCCTTGATGTCATCATCAGCATCTAATGTTGGTGCATAAGCGCTCAAAATAGTTACCTGTTGGTTATTGGCGAGCTTTAATCGAAGAGTTATCAGGCGTTCGTCAATGCCAGTAGGAACTTCTGACAAAGAGTTCACTAGTTCATTTTTGATGGCAAAGCCTACTCCATGTATTCGTCGGTCCTGCTCAGGTAGTCCTTTCCAGAAGAAGGTATAACCTCCTAAATGCTTTTGCAGAAGCATACGAAAAACTTGGTCTCTCACTTAACATCAAAAAAACCAAAGTGCTTCATCAGCAAGTGCAAGCTAACCCTTTGGTAATGCCATCTATCCAGCTTGGCGGGACAATACTGGAAAATGTCGATCATTTTCTCTATCTTGGCAGCTATCTTTCTGTTACAGCTAACATCGACAGTGAAATCCAGCATTGTTTGAGCTCCGCAAGTGCCGCATTTTCTCGAATGAAACATAGAGTGTTCGAGGATCGGGATATTTGTAAGAAGACCAAAACACTGGTTTATGAAGCCATTATATTACCAACTTTATTGTATGCCTGCGAAACATGGACTATCTATAAACGTCACTTCCACCTCCTTGAAAGATTTCATCAACGTTGCCTCCGGAAAATCCTGCGAATTACTTGGGAAGATAGACGAACAAATGTCAGTGTACTGGAAGAAGCAAAGACTACTAGCATTGAAAAAATGATCCTTCAACGCCAACTTCAGTGGACCGGTCATGTTGTTCGCAGGGCCGGCGCTACCGCTAGGCAGACCCAGGCGGCTGCCTAGGGCGCATGGCAGAAGAGGGCGCAGTTTCTGCGCCCCTTCCTCTCCTCCGGCGCGCTCCTGCCCTGCCTGCCGCCTCCGCCACGCCTCCCCGCCCGCCCGCTTGCCGGCCGCTGCCGCCGCTGCCGCTGCACCTCCCCCCCGCGCACCCGCCCGCCAACCACCTACCTACCTTCCCGTCGTAAAGCGCGGGGGTCCCATCGCGTCGGAGGAGGAGGAGGCGGCAGCAGCAGCAGCAGCCAGCAGCCAGCAGCGGGGGCGGGGGGAAGGTAGGTGGTGGTGGCGGCGGCGGCGCGGGGGGGGGGTGCAGAGCAGGGCTGCTTTGCTCCGGAGCCCCCCCACGGCACGAGGGGGGGCGCTAAATATATTTGGCCTAGGGCGCCAAACAGCCCTGCACCGTTCCTGGTTGTTCGAATGCCTGACTGCCGTCTCCCAAAGCAGTTACTTTACTCCCAACTCAAGGATGGAAAGCGGAATATCGGTGGTCAATATAAGAGGTTTAAAGATGTTCATAAGGCTAATCTAAAAAAATGCAATATAAACATCGAAAACTGGGAAGCTCTGGCCCATGAACGATCTAAATGGAGGTTGGCCTTTCACAAAGGTTCCATGGACTTTGAAGAAGCCCGAGTGCAAGGTGAAAGGGAGAAACGTGCTAAGCGAAAAGCACGTCAAATGAATCCTTTACAGGACCATCTTCTATCTGGTAACCTGTGTCCTCACTGTGGGAAGCTGTGTGGATCTAGAATTGGCCTCCACAGTCACTTACGGACCCATCGCTAAAGTCTACACAATCTTCTTTAGAATTTCCTCCTTTTATCCTGGAAGACAATCTTACTCGGTCACGAGTGATCACCTGATGATGATGATGATTTGAAGGATAAACCAGCCTTTTATTTTATTTTGTTGCTAATCACAAGATGGTGTGTGTGTGTGGTTTTTATGCTGTTCACCATTTTGGTATCTTTTCATGAAGTGGTATATCAATTTGTGAAATATAAATAAATAAAAAGACCTAAGTGGAAGAAGATGGAGAGTAAAGTGAAAGGACAGAACAGGATGGAGCCCTGAGGAACCCATACTGAAAGTGGCAAGGAGAAAATAGCCTCTAACAGGAATAGTACCAGAATGATCCCAAAGGTCAGAATAAAACCAAGAAAGAACATGCCCACAAATATATAAACTGAACAAATAAGAAATTAGAATGGAATGATTGGTGGTAAATGTTGAAATAAGATAGAGTTGAGGGTAAGAAAAGTGACCATGAGATTTGGCTAATAAAAGTTTGTTAATGATCTAAGTAAGAGCTTCCCTCAAGTCATGTACCTCACAAACCCAGTTCTGTAGCTTAAGCAAGGAATGATTAATTAAAGAATTTTTAAAAAAAAATTAGTACAGGATGTAAAACATATATGATCCTAGCCGCATTAATGAAAAAAACAGTGCCTGGATTCTTCTGGAGCAAAGAAGGAACCCAGAGTACAAAGGTTATAAAGTGGATTAAAAGTTCAAAGCACATCAAGAGTTCCGCTGATTTTATCCTATGTACAGGTCTGGTTCATCAGAAATTTCACCATGCGAAATGTGACTATTACTGCAGGCTTCATACTAAAACAATGGTGGTATTATCACTGTGTGCAGGAGTTTAGTCCAAATATAGCAATTGTGTTATTTGACCTGTAAAACATTCCTTTCACATTGGGGGGGAAGCACATGTAGTTACAAAATGCCATGTTCCCAAGGAACGGAAAAGCAGCTTCAGGAAGGATTCATAGGGATGGAAAGCATTTAACAGAATTCAGTACATCTGTGTTTCATGGATTGCCAGGCACATTTTGTTCCTTCGTCCGCTCATTGATGGAATCAGAATTTCTTTTACCAGAATTTCATTCTACTTGCCCTAATTTGCAGTAGCATGAGCGCTAATGTGCAAATGCACTCATATGCATTAGTTAATGCAGTGTTCTCCAACCTTGGGTCCCCAGATGTTTTTGGCCTACAACTCCCAGTATGCTGGCTGGGGCATGCTGGGAGTTGCAGGGATGTTGAAGAGTCCTTGGCCTCGAGTCACGAGTCGAGTCACGAGTCTTTGGACCCGAGTCTCGAGTCCAAGGTCCAAAATGGTGACTCGAGTCGAGTCACGAGTCCCGAGTCACTCCCAAAGCAGCGGCCCATGGAGGGAGCGGGAGGGTCTCCGCGAGAGGAAGAAGAGCTGCCCTTCCTCCCGCGGAGACCCTCCCGCTCCCTCCATGGGCCACCGCCGCCCCCACTTACTATAGGTGGGTCCTTCCCTCGTCCCTGCTCCTGCCGCCACCGCTGCCACACCAGGGACGCATTACGAGCCCTCCCTGGGTTTGTAGTTCTCCGCGGCGGCGGCGCGGCCCGATCTCGCTCTTCTGAGTGTTCTCCGTGCCGCTCGAGTTGCCGCCGCCGCCGCCGCCGCCTCGCTGCCGCCGCCGCCTCCCGCTCACCGCCATATCCCTCGCCGCCAGCCACTCGCAGCAGCCGCCATCGTATGCCGCCGCCATCGTATGCCACCGTATGCCTCTGTTTAAAGCGGCGGCGGCCAAGCGCGCCGGAGCAGGGTCCCGGCGCGTCACTTCCGCCGCGCCGGAAGTGATGACGGGACCGGCGTGGGCGGCTGCATGCGGTGGCGGCGGCGGCGTGATGGCGGCATGGCGTGCGATGGCGGCGGCGGTAGCTGCGAGCGGGTGGCGGCGAGGGAGACAGCGACGGCGGTTACGTGAGTGGCAGCGGTGGCGGAGTCATTGGGCTCGAGTCCCGAGTCGAGTCTCGAGTCCCATTGAAAAAATTGGGACTCGAGTGGGACTCGAGTCAAAGGGGGGACTCAGTCGGACTTGCGAGTCGAGTCGTCGAGTCCGAGTCCCCATCCCTGGGGAGTTGTAGGCCAAAAACATCTGGGGACCCAAGGTTGGAGAACACTGAGTTAATGCATTAACTCTTGCACATTTGTGCAAATCCCCCCAGCCCCAAACAGTGAAAAACTGGTCCACAAGTCCTGGGAATCTGTGTGATTCAGAAAAAGCCAGTCTGCTGCAGAATCCACAGGTCGGAATCATAGAAATCCGAACTCATTTGAATATGTTGCAGATTTCTCCAACAACATCCCTAAGAAGTGGAGAAGCAGCAGGAAGGGCGTGCTTGCTTTACCCTTTCCCCAGGGCTGGATTAAGAGCATTATGGGCCTGGTGCTGAGGATTTTGGTGGGCCTTTTTATGGAAATAAATAAAATGAAGACGCAATTTTATATTAAAACAAATTAAATATTTTAATTACCATTAAAGTGCCAAAACAGAAACATATTGAAAATATTTCTTTTTTTGTAAACAATAAGCTTGTTAACTCAATAAAACCGTTATAAATAGAACATTCACAACAACCATTTTTAAATAAACATAAACCATATAAACAGGTAATAACCAGGTCAGGCCTGGTTATTACTTAGATGGGAGACCCCTCCTCTAGTTTCCTGCATTGAGCAGGGGGTTGGACTCGATAGCCTTGTAGGCTCCTTCCAACTCTATGATCTATGAAATGTATGAAACCATTATTCCAGTTTCCAATTGATCCATGACATTATTTAGGCCCTTTGCTTGTAAACAGACCTCTCCCTTTGTGGATTCATCATTCATAATATTTGAAAGGACATCTCTGATAGTACTATAGCCTTTTTGTAAGGCATTCACAGCATCATGGTGAGCAGACCAACGTGTATCAGATAACCTTTTTAATGTCGGTATACCACATAGTTTGAAACTATCTGTTAACAGATTCCATCGATGAGTTGAAGCAAAAAAAAACAATACAACTGCTGCACAAAATTAAAGAACGAAACTGCAACTGGACAGCTGTTTACGGCATTTTTTTACGGCATTTTGTCCAACAAGATTAAGTGAATGTGCACAACAAGGAGTCACAGAGTTATTCTGGAGTCACAGCCTATTCAACCCAGGAAATGATTCTCTCTCTGCCTGTGATCTGAGGTTATTTCCTTCTCAAGAAAATGCAGCGTGGTATGGGGTGCTACCCTTTCCCATTCATATGAGATTCTTACCAGGGGAGGGTCGAAATGGGGCAGCCTTCTTCCATAAAATGGGTGGAACTATTTGCTCTGCAGCTTAAGCCCCTTTCTGCCTTGCATCTATAAGGATGTGCTAAATATAGAAAGAAAGAAAGCAGGTGATATGTTGATCCCACGGATTAAGGGGCATGGAATAGCTAAGAAGATGGCTGCAGTATAGGAGGAAATGTACAGGGATTAAAAAGAACATCCATAACATTGAAATATATTAAAGGCACAATCTTATGCATGTTTAGACAGAAAAAGGCCTACAACTCCCAGAATGCCCCAGTCAGCTAGCCTATCCTGGCTGGGCATTCTGGGAGTTGTAGGCCATTTTCTGTCCAAACATGCACAGGATTGCACCCTAATCAATGCCATTGTTCTGGTTTAATGTGAGTTTCATAGCAACATTTTGATCGGAAAGGGGAAGGAGACAGACCAAAATGAATCTTGCCGGGGCTAGCAAAAATGACGTTAGCAGGACACATGCAAGCCAGGAATCTCTTCTCTCCTCGCCCCCCCCCCCGCCATTTAATGGGGGTGGGATGAAGTGGCTGGAGGATCTTCTTGCCTTTGGGCACGAGGCTGCCCCCCTCCAACTCTCACTATTCCAAACCTCATTGCAAAGCGCTGCGGAATGGACTAACACCATCGCTTCCCTCCTTGCAGTCCGTCTCATCCTGCCCCCTCCCTGCTTCATAACAATGGCGAAGGAGACCCGGATAGATCCCTTCCCTAACTCCACCCAGCATTTGTGGCACAGTCGTATGCAGGTTTTCTCGGGAGTCAGCTCTTCACTGCGAGTAGAGAGAGGGTTGAAGCCTCTCTCTACTCGCAGTGAAGAGCTGACTCCCGAGAAGTTGCAGTCATTATTAAACAAACAAACACACACGATCTCGCTCTCTCCCGTCGCCGTTTTTCTTCTGCCATCCGCCTCCCCCACTGCCCAAAATGCCAAGGGAGATCCGACGTGCAGCCACTGGCTCCCCCATACCCCATCTTTAAATGCGCAAAGCGAAGGCAGACTCAGACACGTGGAAGAACGGCACTTTTCTCCCACCCGTAACAAACTGAAGAGGAGCGGACAGTCCCGCGCTTCTGGCTCTGCCCTCCTCTCACCAGCGCTGGCGCACGGCAGGATTCCGACGCTCCTCCAAACTGTCGCTTGCTTCGGCAAGGCATTCACGTGTCCTCCTCGCGGGAAACCCCCTTTCCCCACCTCGGTGGCCAGTGAATTCATGCCCTTTTGCCTCGGGTTCTTGTCAAGGAGGACGCCACAGGCGGCAACGCCCCGCAGGTGAGCGAGGTGACGTCATTTCCCCCGGCGCCGCGCGTCCCTATATTGTGGGCCTATTTTGTGGTAGGGGCCTGGAGCTGCAGCTCCAATAGCCCCTATCTTAATCCGGCCCTGCCTTTCCCTGTCCACTGCTTCTCTGCTGCAAATCATTCCTCAATGTGCTTCCCCCTGTGACATTCCAAACATGTGTCTACAAGGGCAAACATGCTTAAATCTCCACGTGGGGAGGCAGGGGGTGGCTGGAGAAGCAGCCGAGTGGGAAGGACTTGGAGAAGTGGTAAGCAGAGGAAGAGTCAGGCACACTTTTCCACCACAACTTCTCTTCACATCACTCCTTCCCGAAGCTTGGTGTTGTTGTTTTTTAGGCCTTTTTCCTCATTAGACACACCCATGCACAAGAGAGAGGTATCAGCAGGCTTCATGGATCCCCCAGTTTTGCAAATCTAGTGGGGGGGGGACAAAGGAGACAAAATAGAACACAATTGTGCATGCATTCACCACAGGTCCATTGCCCATAACAAATAAAGTTGGGACAGGGATTTTGGCTGAGTGTGCTGAGAGAAGGAGCCAGGGGAAGAGGGGGAGAGGTGAAACAACCATGAAGAGATGCCAGATGGAGCAGAGAAAGCTTAGAAGAGGAAGGATGATGAAAGCAAAAGACAGAAGAAGAGGGGTGAAGAAGTGAACATGGGATTTTATGGGGGGTCCAGACCTGGAATGGATGAAACAATTTCCATTTCTCTCAGTTACTCATTTGTTCCAGTGTTAGGTTTGGTTTGTCTGAAATGTTGAAATATTTTTTTAAGTTTGCATGATAATTCATATTCATTTTTGTGTGCATTTTCTCTACTACATCCATTTTTATATGCAATTTTGTCTAGTATACATATTTATGGAAGCAATGTTCCTAATACAATGCATTTTTATGCTATTTACATGAATATACCCATTTTGTGTGCACTTTGCACAATATACACATTTTTGTACAAAAAAATTCAGAGAAGTGTGCATTTTGAAAGATAACTGAGTGTCAGTTTGCTTATTGGTTTGAAAGTGCGAAATTAGGTAAATTTGCATTAAAATGTTAACCGAACAAATTTCTTCTCCCTCCCTAGTCCCTAGACATGATCATTTTTCAATGTGTAGCCCTCCCATGATTTCCCACTGCTTCTTGCATCTTTTTTTCTTACCAGAACCAAAAAAAAATTCCATGAGGGGAGAATAGATGGAATAGCTGTACAACGCATTTGGAAAGTTAGTGCTAGGAGCCCTCCCTCTGGAAGTGGAAGCACCCTTGGTATAAATCAGCTTTCTGTGTTATCTATGAGAAAGAGATCCTGTGGATCAGAGTTTAAGACTAATCAAAATTAATGTTGAGAGACTGAGGTTTAGATTCATCAAAGCACATCATTAAGTGGCCTAAGTGCTACGTCAAATAATTTCCTTTGTTTGGTTTGTTTTGGCTTTATCTTTTCTGATACCTTCAAAACAAAAGGAACATATTTTAAAACACAGCTACAAAACAGTCATCATGGGGGCTGGAATGCTAAGCATCCCATGTGAAAGTGAGGTAAAACTCTAAAATGAATCGCTCGTATTTCAGGGGTTGTACATTAATGGCTGAGGTGTCTGCATTCGCTTCTGTATGTGAAACTCATTGCCTGAGTGTGGAAATGGTCCCAGGCAGGAAGCTACAGGAGCAGGCCAGGCACTTTTACCTATGGTTTAAGGCCCTGTATTTATTGATATTAATTATTTTCTTTCTATACCGCCCAAGAGCTAAAGCTCTCTGAAACCTAGGAATTGTATTTTTAGATTATGGCAGGTCATGGTACTGGCTTCAGACTGCAGAAGACATGAAGGAGTCAGCATAGAAGAGACCCATGCAACTTTTCTCACCCCTGCAGCACTATGACAGAAAAAGCTGTACCTGCTGAAATTCCCACCGCAGCCATTTTAAATACAGGAGCCCTGCCCTGTAAAAGAGAGTGGCCTCATTTAACTGATGCCATACAGCACCTTTCCCCAACCTGGTGCCCTCCAGATGCGTTGGACTACAACTCCCATCATCCAATGGTCATGGGGGCTGTGGATGGTGGGGGCTGTAGTCCGACACATCTGCAGGGCATCAGGTTGGGGAAGGATGCAAAACATATTCTATAAATTGCTGGTTGTGCAGGAGAAAATGGAACATACTATAGAAACCAGGGAAAGAAGCACATAGGATTCCTAATGGCTCACTTTTCATCATGGTTGGGGAACTGCACACACAGCAGCACCCATTTGCAAATGCAGTTCCTCATCCAGCTATGGATATGCACATGGAAGTATATTAAAACACAAAATATCGCTCCTAGCTGGGTTGAGGTAATGAACTATATACCATAGCAGATGTGGAACTCACCATCCCCATGTCTTCCATTTGAATAAACCAGAAAAAATTACCAAATATGGGCTCGGACTAGCTGTACATATGCCTCAATACTAGAAGCAGGGAGCTTTTTTTTATCAAATTCTTTTCTTTCCTTTTTTGGGGTAATCAGCTCCATCTTCATCTCCCTTGTTATTGACATCTTCATTGTTATTGACATTCTCAAAGAATTCCAGTAGTTTGTGAGGCAAGATTTCCCTTTGCAGGAGGGGTGTTGGCTCTTCTTCACCTTGGTATGCTTATTTGCATGATCATAATACTTATAGTCATTATAGTAATTCTTTATTATCTGGGACAGAAAATAGTCTGGCAGACCCATAGATCTCCTGAACTCAGCACATACATGCAGTGGAACTACCCTCTCCTTCTCCTGGTGGGAGTGGCTTCAGCCTGCAGAACTGGTTCAGCAACCTTTCTTTCTTCCTTCAGCAGGGGTGGTTCTGTGGGGAAGAAAGAGGAGCTTGTCTTCCTTTTGCTGACCATCACTGATGGGGGAGCATCATCAGCCATTAATTTATTTTTTAACAGTATTTGTGCCAATGCCCATGTACACAGCTCTGCATCTGCAAATAACATACCTTTCATATTAAATTGTTCCAGCACAGCTTTGAAAGTGTGCATTGAAAAATATTGTTTTTAAAAATAAAATGAGTATGTCAATAAGGATAAAAGAGAACTTTTAGAAACTTATTTGGAGATGCTATCTGACTCCAGTGAGATTAAATCGAATAGACAGTAATTGTCCAGCATTGTGTTGGAGAGGATGCCAGGAGCTAGGCACCTATGCTCATATGTGGTGGAGTTGTAAAAGTATACTGGAATTTGGGGGGGGGGGGGATTTGTAGAAATATCAGAAATTATTGGTATTAATTTAGAGGTCTGTCCCAAAATTAGCATTGTTATCAAATAACGGAGAAAGTCGTATAGAACTACCCTCCCATGTTTTCCCACCAGTTCTTCTGTCTTTTCTCTTACCGCAGAAAATCCATTAAGGAAAGATGGAATGACTGCATATTAATGCCTTCTAGTTAGTAGTGCTAGGACCCCTTCATCTGGAAGCACCCCTGGGCATCCCAAGCTTAGTTGGAGTAACCCAAACTAGGAAGGAGTTGCTACTTATTGCCAGTCAGGGATGGACAGATCAAGATCTACTAGTAGATCTCTGGGTGATTTGCAGTACATAGGAAGCTACCTTATACTGAGTCAAACCATTGGTGTATCTAGCCCAGTATTGTACACACTGACCGGCAGCAGCTCCCCAGGGTTTCAGGCAGGAATTTTTCCAGCTCTACTTGGAGATGCCAAGGATTGAACCTGGGACCTTCTGAATGCAAAGCAGGTGCTCTACCACTGAGCCACTGGCCCTCCGCCCCAATCATCAAGTAGACCAGCTCCCAATTGTTTATCAATAGCAATGTTGGGGTCAAGATTACTCTATTAGAATCCCTGTTCTGTGGTAACTCAGATGTAGATTTGTATTTATGTATGCAGGTCATCCCAGTGTGGCTTATGGGATTCAGAAGGTAATTGATTCTGTCCTATGAGCTGCCATTTTGCATTTGACTCCAGTTGGTTGGGGTTCTAGTAAAAAAAATAAGGCCTAAAGCCTGCCCTCCTTTACTTTAGATCACACTAAGGTGTGCCATATACAGTCATGCCTTGGATTGAGAGCATAATTCATTCCAGAAATGTGCTTGTAATCCAAAACACTCTCATATCAAAACGAAACCCCCCAAAAAAATTTTTTTACAGAGATTTTTAATTTAAGCTGTACTACAGTACTTGTCTTGCAAGACGTCGCTTGTATATCAAGTAAAAAAAAATTAAATAAATATTTAAAAATGTGCTTGTCTTGCAAAACGCTCTCAAACCAAGTTACTTGCAATCCAAGGTATTACTGTAGGCAGAACAGTACTTGCAACAAGGCAAGATGAATTACAAGAAGAAGGAACGATAAAAATCTGAACAAAGTTGCACAGTATTGTTTTTCTCAGAATTTTAATGGTTTGTTTGTAAAGAGAAATTGAAAGAAATATACAAAGATAAAAGAACTGGCAATTCAATAACCTTGTGTTTCTATCAACAATTCAATGAAGTTATACAATAATAGTACACGGATGGGCAGGGGGTGGAAAATGAAAAAGAGGCAACTATATCAGGCCAGAATAGCAGAACTTACTGTAAGCCAGTTAATTAAATCCCTACAGATACAATTCTGATCCCTTTAAATCAATGACCTGGTTCACACGATTACCGCAGCCCACCATGGCTTGTTAGCCATGACGGGTTGCAGCACCTACAGGCACCCACTTGCCAGTTCAAGCCCCCACCACTGCAGCGTCTCATGTTGTTTGAACCTGGCAAGGGAAGGGTGGCTTGTTAGGGTAGTTAACAAACCACCCCACAACCCTACAACATGCCATGAGTTCTGGGTGGTTTGTTAACCACCCCAAGCCACCTTTGCCAGGTTCAGACAACGTGCGAAGCCATGCCCAGCAAGGGTAATTATGCAAATTAGCCGGCACACAACCAGCCCACACAGGGTGATTATTTTAATAAGCCACTATGGTTTGTTAAGCACCCTGTGATCATGTGAACTGGGCCAATGTGTACATTTTTGCCAGCAACTTCAGCAGAATAAATGCTCCTATTAACCATGATGTGGCTATATTTCAATAAAATGCATGTGCTCCATATCTGTCTTAGCTGGCTGGTGGGAAGTTTATTATTTGTTTGTTTGTTTCTTTATTTTATAGCATTTCTATACAACCTTTCTAGAGCAAGCAAGGCAGTTTACAAAAGGTCCAAAAACCATAATCTCATAAAAGCATAGTAAAACAGTAAAAAGAACATTAAAACCCATAACAATTTTAAAAGCAAAGTTTAAAAGCTGCATTTGACCCGCTTCCTGAATGCAGAGAGAGTGTGGATCAGTCGCAACTCCAAAGAGAGTGCATTCCTGGGTTTGGGAGCAACACAGGAGAAAGTCCTTTCCCCTGGGCCCAATAAGCAGGCCTGAATGTGTCTTCAAAAGGGCCTCTCCTGCTGATCTTAATTACCAAGCAGGGAAGAGAAAAAGATGAGGAATTGAGATATACGGTATGTAATAACCTTACCCAAGGTTCAAATACCACCCAGCTTGGAGTAAACCTCATTGGACAAAGACCTTGTGGGGATGATTTTGTTTTACCACAGGGGTAGACAACTTGTGGCCCTCCAGATCTCTTGGCCTACAACTCCTATCAGCCCTAGCCAGCATAGCCAATAGTGAGGCATGATAGGAGTTGTGGCCTTCCAGATGTTTTGGCCTACAAGTTGCCAAAAAGCAGTAGCTTCAGAAAAGCGGCCTTTCCTGATTCAGATGTAATCATTAATCCTTTTTGTAAAACAGATGGAACATTTCCCCCCTATATTTATGTGTGGGTCATAATTTTACATCCCTTTTTTTATCTCCCACTCACAAATACTTTTTTACTCCATAACTTTCTCATGGCATTTTTCACCTCTTCATTTCTCAGGGTGTAAATTAAAGGATTGAGCATGGGGGTGATAATAGTATAGAACAAGGCCACGCTCTTGTCCTGAGAGAATGTGGTGGAAGGCCTCAAGTAGATGAAGATGCATGGGCCAAAATACAAGATCACTACAGTGATGTGAGAGGCACACGTGGAGAGGGCTTTCAGGCGTCCTTCAGAAGAATGAGTTCTCAGCATAACTAAAATGCCAATGTATGAGGCAGTCAACACAACAAAGCTGGTAAGAGAAATCATGCCGCTATTGGCAATGACAACAACTCCAACTATGTAGGTATCAGTGCAGGCCAATTTCAGTAGAGGGTGGACATCACAGAAATAGTGGTCTATTTCGTTGGGCCCACAGAAGGGGAGGAGTACAGTGAGGAGGGTCTGTACTATTGAATGCAGAAATCCTCCCAGCCATGAAGCCATCACCATCCAACTGCATATGCTCTTGCTCATAATAGCTGTATAATGGAGAGGCTTGCAGATCGCTATGTACCGATCATACGCCATTGCGGTGAGAACAAAGATCTCTGTGCCACCCAACAAATGGATGAAGAAGAGCTGCGCCATGCAACCAACAAAGGAGATGGTTTTCTTCTTGACAAGGAAGTCTGCTATCAATTTGGGAGCAGTGACAGAGGAGTAACAGATATCTACAAAGGAGAGGTTACTGAGGAAGAAATACATCGGAGAGGTCAGACGGGGGCTGCTCTTAATTGTGGCAATGATCAGTAGATTCCCAAGCACAATTGCTGTGTAGAAGACCAAAAACAGCCCAAAGCAGGCTTGCTGTAAGCTCTGGTCCTGGGTAAGCCCCAAGAGGATGAATTCAGACACATTGTTTGTGTTCTCCATGTATTCAGGGTAGATAAGTTACAATGCTGCATTAAATCATCTGTCATCATAGAAAATGAAGAATAGTGTCAAGAAAAAGTAGTCGTTATACACAAGAGTGGAAGATCAACACATCCATGAACTGGAAATTAACACTTCATAATTCCCCAGGACTCACTCCAAAAAACATAAAATACTTCACTTTGGAAATGTACAAGACTGAAATTAGTTTAACCAGAATGAGTGGCATAAACTAATATTTATTCAGCTATTCAGGAAAGTAAATCTAGGAAAGGTTCAGCAACCATAATAGAATAATTCATTGGGAGAAGTAAAGGGGTGGTAATGACAGTAACTTGAAAAGCAATTTTTCTATCAACACTTGTACAAGGAAGGATGCAAAGGAACAGAACTGTCCTCCCTTTTTGTGTTTAGTTTGGTTTTAGGATATTGTGGAGTTAAATCGTGTGTGTGTGTGTGTGTGTGTGTGTCCGTTTCAGCAAAAAGGTTAATAATATAGAAGTCAAAAATTTAGTTAGGATGCAGAGTTCAGGGGTTTCATGTGAAATAAGCCCTATGCAGGTGTTCACCTGCTTGCTCGTACAGCAAAAGTGTGGAGGGGAACGTGGACATAAGCTCCACCTCCAACATCCTGGTGTGGCCAGCTCTGGGTAGACCTTCATGCATTGAGCTGTAGCTTGCACAAGTGGAATCAAAGTGTTGGATTTGACAGGGTTTCCGCAAGCACTAAGCTTTGCACTCGTGGAATGATAGCATTGGATACAACCCTAAGGACGTTTTGGGTTTTGGAGGAACCCTAGCTCAGTGGTAGAGCACATACTTTACATGAAAAAGTCCCACACACACACACACATATGTTGTGCCTCAAAAGGAGACTGTGAGATCCAAATGGAGCTGGAAAAAGAGACTACCTACCGTTATTGTATTTTGTTGCCATTCAAACACAGAATGCATGAGATTTGAGATTAGATCCATCTCTTGTGGATGAGCTACATCTTGAGGATGCTCCAAATAACCCTTTGTTTGTTTTCAGAGCCTCCTCAATGAGCAACAGTATAACCTGGTTGTGTTGAAATATATGTACTCTTTTTAAAATGTGAGTTCAACTTGCCATTGGAGACCCATGCCTGAATAAAAATCAGATAAGACCTGAAATACATAGAAACATCTGACTGTTCTAGTACACTTCAAAGCTGACTAGTGGATTAACTGTTGGATTTGGCAGCGGAAGACCCATACAGTTGTTCCTAGAGGTTCTGTGGCTTTAAATAGCTGGGTGCCATGTAAAAATCCAACACGTGCCATTTTTCACAGCATTGAGATGAGTGAAAGGGAAGCTGCATCTACTGAACCCCTGGGCAAACTATATGTTAGGCTACAAGCGCGTGCAACAAATTTCCAACAGACCCCTGCAAAGTGTCCATTCTGGGAAGGGTTCAGAGGATACAACTCACATTAAGGGCATTTCCAGATGAGACTTCCATGGAATTTTATGGGGGAGGGGATGTCATCGTCTTCTACTTGTGACCCTCCCACATTTTCTAACTGCTTTTTCTGCCTTTTTCCTTAATATGGAAAATCCATTAAGGAGGAGAAAAAGCTGGAACAGCTGCACAATGCCTTCTGACTGCTAGCATTAGGAGCCCCCCATCTGGAAGTATCTGGTCCTATGACTCCCTTGCAAACATGGTCCTGGATCTTCGGGGGGGGGGGAAGCAACTGCCTCTCTGGGTGCTTCCAGATAGAGGTCTCCTAGTGCTAGAAGGCCTTATGCAGCAGTTCCATCTTACCCTCCTTAACAGATTTTCCATGGTAAGGAAAAAGGCAGAAAAAGCAGTGGAGAAACACAGGAGGGCTGCAAGAGGAAGATGACGATGTCTGGATCCCCCATCAAATTCCATAAAAGAGGCAGGGCAATGGCAATAAAAAGAATCCCTGTCTGGAGAAACCTCATTCACAAAGCCTTTGCTGGGGGAAACGTTGTCAACCCTACAGGAAAATTGGAACAACAATTTGTTAGTTTACCAAATTGATATACTGCTTTTTCATGGCTGTTTTCAAAGTAGCCAACAATGATCTATAATAAATGAGACAAGGAAACACTGTTTGCCTCCTTCGACCTCAGGGATAAGACAGACAATACATAAAATCTAAATTAAGGGGGCGGGAACCTTGAGACAAATGGATATTTTCTTTAGTACATTAATCAGGAACTCATATAAATGAATTAGTGCTGATCTGCATGGTTACCTGGACGGTCTTCCTTGGATGGTGTCTCCTAATCCGCACTATCTGCCAGGATTAATTAACAAAGTTGCCTTTAAACACCTTTTCCCAGTGCCCCCCTCTTTCTGCAAAGATTAGCCAGAATACCATTCATCACTTCAGTGAAGGAGTGAACTGCCTTTGAATGCTACCCAATTCTGACCTATCTACTGCTTTCCCAGCTCAGAAGGCTTCGTTCTGAGGCAATTTAACCTTCTTTACAGGAGACCAGCTGAAGCCATTGACTCATAAAATTGTTGCTTCTATGGCATGTTTCTCTCACTTGCCCTATTGTGAGCTTAGAATGGAAATATTTAAACGTGATCATGCCCTCCTAGCACATCACTGATTTGATTAATAAGCTCCCAGGAGCATTGAGATGTTTCCCAACAGAAAATGAGATCTGGAAGAAGCAACTCAACTTTTTCATGCATAGGCTATAAATTTCACTGAAACCTTCAATGCTCTAATATACGGATGTGGAACCTCAGGCATGGGGACCAAATTGAACCCACCAGGGGCCAAATATGGCTTCTCTGAAATTGAATTTGGCCCTCAGGCTAAAAGAGGTTCCCCACCCCTGGTCTAAACGGCACCATTGCTTAACAAAGATATGGAAACTGCAAGACTTCAATCCATGTACCGCTAAGGAGGTGGTAATACAGCAGGGATGTTGGTGTCCATCCTAGAGTTCTTGAAGAAATAAAATATGAAATTGCTGATCTTCTAACAAAAATATGTAAAATGTCTATAAAGTCCGTCTCTGTAACAGAGAACTGGAGAATGGCCAATGTAACACCCATTACTAATTTTATATTTAGTAACGCTTTCAACCAATTTACCCAGAACAGACAATAAGTACACCCAGCCTGTAATTTCCTGGATCCCCCCTGGATCCCTTTTTAAAAATGGGTGTATCCAGCTAACCTGACTAGACTGTGTCCATATTTTATCCAGGTCTCTTATCTAAGCAATATCTTTCTATCATAGTTCCAGCACTCTCTCCACCAGTTCTCCAGTTCCTGCAGCTCTGACTCTTTTTTTCCCTCCAGGACTCTAGCCTTCTTTCCTTCCTCTCTGTCTCTTCTTCTCTCTTGTTCACTGCCTCTTCCTCCCTTTCTACCATAGGCTTTTACATCTTAAAATTAGTTATTTTCCCTTCCCAACTCCAACCAATCAGGAGAGCAGTTAACTTTCTTGTTCATTTTTGCAACCTAGATTTCAATTTCCTGTTTTTCCTCTGACCTTCTGTTGAACCTCCTGCAAATTTTTTTTTCTCTCTCTCCCTCTGACCTTCTATTAAACGTCCTGCAAACATCATAATTTCCTGGTTTCCTGAACAAACTTCCTGACATTCTAACAAAACTTTTGGCTGAAAATGACCAGCACACACACAAAAAGGATTTACCGTAACCACATAATATCCAAAACCCAAACTAAAGACAAAAATGGAAGACAGTTCTGTTCCTTCACAAAAGGTGAGCAGATAAATTTACTCCTTTACTTTGGGAGGCTAGAGGAAATATAGCATGTCAGCTAAATTATCCAGTGGAGTTGGAACAAGGAGAACCAGAGTTCCAGATCATACTTTTGCCATGTTCTCATTGTGGCCCTGATTCTTGTACAAGCAAAAGGTCTCCCCATGATACATTTGAAAGGATCATTTTGACCTTGATAAAAACTAATCCCAACTGGTTGTAATGTTTTACTGTTCCAGTTAAAGTGTTTGGGTCTGGGTTCTTTTTCTTTTCTTTTCCTTTTTTGGATCTTTGATTTTTTTAAAATTATTTTCAGAATTTGAGAAGATCTAGGGTGGATACCCAGGGTTAGATTCAAGGTTTTTTTAGTCTGGGGTTCAGTAAAGATATACTGCTATGGATTCACTGAAGGTCTGCAAAAAGCATTGGGTATTATTTCTCAGAATTTTAATGGTTTACAAAAGCACATAGAAGAACACATAGAAAAATAAAAGAACACATATGCCAATAATAACCATAATAATTTATGTATTGACAATCAGTGTATTTGTATCTAATGACTGATAGGCTGATCCTGTGCTTGTATACTCAGATGTAAATCCCACCATATTCAATGGGATTTGCTCCAAAGTAAGTGTAGGATTGCAGCCTCCAGCTCAATCCTGAATTCAATGAGTAATCCAAGTAAGTATGTATAGGATTGCCACCTTAATGAAGTTAGTTATCATAGTGTAAGATGGGGAAGGGTTAGAAGAGATATCTCTAGGCGGGAACATCTGGATTTAAGCCAATTTAATCCAAGCAGGTGCTGCAGTCCTGGTCCTTTTGCCACCAATTTCAGCAGAAAAAATATTACTTCCATTAAATTCATGCTTGGTTCTGTTTCAGTAAAATACATGTGCTCCATATCTGGCTCAGGCTGCATACAGACTTTCTTTAAAATCAGGGCTTGCTGCCCTTTTTCGTAACGGTGTGTTAATTTTTCTTTTCTCTTTTTGCAATTCATGTCATGGTTGGGGCAAAGAGAAAACATCCCAAATATTGGGACGGGGCAAGAGAAATTTCTGAGAATCTTAGGGGAGTGGGAGTGGGATTATCTTACTTTACAAATAATGTGGTCAAGAGTCATTTTTTTGTTTTGTTTTATTCACACTTTAAAAGCAGGGCCAGCTCTATCATTAAGCAAAGTGAGGTGGCTGCCTCAGGTGGCAGATAGTGGGGGGGGGGGAGCAGCAAAGAGTTGGAGGACAGAGCTATCGGTGCTATGCACCCTGCCCTGTACCCCCTAAGCTACTTTGTGGTATTCAGGTGTGGGTGGAGGATGCTGTCCCATCACCAGTGTGGATGCAAAATTCAACCATCATTCAGGTTGGTTCCTGTGACTGGGTTCACATGACACAACAACCCATCATGGGCTGCTACCCACAATGGGTAGTCATGTCATGTCATGTGAGCCCAGGCCCATTTAACCAAGGTGGCTTGTTCAAGAGCAAAAAGCCACCCCAATAACCCGTGGGCTGTTCTAGGGGTTGTTGTACCCCTGATGAGTTGTTGTGTCATCAGAACCCAGATGACCAACCCCATCATGGGTACAGGGAATCAGCTTCTTTGCAAAAGTGACAAAAACCCCTTGCAGCTCTTGCCATGGGGCTCCCGGGCAACTGCCAGTGCCAGCCACCCCCAAAGTGCCCAAGTGGCTGGTACTAGCTTCTTCCTGTCCCCACTAGTGAGTGTGAGCCGTTTCAGGCTCACCATGGCTTTTTTTCTCTTTAAACTATTTTTTCCCAGGAGATCACAAAAGCCAGCCAATTTGACAGATACAGGTAGTCCCTTCAAAGTGCCCCAGTGCCACCTTGGAGTGACTGCCCATGGTTGCCAAACCTTTTTTTTTCTTTAAAGTGCACCAAAAAATAGTATTATTTTTTTTAAATGCATTTTTAAAAATGTAGGCACTTTGCACAATTGCAACTCTTTGCTGTTGTGAGACCTGCAGGGATTAGAAGCCTCAGCTGGGGCAATGTCCTTGGGGCTGCCTGTTGCCAAGCTACAGCAGGTACCAACCCTGGACATTGCCCAGAAGAGACTCCAAATGGTTTTTTGCCCCTTTGATTTCTCTTGACAGCTGTCAAAATGTGAGCTGTCAGGAGAAACCAAGGATGTTAGGGATCTTTGCATGAATAAAGGGGTTTGGAGAGATTTACACCCCCTTTGTGCAAAGATTCTCATCTTCCCCCCCTCCTCCAGTTCATCCGCATCCTAGTGCACATTTTGCACTTTGTCCCAAGTCTCTCGGTGCTCAAGAAAGTGCAAATCTGTACACACACATTTTCTTGGGGAAAGGAGTTTTGATGGTTAGCTGTCAAAACTCTGGGTCCCCTTAAAAGGGGTTCTCTGACTGGGCAATAGGTTTTTTTTTGTCTGGGACATACACAGACAAAACTCCCATTGCCCTGCCAAAAAAAAAACCCTTTGAAAGGGACCCAGAGTTTTAACAGGTAGCTGTGAAAACTCCTTTTCCCAAGAAAAAAGGGGGGTGTACATTTGCACTTTCCCAAGCACCTAGGTGCTCAGGACAAAGTGCAAATTGTGCTGCAACAGGGTGGGGACTAACATGGGGGGGATGGGAGAAGAGGTAACCTCTCCTTCCAGCTGTGTTGTGCTGCTGTGCCATATCACCATGGAACACGAACAGGAAGAAGGAAATCAGAAGAACATTGAGAAGGACAGAGAGGTACACTGGCCACTGATAGGGGCTGGTGAAAAATTTCAAAAATGGGAAGGAGGAGGGGAAAACCTACAGAACTTAATGTTAATTCAGCAGTCTTTGCCCCTCCCATCTGCTCCCCACCCTTTCTGCTTGCTTTTTTATTATTTAAATCACAGCATGAATTTCATTAACTTGAACAATTGTTCAGAGACTTTAAAAAAAACATGCACACACGTGTGTGCACACACACACACAAACTCATACACTTGCCTTTTAATAGTAGAAAATCTGTTAAGAGGGAATGGGAAGGTGACATCATAGGCACCAGCCAATTGATCCTTGGCATAGCCAAGTTCTGCTGCATTCAAGCTGTTTCCCTTAAGGTCAATTGAAGAGAAGTTTGTATGGCTGAACAAAACACAATGAGCTTTCCCAGCTAGCTCATTGCTCAAATTATGTAACTCTGAATACTGTCTGGTTGAATTAATAAGAGAAATATGCAAGGCAGAAGAGTAACTAGCCTTGTACAACATTCAGATACCATACGGCTTGGAATAAATCCCAGTCGACAAGGAGCTTGCAATTTTTTGAAC
Organism: Shinisaurus crocodilurus; assembly: GCA_021292165.1. Taxonomy (NCBI): domain Eukaryota; kingdom Metazoa; phylum Chordata; class Lepidosauria; order Squamata; family Shinisauridae; genus Shinisaurus; species Shinisaurus crocodilurus. The sequence goes on along the minus strand of CM037876.1, from coordinate 192,229,401 downwards.
GTGTGCTTCTAAACAGCAGTTGCATTTATGCGCACTTGCAGAAGAAATAAAGCTTAAAAAAATATTTGTAGCTCTTGTCTAGTAAATAAGCACACAAAAATATGGTTGCCTATCTTACTGAAATAAAACTGATGCAAAAAACCCGCGGCCTATCCAGAGATTCAGATGAAAACACAAACCACTAATATTTCTGTAAAAATAAGTGGAACATTCTCCCCTCTGTGTTGGAACTAACTACACATTATGTTATGTTACCCTCAGAAATAACATCATGGGCATTTAAAATTAAATACCACACATGCGGTAGGAACAACTGTCATCATCACCGCACGTAGGGAGGAGAGGTTTAAACCTTCTGTCCCCAGCTGCAATCCCTTCTCTCACCCTCCTTCCCAGCATGCAGACACACAGAAATAATAAACATTAGAATGTAAAGCATTAGAATTATATCTTTGATTCTATTGCTAATTGCTATGTGAGGGGCATATTTTTTTCCCTGAGATCAGGGTTGGGAATGGAAGGCTTGAACCTCCCTTTCCCATGTGCTGTGGTGCCAATCACAGTTGACCTGTGGCTCACGCTGGCTCAGCTTGTCTGAGTGTGGAAAGCTAAGCAGGGTCAGGCCTGATTATTACATGGATGGGAGACCCCTCCTGCATTGAGCAGCGGGTTGGACTCGATAGCCTTGTAGGCTCCTTTCAACTCTATGATCTATGAAATCTATAATTGTTCCATATATGTAATGTGTAATTGCACTCTCAGAGACTGAATTTTCTGTCCCGCTTTTCATTTCCCACTCCAAAGTACTTTTTTGCTCCATAACGTTCTCATGGCATTCTTCACCTCTTCATTTCTCAGGGTGTAAATTAATGGATTGAGCATGGGGGTGATAATGGTGTAGAACACGGCCACGCTCTTGTCCTCCGAGAAAGTGGTGGAAGGCCTCATGTAGATGAAGATGCACGGGCCCAAAAATAAGATCACTACGGTGATGTGGGAGGCACAGGTGGAGAGGGCTTTGAAGCGTCCTTCTGAAGAATGAGTTCTCAGTGTGACGAGGATAATGATGTATGAAACAGTCAACACAAGAAAACAGGTCAGAGAAATCATGCCACTGTTGGCAATGACAATGAGTCCAACAATGTAGGTATCAGTGCACGCCAATTTCAGCAAAGGGTGGACGTCACAGAAGTAGTGGTCTATTTCATTGGGCCCACAGAAGGGGAGCTGTGTGATAAGGAGGGTCTGCACCATCGAATGGATGAACGCCCCCAGCCATGAAGCCATCACCATCCAACCGCATATGCTCTTACTTATAATTGTTGTGTAATGGAGGGGTTTGCAGATCGCAATGTATCGGTCGTACGCCATCACCGTGAGAAGAAAGATTTCAGTGCAACCAAACAAATGGCCACAAAAGAGCTGAGCCATGCAGCCAGCAAAAGAGATGGTTTTCTTCTTGACAAGGAAGTCTGCTATCAATTTGGGAGCAGTGACTGAGGAATAGCAAATATCTACAAAGGAGAGGTAACTGAGGAAGAAATACATTGGAGAGGTCAGACAGTTGCTGCTCTTAATTGTAGCGATGATCATTAGATTCCCAAGCACAATTGCTGTGTAGAAGACCAAAAACAGCCCAAAACAGGCTTTCTGTAAGTTCTGGTCCCGGGTAAGCCCAAAGAGGATGAATTCAGACACATTGTTTGTGTTCTCCATGTATTCAAGGTAGATGATAAGTTACAAAGCTGAATTAAAATCACCTGTCATCATAGAAAATGAAGAACAGTGTCAACGAAAAGTAGTCTTGTCATACACAAGACTAGAAAATGAACACATCCATGAACTAGATATTCACTTCTCATGATTCCTTCAGACTCTCACTCAAAAACAGTACACTGTTTCCTTGGGGGATGCTTCTATAACTTGGGAAGCAACTTTGCTAACTAGTTTATAAAAAGCTTAAGGCCTGATATATATGCACAAATACATTGGTTTTCAACATCTCTACAAAAATCCTGTGCAGTGATCATTCATTCATTCATTCCTAACAGCCCCATCAAATCCTCCACAGTGTACTGTTGCTCCAAAAACAACCACTGAGTCTTGCATCAACAACCAGGCAATGTCAGTATTATTGGACGCCAGATGTGCGGTTTTGTTGTATAAGCTCTTTTCTTGTAACTATTGTCAGTGGCATTCCAAGACTTGTCCCTACAGTGATGATAGTTCCTTTGACACCAAGATGAGACAATACAAAGACAAATGATCCGTGCTATGACAAATTATCAGTACCTTCAGTTCTGACAGCAGTGATCACCTGACTGGAGGATGTGGTGCTGGACTCAGTCCATATGCCCAGTTGCCCTTGGAGGGCACAAACACTGTCAGATCTAAAAGTACTGATCAACTGTTAGGCAGTGGATGGTTTAGCTGTTAGAGTGCTTGGTTTACAGAATATAAAAATCTGCAAAGCACATGTTACCAGAGGTCGCAGTGAGATGAGTCTCCACACTACAACAAACAGCACCTTAAATCACCTTAAGCCTCTGAAAAAATGTCTGTCCTGCCTAAATAATCTGACTTATATTGCAAAAACTAAAAAACCTCCATTGCCAATCCATTTGCTCTGGAACAGGGCAGTTAATTGGACTGCTACTGAGTGACTCTTGAATCATAGCCAAATACCATGAGCCCGTGTTCCAGCAGGAGAGATCCGTGAGAGGAAAAAGATTTTAAATCATGGATCTCCCCTATCATGCATGCTAAAGGTTGCTGGAAAGAAGGAACCCTGTACCGAGCTCTCAGGGGTGCTTGCAGAGTTGTGATCAACTGCCATGCATCATGCCATCTCCACACGTACCCCTGTCAGCATGCTGCCCCCTACTGCACTGAGTTCTTTGCACCAGGAGCATGCCCAAAGTCACTAAGGCTTCCCTCCCATGTACACAGACTTCTCAGTAAACCGCACTGTTCATGGAATATTTTTTTTTGGGGGGGGGGGGAGTCCAGACAACAGCATCTTTTCCATTTGTAACCCTCCCTTGTTTTCCCAGCACTTCTTCCATCTTTTTCCTTACCGTTGAAAATCAGTTAAGGAGGGAAAGATGGGGAAAGTTACATAGTATTTTCTTGATTAGTAGCTTTTAGGAGCTGTCCATCTAGAAGCACCAAAAGTTTCAAAGCCACAGTGAAATGGGAATGTTTTAGCTTAACCTTTCAGGAATGTAGTGAAAATCATTGAGAAAAGCAAGTACTGTACCATATATACGAACTATATATATAGAATAAGAATTAAAAGAAGAAACCTTGAATCAGCTGGGAATCCTAATCAACCTTTTCTTGAGTACAGTAAGAATCAGCTATCCGCACACTCAAATGATTTAGTGCTGATCTCTCTTGTTACCTGGACGGTCCGCCTTGGATGGTGTCCCCAAATCCACATTATTTGCCAGCATTAACAAAGTTGCCTTTAAACTTCTTTTCCCAGTGTCCCCCCTCACGACCAAGGTTACCCAGAATACCATTGATCGCTGCAGTGAAGAGGTGAACTGCCTTTCAAATGCTTTCCAATTCTGACCTATCTACAGCTTTCCCAGCTCAGAAAAAGGCTTTAGAGACGCCATTTCCCCTTCTGTGGAGAAGGAGACCAGCTGAAGCCATTATTGACTCATAAAATTGTTGCTTCTGTGGCATGTTTGGGAAAGCTCACAAGTTGTCCTGTTGTGACTGTGAGCTTACAATGGAAATATTTAAATGTGATCATGCCCTGCTAGCACGTCACTCATCTGGTTAACGAGCTCCCAGGAGTGCTGAGATGCTTCCCAACAGCAAATGGGACCAACTCCACTTTTTAACATGCAGGACATAAATTTCAGTCAACTTTTCACTGTTCTCTTTGCACCCCTTTTACAGTCAGAAATGAAGTCCTACCGCAGCATTCCCCTGTTCGCACCATTAACTCTGCAGGCTTGTGCTGATGGGATTTGTAGTTCAAAACATCTGGAGGGCACCCAGTTGGGGAAGGCTGTCCTACTAGTCTCCCGTAGCTTTATTAAGCAACGGTGCTTTTTAATGTTAAAACAGCAACCGCAGAGACTGCCTTATCCCATGATGTGCTACCATATATAACAGCCACCCAGGCCATCATATGTGTGAGACGAATTGCCCAGGTCTTTACTAGGCATGCAGCGCAGCTGTTGTCCAGCCCAGATAGTGAGTGAAGACTGGAAGCTAGCATCCTTTGCTCTTGGTTCTGCCTGCTTCTTGGTAGGCTTATATGCATTGCTGCAGTGCCATGGGACAAGTCATCTGCCTTTTAAAGGGATTTTTATCACTGCTGCTTTGTACAGCTGCTACTTTTAAGTATGTTTTACCACCCCTACTTTTAATATTTCATATTTATTTATTTATTTATTGTATTTATGAATCGTCCATCTGGCCAGTAAGCCGGCCACTCTGGGCGATGTACAACTTGATAAAATATAAAATACATTTAAAACAGTATAACATTTTAAAATCTTAACCCACCCCATATTCCCACCTGAATTGCCATGTTTTTAGTGAGCGGCGGAAGCTCAGCGGAGAGGGGGCATGGCGGAGGTCACTAGGGAGAGAGTTCCACACAGTATGGGGGCCGGCACAGAAAAGGCCCTCTTCCTTGTCCCCACTAGTCTAGTTGCTCTGGCTATATATATATACATATTGTTTTATATATAAATATAAATATAAATGTGGAGAAAGCCTGACACGAGCACACATGCACACACACACACACACACACACACACACCTCAGTCTCTTCCCAAAAGGGGGCGCGGGAGGGAGACTGGAGATACAGGGAAGTAGCCAGACGGATCTGCATACCAACAATGGAGGACCTCGGTTGGATTCCACAAAACCCAGGAAAGGACCATCAAAACTAGCAGTGCAGTCTCAAAGAGCTGTAATGTACCCAACACGTCACCTTTTTGCCGGGCAGCAATAAGCCCACCTGACATGAAGGGGCAGGCATAAGCCCACCTGACTGCAAGGGCGGAGAGAGCGGGAAACTCAGGGGTAGAAAACCCCTCTCCCCTCCTTTTGGGAGTTCTTGGGAACACAGGTTGCTTTCGTCAAGTTCGTCCTCCAGCAGCGGCTGGGATAAGCTGTTCTCTTCCCCGGATCAGGCAGATCCGGAGCCAGGCTGAAACTGACCAGCGTAAAGTCTTTAGTCTAAGGTAACTGACTAATCCCAATGCGCTAGCCTGGGAACCCGTTCATTGATAAACTCAGAGATCACGTCAGGTCATGTTGACGTTATAGTATTCCTAGAAAGTTATTAGTTCCGCTCCGTATATTGTATAGTAAATAAAAGTCTTATTTGGTCATACAAAGGGCTGGAGTTTCCTTTTGTTGCGCAAACCTCCTAGTCGGTTTCAATCGCTTGTACGGGCTGTAACTCAGTAACCCGTTAAGCGCCGAACTCACGCATAGGACCCGGGTGCTGGTCCTTCACAATAAATATAAATATATATAGTTTTATATATATTGTTTTAATAGCATTTTCATATATTTTATCTATTGATCTTTGAAAGTCACTCTGTTTAGTCTGCAGGGATCATCCTCTTTATCACAACAATAACGTCCCCTCCACAATCTCCGTGCATTGAGAGACGTCTGAAGGGGGAGCCAGCTGTATGCACAGAGGCTCCTCAGCTTGATCAGGATAATCAAAGTACATCCTAATAACGAAAACATGGAGTCTCTTATCACTAGTGATGTCAGAGGCAGTAGTAAGCATGTCTCCAGAGTGGGCCCTGTCCGCAACAGCCCTGGCATGCCCAGTGCCAGGGTGGCTCTACCCCCATCCCCCGTCCCCCTGCTGTGCATTTCCAAAGATTCATGCACTGCTTGGCATGGCACAGCCCCCCACCACCAGCAGCCTGCGCATCTTAGACTAGCAAGCTCATGCCCATGGCTGCTCCCTCTGCCCCCTCCCTGGCTGCTGCATGCTTACCCTCAGTCTCTGTCTGGAGCAGGCCCTACTTACACGTTCCCAGACTGCAACACCATGATCCTGGCCCTGGTGTGGTGCTCGCTCCTCAGCAGTGACCATTGGGGCCTCGGAAGTATATTGTCCCAGTATCTGGGTGCAGAGTGTGTGTCAGCAGCAGTGAGATGGCAGCATCCACCTCCCTCTTCCCCCCACCCCCACCTCTCCCAGTCCAAAATAGACACCCGGCCCTCTCCCCAGCAAGCTACTTGTTCAACAAGCAAACACAACGCACCCACGGCATTGTGGGTTTTCTCAGTCCTCTTGTTGGCCTCCATCACATCGAGGAAACGTGGTGGCAGCCTGGGCTACTGCTGGGCATATGCAGTGGCTGTGCATGCTTCGGACACTCCCCCACTCAGTCGGCACGGGGGATGGGCAGAACATTCATGAGGACTGCTCTGTCTGCCCCCTGCCAAATATGAGTGGTTGTCCTGCACAGGAACCAGCACTTCTTTTAGCAATATGTGTGTCCCTGTAGGACACCCACCAACAACAATCTTTGTTGTTTTAAAAAATACATTCCCTGCAGGCCGGTGGACCTCTTGTTTTCCAGCCTCATCTCATTGAGGCAGACAAGGGCAGGCAGAGCGCACTGAGCCTCAGCCTCCGCTCCTTCCTTTACTACTAACTTGAGCTGCAGCAGACACAGCAGAGAGAGAGAGAGAGAGAGGCTGTTTCCAGATGGGGCTTTTATTGTGCAATCGAATCAACAGCCTGCCCCATTCATGGAACTCTACAGGGGGTCCGGACCATGATGTCTTCCACTTGTTGTGGTGGTTGTGGTGGTTGTTTATTTCATTTCCATATTGCCCAATAGCCACAGCACTCAGGCGGTTTACAAGGACAATTCATAAACAATAAAATACTGTACAAGATGCAAATACAATAAAAATGTTGTGACATTTAACTACAAAAAAACTGAATGCAAACAGCTGACATAAGTCCCTGCAACGCCATATCCCATTTAGAACCATGGTCTGTCTTCTGCCCCCTAATCTAGCCTTCTGTACCTCGGGGGCAGTGGAGGAGCTAATTTAGTGCCATTTTTGGTGGAAGGGCAGCATATACATTAAATAAGTAAGAAAAATAATTAATCAGAAGGATGCCATCCTGTCCCCTCTGTCGAAGGAGTCAGCTGCCAGTCCAGTGGGCTTCTGAATGTGGAAAGGGGGGTACCATCTTGTCTTTCACCTCAGGCAGTTCAGGGATGGCCCTGCTCATTGGAAAAGTCCAAAACTTTACATAACACAATACCTTTGGGGCTCAGTTACTCTAAATCATCCAGGGATCAGAATTCTCCATTAAGAGTTCCCGCACCCCAACGGCTGGCCCAAGAGATTTTGCTGCCTCAGGCAAAGGAGAAGATGTCGCCTCAGCCCCATTCCACACCCAGAGGCCAACTGCACTGGCAGCCCTTCTTCGACACTGGGAGTGGCACAGCATCCTCCACCGTGCCGGAGAGCAGCAGGCCAGCTTAGGGGGTGCTTAGAAATTCTCCCACCCAGCTTAGAAATTCTCCCACCCATTCAGAAGTGGACAGAAATTCTCCCTCCATTTTTGAGGTGGGCAAGGATGCTACCAGGAAAGCAGAGAGGGAACTTAGCCCAGTCTTACTTTTTCCTCCTGAAGCTTACATCCACATGTGACAGACAGGCTGGCAACAGAGCTGAATGTTAATTCAGCAGTCTTTGCCCTGCCCTCCCTTCCCTCCCCCGCCCCCATGCTTCAGGAAGACTGTCTGCTTTATTGTTTAAATCACAGCATGAATGTCATTAACTTCAGCAATTGTTAAAAAAAAAAAACATGCACATCACACACACACTTGCCTTTTAATAGTAGAAAAACTGTTAAGAGGGAAGGGGAAGGTGACATCATGGGCACCAGCCAGTTGGTCCTCTACATCGACAGTTTCTGCTGCATTCAAGCTGTTTCCCTTAAGGTCAATTGAGGAGATTACATGTCTGAACAAAACATAGTAAGCTTTCCCAGCTAGCTCATTGCTCAAATTACGTAACTCTGAACACTGTCAGGTTGAATTAATAAGAGAAATATGCAAGACAGAAGAGTTAGTGTCAGATCTACTAGCCTTGGGCAACGTTCAAATACGAAATGGCTTGGAATAAATCCCATTGGACAAGGAGCTTGCAATTTTTTGAACCTGTGGTTCTATACAGCAGTTGCATTTGCGGGCACCTGCCAGAAGAAATAAAGATTAGACAGACAGACAGACAGACAGAGATATATATTTATAGCAATTCTCTAGTAAATAAGCACACAAAAATATGGTTCCGTACCTTACTGAAATAGAATCGATGCACCAATAGCTTAAAAAAAAAACCCTGCCTATCCAGATTCAGATCCAAAAACAAAACACTAATATTTTTCTGAAAATAAGTGGAACATTCTCCCCTCTGCTACTGTCAGCAGTAACATCATGGGCTTTAAAACTTAAATGCCAGAAATATGGTAGTGTCAGCTGTCATCACCACCACAGTGTGTAGGGAGGGGAGGTTTAGCCCTTCTGTCTCCAGCCATGACTGGGCTGGGGACAGAAAAATCCCCTCTCTCGGCCTCCCTCCCCGCACACAGACACGCACAGAGCGTAATGTAAAGCATTAGAATTACAGCTTTGATTCTATTGCTAATTGCTATGTGGGGGGCTTCCTTTTCCCTTAGATCAGGGTTGGAAATGGAAGGCTTGGACCTCCCTTTCCCATGTGCTGTGGTGCAAATCACAATTGACCCCCTGCTAATCATGCCATTTATGTACTGTGTAGTTACACCCTCAGAGACTGAATTTTCTGTCTCACTTTTCATTTCCCACTCCAAAGTACTTTTTTGCTCCATAACGTTCTCATGGCATTCTTCACCTCTTCATTTCTCAGGGTGTAAATTAATGGATTGAGCATGGGGGTGATAATGGTGTAGAACACGGCCACGCTCTTGTCCTCTGAGAAAGTGGTGGAAGGCCTCATGTAGATGAAGATTAATGGGCCAAAAAATAAGATCACTACGGTGATGTGGGAGGCACAGGTGGAGAGGGCTTTGAGGCGTCCTTCCGAAGAACGAGTTCTCAGTGTGACGAGGATAACAATGTATGAAACAGTCAACACAAGAAAACAGGTCAGAGAAATCATGCCACTGTTGGCAATGACAATGAGTCCAACAATGTAGGTATCAGTGCACGCCAATTTCAGCAATGGGTGGATGTCACAGAAGTAGTGGTCTATTTCGTTGGGCCCACAGAAGGGGAGCTGTGTGGTAAGGAGGGTCTGCACCATTGAATGGATGAACCCTCCCAGCCATGAAGTCATCACCATCCTGCCACATATGCTCTTGCTCATAATTGTTGTGTAATGGAGGGGTTTGCAAATCGCAATGTACCGGTCGTACGCCATCACTGTGAGAAGAAAGATTTCAGTGCAACCAAAGAAATGGACCCCAAACAGCTGTGCCATGCAGCCAACAAAAGAGATGGTTTTCTTCTTGACAAGGAAGTCTGCTATCAATTTGGGAGCGGTGACTGAGGAATAGCAAATATCTACAAAGGAGAGGTAACTGAGGAAGAAATACATTGGAGAGGTCAGACGGCGGCTGCTCTTAATTGTGGCAATGATCAGTAGATTCCCAAGCACAATTGCTGTGTAGAAGACCAAAAACAGCCCAAAACAGGCTTTCTGTAAGTCCTGGTCCCGGGTAAGTCCCAAGAGGATGAATTCAGACACATTATTTATGTTCTCCATGTATTCAGGGTAGATGATAAGTTACAATGCTGAATTAAATCACCTGTCATCATAGAAAAAGAAGAATAGTGTCAACGGAGTCTTGCAACACAAGACTGGAAAATCAACACATCTATGAACTGGATATTCACATCTCATGATTCCTTCAGACTCTCACTCAAAAAAAATAGCTCATTCTGGGAATTTTCAAGACTTAAATTCAGTGAATATGAACAACAGTCATAAATGAATATGTACAAAGAAATTCAGGAAAGTCAATATTTCAGGACAACAGTACACTGATTCCTTGGGGGATGCTTCTATAACTTGGGAAGCAACTTTGCTAACCAGTTTATGTAAAGCTTAAGGCCTGATATAAGCACAAATACATTGGTTTTCAACATCTCGACAAAAATCCTGTGCAGCGATCATTCATTCATTGCTAACAGCCACGCCAAAACCTCTACGGCTTACTGTTGCTCCAAAATTGGCCACTGAGGCTTTCATCAACAACCAGGCAATGTCAGTATTATTGGATGCCAGCTGTGTGGTTTTGTTGTGTAAGCTCTTTTCTTGTGACTGTTATCAGTGGCATTCCAAGACTTGTCCCTACAGTGATGATAGTTCCTTTGACACCAGGATGAGCCAGTACAAAGACAAATGATCAGTGCTATTGCCCTTGGAGGGCACAAACACTGTCAGATCTAAAAGTACTGATCAACTGTTGGGCAGTGGATGCAACCTCCACTTGTTTAGCTGTTGGCGTGCTTGGTTTACAGAATATAAAAATCTGCAAAGCACATTTTACAAGAGGTAGCAGTGAGACGAGTGTCCACACCATGAACAGCAGTCCTTCTTGTAAACCACCTTAAACCTCTGGAAAAAAATATCTGTCTGCCTAAATAATCTGATTTATACAGTAATACCTTGGATTCCAAGCATAATTTGTTCTGGAACCGTGCTTGTAATCCAAAACACTCTTATATCAAAGCAAGTCCTTGGCGGGCATGAGCGGGGCCGATTTCGGCCCGCTACACCCGCTCGAGGCGAGAGGTTACCTCCCTACACTTGTATTGCAAGACATCGCTTGTTTATCAAGTCAAAATTTATAAAAAATATTTGCTTGTCTTGCAAAACGCTCTCAGACCAAGTTACTTGCAATCCAAGGTATTACTGTATTGCAAAAATCTCCATTGCCAACCCATTTACTCTGGAACAGGGCAGTTAATTGGACTGCTACTGAGTGACTCTTGAATCATAGCCAAATACCATGAGCCCGTGTTCCAGCAGGAGAGATCCATGAGAGGAAAAAGATTTTAAAACATGGATCACCCCTATCATGCATGCTAAAGGTTGCTGGAAAGAAGGAACCCTGTACCGAGCTCTCAGGGGTGCTTGCAGAGTTGTGATCAATTGTCATGCCATCTCCACACGTACCCCTGTCAGCATGCTGCCCCCTACTGCACTGAGTTCTTTGCACCAGGAGCATGCCCAAAATTACTAAGGCTTCCCTCCCATGTACACAGAGTTCTCAGTAAACCGCACTGTTCATGGAATTTTCGGGGGTGGGGCGACAGTCAAGACAACAGCATGATCTATGAAATCTATGAAATCTTTTCCATTTGTAACCCTCCCGTGTTTCCCAGCACTTCTACTATCTTTTTCCTGTTTTCATTGAAAAACAGTTAAGGAGTAAATGATGGAACAGCAGCAGAATATTTTTTTTTAGACTGGTAGTGCTAGTCTATGGTAGTGCTTTCATCCATCTGGAAGCACAAAAAGTTTCAAATCTACAGTAAAATGGAAATGTTTTTGCTTAACCTTTCAGGAATGTTGTGGAAATCATTGAGAAAAGCAAGTACTGTACCATATATACATACTATACATAAGAATAAAAAAAAGAAACCTTGAATCAGCTGGGAATCCTAATCAACCTTTTCTTGAGTACAGTAAGAATCAGATATCAGCACACTCAAATGATTACCCAGAATACCATTGATTGCTTCAGTGAAGAGGTGAACTGCTGCCTTTCAATGCTATCCAATTCTGACCTATCTACAGAAGCCATTTCCCCTTCTGTGGAGAAGGAGACTAGCTGAAGCCATTATTGACTCATAAAATTGTTGCTTCTGTGGCATGTTTGGGAAAGCTCACAGGTTGTCCTGTTGTGAGCTTAGAATGGAAATATTTAAATGCGATCATACCCTGCTAGCACGTCACTCATCTGGTTAATGAGCTCCCAGGAGCACTGAGATGCTTCCCAACAGCAAATGAGATCTTCAAGGAACAATTCTACTTTTTAACATGCAGGAAGTAAATTTCAGTCAAGTTTTCAATGCTCTTTTTGCATCCCTTTTACAGTCAGAAGTGAAGTCCTTCCACAGCATTCCCCAACCATGGACTATTAACTCTGCAGGCTTGTGCTGATGGGATTTGTAGTTCAAAATATCTGGAGGGCACCCAGTTGGGA